>OY390740.1:16119026-16528421 GCA_959613385.1 Geotrupes spiniger
TTTGTTACTCTCGTATACATAAGTTACGGCGACAAAACTGCATCGCCACAACCCCCGATACGCCACTGCCAGCATCCAACTTTCCGACCATACCTCATACGCAAAGTTTCCCGGAAATCTCGTCCCAATTACGTAAGCGACGTCAGCTCCGTCGCATTCGCCGCACGATCGCGTAAAATCACTTTCGACACGTCCATTTATCTACCCATTTAAATTATAATGAGGTCGACGATTGTACGTCGACGTTTGTTAAGGCGACGCTCGGGCCGCAGAGTGACGAAAATTCCCGGTAAAAAATCACACAATGCCCGAACAAAACGTACGACCGAGGTTAATTTTTCTCTCGAAAACCAAACCGAAAGAACGATACAGAAAACTCATCCACCGAGACTCTCGCGGGCGGCAGACAGTGGCGTACCACATTACCGAAATTAAATTCAAATCAATTCAAATGATCGATCGAATCGATGCGATTTGCATTTGTATTTTTAGATCTGTGCCCAAACGAGCTCGATTTGTATCAATTTCGATAGCGAAATTTTAATCGCCGAATCTTATCTCTCCAATATTCGGGAATTAAATTCACTTAAGAGCGCCTATTTCGATCAGCTGTTACGTCGTCTCGAGCCGATTTAATTGCAACAGTTACGTAACGGTCGAACTGCGTCGATTGCGTCGCGAAAATCAATTAAAAAAAACAACAATAATCACTCACGTGTTTTGGTCCGGACGCAGTAATCCGAGCGGTTTGCGAATCGGAGCAGCACGCCGACGTCGAGCACTTGCACAAGTGAATATTTTAAATAATTTCGGCGAGAGATGAGATTATTATTTAAAAATCGTCGAAAATAACGATACTGTTTATCTGCGAGTGAAAAAAATTGCCTCAAATATATTACAAAAGTTATAAAAATAGTATAATGTACAACGATATAAATTCTAAACACGTCGATAAGATAAAAAATAATAAACATTTTTAATTGCAAAGGTTACGGCAGAATACACATTTTTGGCAAAAATAAATCGTAATCGAGGACGGCGGCGATTAGCGCACTCGGCAATTAAAAATCGTAGATTCGAAACTTTTTTCTTACGCGACACTTAATTGTGTGTTTTATGGCCGAAATAAAAAATGATTCGTTTTAACGCTGTCGTAATATTTCTATATTTCTGGAAAACATTTTTTTAAATGTACGAATAATAATTTACGTAGATTATTGAAAACATGTCATCAATTATACGGTCCAGATTTGGAATTCACAACATAAACTTTTGATAAACAAAAAGTTACATAACGTTTTAAAATCGCGTGTATGAAGGTGCATTAATGACTAGTGTTCCGACCTGATCTGTTTGTTACAAGACGAACTTACGAATTATTTATTTATGTGTATTTTCTGACACATCAGGGGTAATCTTCGTTAATTTAATAGGCGGGGGGGGGGGTATTAAAATGTATTGTAGACGACGTTTTATTTTCCCTCCATCATGATTTTTATTGATTGCAGTTATTTTGTTTCAGTTTCTGGAATTTTATTTCACCTTGTTATTATTAAAATTTTCGACCACTTTGGACATTTTTTGTCTATTTTTAGATTTTTGTATATGGAAGTTTTGACATATTTTATTCTTCGTCAATTTCGTGCAAGTTTTATAATTCTACAACATTTTATATATTTTGACTACATTGACATGTTTTTCCTTTTAGACAATTAACTTACTGATAATTTTGTTAATGTTGATAATTCTTTGACACAATTTTTTTAATTTTCTTTCCAGTTATTGATAATTTTGTCAATAGAAGGTATTTTGTAATATTTATGTTTTTAACAATGGCATATTTTAGAATTTTCCAATTTGACATTTTTTGCATTTTTTTGACATATTGATATTTATCAACTTTAATATTTTCGTAATATATTTTTAAAACATTAGTGACGTTGGCTATTTATGACAAATTGCAAATGTTGACCTTTTTTACTGTTTTCAGACCACACTTTTGATTTTAGTAGCAATTTTCTTACATTTTCTTTCGATTTTTTATTTCAAGGTAATTTGCAATTGCAAATGTCAAGAATGTTGACTATTTGTCAATTTTACAGACCTAGCAATTGTTCGAATCGACATTTTGTGGTAATGTTGCATTTTTAGGTTTTCGCCAATTGTCACTTGTACACTTTTGTATTTTCTAAATTTTCGATTATTTTTTATATATTTTGCAATTAGTTTTTTATCATATATTTGTATTGTGGTAATTTTTTTGTTTCTAATGTTTTCTTCCATATGAGTCTGATACTTTTGGACGAATGACATTTTATTTATTATCACAATTTCACAATTTTTAACATTTGAGTTCTGCACTCTAAAAGAAAGAAACTAAACCTTACATTTCTTGGCAACTGATCAATTTCAACAATTCTGACATTTTGCATATTGTTGTCATTTTAGCAAATTTTCAGTTTCTCCTGTTTTCATTTTTCATTTTATCCCTAGTGGGAATAATTCCAAAAATGTTGATGATAATTTTTCCATATTATGGAATTTTGTCCAGTATGACAATATTTAAATAATTTCATTGTTTCTGATTGTTGAACTGTCTTATAGTTGGATAATGTTGGTGTTTTTGTGATTTTGACACTTTATGCGCGATGACAACTGTTTGCATTGTCAATTGATTGATGATTTTGACATTTGGCAAGGTTTTTTGTCACTTACTACATTTAGTCAATTTTGATATTTTTACAATTAATCAATTGGCACATCGATCTCGTTAACATTTTTTACAGTTTGGTTAATTTAGACATATTTAAGAATTTTTCAAATTTCTATCTTATATGATTTTCTCAGTTTGTGCGTTTTTATTTTTGCTATTTTTACTATATTTGCTATATTACAGTTTCTTCAAATTTACAATTTCAGACTAATCTGGCAGTTTAGGATCTTTTTGCATTTTTGAAAATTATTGCATTTCATGCATTGTTGAAAATGTTAACATTATTTGAGAATTTTGATTTTTCTTGCATCTTTGCAGTCTTGACCATTTTCATTTTAGAGAACCGATAATTAATATTTTTTTTTATTCTAAGAATTTTGTCAATGTTAAAATTTTGTCTTTTTCACTTGGGAATTTTGATGATTTTGCAGTTTTATGAAATTTTGACATGTTTGGCACTGCGCTCCAAATTTTGATAGTTTTGAATTTGACATGTTTAATATTTACATTTTTTGTTTTTTGTATTTTGACATTATTTTATAATTTCAAAAATTATTGACACTTTGACAATTTTTGCAGCTTTAGAATTATTGTATTGTTTCATATTTATATTTTTGACCATTTTGACATTTTTGGCAACGTTGATATTATTTGCGATTTTATTAACATTTTTGCGATTTTAAAAATTCCTGTGGTCTGTGGTTTTACTATAAAGAAAAAAGAGAAAACTTATAATAACAATTATAAGATAAAAACCCCTTACCACACTTGATTTTTACAAATCTAAATACGTATTTCGGCAACTACGTTGCCATCTTCAGTAGAATCTGAAAGGATGAGTGGTAAACATAGTATTTCTAGTTAAGGTAAAAAACCTTGAAAATATTCTCTTCACTAGATCACCAGTGGGATAACACTCACTCAGAGAAGTGAGTAAAATTTCCAAATCGTCCATATCGTCGATATTCTGAGGTATCAGAATGCAGTCATAACGTCACGTGGAGCAACCGCGCCGTATCGATGTTTTGACAATTTTATCAGATTTAGAATTTACCTTTTGTTTTACATTTGGGGCACTTTTGGAAACGTTCAAATTATTGTCAATTTTGCAATTATCTAATTTTTTTTGCGATACTCTTTGACCTTTTATTTATTTTTATTTTAACATTTTGTTTTCTTAGCCTATGATATTTCAAATCATTTGCTTGCTTTTGAGCAATCATGAAACTGTTAGTATTTAGCAATTTTGATTATTAGTCTATTGGGTTGAATTTTTATTGCAGAGACAAAACCACAATGAGTTTCTACTAATTAACCAAGATCTAATTTTCGTAATTGACTTTTTACTCTTTGGATACTTTTGTGTTTTGAAAGCAACATTTCAACCGGAAGTGATGATTACTCATATCACCGTTTTCCTTATATCGAAAAAAATGTTTTTATAAGAACTAAAGATATCGAAATTTTAAACAACTTTCATTTTAAAAGTTTTTTCTAAAAAATGGAGAGGATCTAAGTATAAGAAAGTTCAGACAACTCTAGATTTTTTGTAGTTCTTTTCCTCTTTGAGAATTTATAATTGTGTGTGGGTTGGGTTGGGTTCCCTTACAATATTATGTAATATTTGTTGCATTTTAAACAACATTTCAATTTGCACCAACCTCACAATTTTAACAACTTAAAATATTTTGGTATTGTGACAATTTTACAAGTTTACTATATTGTTTCCATGTTGCGTAATTTATTATTTTTTTAGAATTTAAATTTTTTTTTCATCGACATATTTTTGCACTTTTACAATTTTGACACGTTTTAGTATATCGATATTTTTGCATTATCGACATTTTTATATTATCTCCATTGTAGACAATGTTCACTGAGCCTCACGTCAACACAATGTTTGTTTCAAATTAAAACAACATTGTTTGGTTTCACTTTATTTTTTTGTATTACTACGACAATTGTTTCCCCTGCATTCTTCTAGCAGACGAACCCACTGTGTGGTGAAACAATTGTCGTAGTACTACAACAAATAAAGTGAAATAAAACAAACGTATTGCCTTAATCTATCCAAGTTTCAATGTTTGTTTGCCAATTCAGCAGTAACATTTTAGTATACGATGTTGCCCTAAGGCGTAAACGGTAGCAGTAAGCAATAGCTGTACCTGCATGCTGTAACCTATAAACTGTAGTTATAAGCTGTAATTACAGACTGTACCTGTAGCTGTATTGCTGTAGATGTAGCTGCAATCAGCAGCTCTCGAGCAAATTTAAGCAAACTCATAATTTTGCTGAAATATGTTTCCAAGAACGGAATCACGCACAGAAATCAGCTGTTTCCAGAGACTAATCACTTTGCCAGCACACATAACAGAGCCTACAGAACATAGTATCATTCTAGTATATTAATGTCCAAGGTCACAAGTTTTGATGTACATATACTGGCTGCAAGAATTAATTTACTTATCGTTTTTCATTGACGTAGCTGTGTCACTTCAGTAGACGATGGCTGGTTAAATTGTCAATTTATTCTGTTGCTTGGATTTATTTTTCCTCTGCAACTATCTCAATAGGACTTGGGTTTCGCGTTCATTTTTATTCAACTTATTATGTCCTTTTTGATTGTCACTTATCAATTAACACCAATTGAAGTGACCCGTTCATCTTGCTTTAAAAATGTAAAATGCAAATTAAGGATAAGAAAGGTGTTAATAAACGAGAATACATAAACAAGAAGCTTTCCTTTATCAAAACTGGTTGTGATGGATTTAAGAACATGGAATATGCGCTATGTGGTTGAGCCCACCAGTAACCAGTATATGTTTTAGTTATAAGCTGTACCTATATACAGTGAAAGCTCTCGTTACGGACACCTCCAATAAGCGGACATCTCTCTTAAACGGACAAATTAGGTGGTACCGAACTTGTTCCTATAATTTTCTACATAACATACATTCTGATACGCGGACACTCTCATAAACGGACGCGGACATTATATTTTCATACGTACCTTACCAAAAATCTCCAGTAAGCGGCCGCGTAGCTCTGATACACGGACAAACGGATAAAAATCCATGAATAAAGTCAGTGATTCCCCGTTTTATACGCTCATTATATTTTGGCCATGTGCGTATCCTATGGGTACTGCAGTCACTGGTATTAAGCGAATGAATACGGACATTACTTAAAATGAAAAGAAAAAAAAGAAAAAAATGGAAGCAGTGAATATTTTGGACAAAGAAAAACTATCAGTTCGTGTTTGGGCAAAAAGGTTAGTTAGTCAGCTTATTCAACCACCATATAAATCAAAAAAAGAGCTTCCTGAAAACTGAAGGGTTCAATATAGACAAAATATGTTTTGATTCGTTTGCGAGAGTTAGAAGCCAGAACATTCCTGTATCAGGGCCCTTAGTGAAGGCGAAGGCAAAAGAAATTGCGGAACAATTATAACAATTTCTCTGCATCTGATGGATGGCTTCAAAAGAAGAGGGAAAAGACATAATATTAGTTTTAAATGCATGTCAGGTGAAGCAGCTGACGTAAGTAAAGAAGATGTGGGTCAGTTTATGAAAAAACTCCCTTCTATGTTAATTGGTTACCAAGCGGAAGATGTGTACAATGCAGATGAAAGTGGGCTTCTTTTCCGTGCACTACCCAATAAAACTCTAACTCTAAAATTTGAAAAGTGTACCGATGGAAAATTGTCTAAAGAAAGACTTGCCATTTTGTTTTGTGTGAACATGGCAGGAAATGAAGAAGAATTGTTAGTGATCGGAAAAGCGGCTCGTTCTCGAGCATTCAAAATATTGATATTGGTAAACTACCAGCAACTTGGAACTCAAATAAGAAGGCCTGGATGACTTTTTACCTCATGGTTGAATGGTTGTTACAATTAGATAGAAAAATGGGCATTCAAAAGAGGAAAATTATTTTATTTTTAGATAAACCCGGATCCCATCATCGAAACTTATATTTAAAAAATGTAAAAATTATCTTTCTACCACCTAATACAACTTCGGTATGCCAGCCTTTAGACCAAGGGATCATAAAAAACTTCAATGTGTATTATCGAGATCTCATTTTGAAGCATATTTTGTCAAAAATAGGCGGCGTCAAATCTTCATCAGATCTTTCAAAAACAATTGATGTGTTAGAGGCATTATATTTCATAAAAGCATCGTGGAGTAAAGTAACATCCACAACCATCAAGAACTGTTTCCGAACAGCTGGATTCACAAAAAGATACTCGGAGTCAACAGAATTTGATCCAGAAGATGATCTACCACTTCCAACCCTTTCTGAGTTGTTGAGAGGTGTAAAAGAGTTGGAATCAACACATCAAAGTCTAGATGACTTCTTAACTATCGACAGAAATATACAAACGGAAGACGATAATCAAAACTTGAACTTTGGAAGTGAAAACGACAGTGAGGAAGAAAATAGAAGTGAATCAGCAGACGAAATACAAATGCTCGTCCAAGACCAATATATGATAAATTCTTACGATGAGGCTTTAAAACTTGTTGGAAATTTGAAACAATTCGCAAGAGATGACTTCACAGCATTTACTGACGTAAAAAATCTGGAGAGCCATTTGCAAAATTGTCTCATGCAGCAACAAACAAAAAGATTGCGCCAATCGAGTATTATAAATTTTGTTCAATTTACTACTGACTATATTTTTTTAAATCATATTTCATTTATTTTATTTTTTACTTATTTTCAATTTATTAAATTACACTTCATTCGTTATATATATATATATATATATATATATATATTTATGAATTATGAATATAAATGCAAAAAAAATCAAAATTACGTATTTAATTAATCGTTTTCCCTTAACCGGACGCCTCCGATAACCGGACAAAAAAGTAAGGACCATGGGTGTCCGCTTATTAGAGCTTTCACTGTATATAGCTATAACCAGCAGCTGTAAACTGTAGTTGTAAAGAATTAGCTGTAAATGTAAGTTGTAAATATAAGCTGTAAATGTAAGCTATAGCTACAACCTGTAATTCTAGATGTGAGCTACTGCTGTAGCTATAAGCACTAGCTATAGCTGCAATTCGGGAAATGTAGTGATAAGCTCGGCAAAATAATATGGCAGTTGTATAGAAATAACTCTTCACCTAAAATATGCGAAATATTGTCAAAGTCGAGCATGGTGTCTGCTGTAGATGAACGTCATAGCTATAAGCTTTGACTGTTGTTGTAAGCGTTGGTTATAGACGGAAGCGGTAACTATAAGCTATACTTGTAGCAATAGATGTAACTTGCAATAATACACTGTAGTTGGTGTAAGGTGATTTTTTTTGTATTTTCGCCAACTTGACATTTTTACACATTGTCAATTTTTATAATGTTTAGACAATTATCAATAATATTGTCAATTTGCGTATTTTCTGTATTTTTCACAATTTTGACACACGATATTTTTTGCATTATACGAACTTTTCAATTTCACATTTAGGTAATGGAGAACTAAACTTATATACAATTTTTTACTTTCGCAGTTTAACTGAATTTTATAACATTGGCAATTTTTAACAAATATGACAACTTAGATCATTTCAGCAATTTTTGTATTTTTTAAAATTTTAACTCTGACGATTTTGACATCATTTACATTTTTAATAATATCCCATCTATTATCTTTACGTCTAACCATAAGAGACGTCTCACGCTCCACTTGGAGTCATAGATATTTTCGTTCGGCCAATTTAATTTATTTTTAGCTCAAAATGCATCATATTAAGGGAGGGTGCGGTCCACACAAAACGATATCCCCGCCCAGAATGACAAAGAAGTCACCCTAACAATTTCAAAAACGTGATAAAATATGATTTTACTAGAATTCATTTTTTAAATTAGTTTTATTTTTATTTCTTTAATTAATTACTGCGTCAACGTTGTTTTAATTATTCGAGGAAATTCTTTTTAGTATATTTCACTTTTATTTATTTTTCTGTGGTTGTTCTTTTTCCAAAATTTAATTTCGTTTATGTATATTTAATTTTCATATAAATAAAAAATAATTAAACGTCGAACTTAAGTTTGAATGAATGGAAAAATACATAAAGGTGGGTGGGTGCTTGCAATCAACATGTCTGCGTATTTAATAAAATGAATTAAAAACGTTTCCTGGTATGAGCGACGATTTTATTTCGCGTCGCCGATGTCAATGTTACGCAGCGACGGCCCGAGGCCGTCCTAAACATTTATTACCGAGAAAAATACTAATTGCGGCCGGAGACATTCGTTGCGATAAATCACCGGGCGCACGCACGTTAACGTAGCGGCCGATTTGAAATTACAATTAGATAAAATTAGATGTGCGGATGATAAACGATCTCGTTCGGTCGAACGGCAACGAACGGGAAAGGCGATTTCGTTATTAATTTAGAGAGTGGCGGCGGCGGCGGCGGGACGGCGGGGCCGCCGGACAGTGTATCTGGAGTCGATCTCTCATATGTGGGATATGTGAGGTAAATTTATACGGTCCGCTCCGCAGCGGCCAGCGCTCGCGCACACACAAGGTGTGGTGTACCGGACTTTTCGGAAAAAATAGATTTATAGTAGTAATAAATACGCCGTTGCCCGTGGCTTTCTTATCTCGCGTAGATACCGACGCGGCCGCTTTATTTTACGATTCCGAGCCGGACTGAACTCTCTGGGAAATCTGGAATCGCGCGCGAGAATGGAAGTTCGCGCGAGCCGGACGGGGCGACGCGTTTTAACGCCGCCGTAAAGCGCAGGGACGGATTCGGAAATTCGTTGCGCCCCAACATGTGCTTTTTATTAAATGAATTCCTGAAAAATATTCCCACCTAGAACTTGGACTGTGGGTATATATTTATTGTCATATTTAATATGTGAATCAATATTTACAGGTAATAGTTTATAATTCAATAATAAACACTGTTGAACCAATCACAACACTTTACGTGTTTCGTCCTCGTGAGTAATGACCACCGTTGAATAATGTACTATTAACTAAAAAATTTCACTTGCATGCAATTCACAATTTTCAAAAGGAAAAAATTGACTCGATAGATGAAGTAAAAAATGTCCTCTTGAGTGAAGAGTTATTTTCGGGGCAACCATATCCACTATTCTTCAAAGGATTATTAATATTATATTAAGGTGAAATATTTTTAAAATTTTGCTCATTCTGGTTCTCGTACAAGATTTTGGTGCACTGGATTAAAGTTCGTTGCATTTGTTTTGGGTTTTGACATATTATATTGAATTGCAGCGGGTTGGGTTTAGAGCGTGTTAAATTTTATTGCAAGGCGACAAAGCGGTTGCTTGATTGAAGCCACTAACATGTCAGACGATTCGAAACCAATGACATAAAGTTAGTGATGACCCAACCCAACGCAACCCAAACCAACCTAACACAACCCAAACCAATCTAACTCAACGCAACCCAATCCAACTCAGCATAACCCAACCCAATTGTGCCAAATGCAATTATGAAAATATAAAATTGAAACTTAAACCTAAAAATCAACCTAATTCTACTCAATTCTATTTCAAAAGAAACCTAAAACAATGTGTTAACATGAACCAATACGTACAAATATTTGTACAAGTGTCAAAGCAAAATTTCAATATAAAATTTCGAAACTTTTCGAAAAACCAAGGAAACCAAAATCTGTATTTTCAGCTCGGGCCATATTTTGAAATTGACGAAAACGTTGACGCCTAAAGTTAAACCCTAATTGCAATTTGTTATAATAATAAAAAATAATGAAAAAAAAATTGGACCAACTGGTATTCCCCCTAGCAATGTACAATTTATTTTCATTTCCTTTTTAGGTCAAGATATCTATCTATTAAAACAACTCAAATACAAATAACAAACCAACCTGAATAAAAAAAACTATGCTTGGTCCTGAATGTCAGAAATGTCACCACAAAACTGTGAATGATTAACAATAATGTTAATCATTCACATTTACATGGTCGGCCACGATAATGAAATCGTGATCAGGTTTTCGAAAAATTAGTCGAATTAATATGCTCCCTTTTTGAAAATATTTAGGGTCCGTGCTCAGACGTTTTATTCGGTTCGAGCTTAACGCAGACAAATTCAAACCAATCCACACAACAAATCAAGAGATTGCAGTTTGAGTGTCAATATTTAGGTTGGTTTAGGTTTACGGTTACGTCCATCGCCGAAAGTTATATAGAATTTAATTTTGAACCTGAGGGTTGTGCATCTTGAATTTTAGTAATCGTTGTAAAATGTTAACGTACCAAAAGACTTGGCTTTAAACTTTGAGTTGTACGACCTCAAAGCTGTGAAACTTCTAACAAACAATAACTAACCCGCAAATTATTTACATAACATTTAGATGGTTCGCGTCATTTTGGTCAGGTTTTTGGAAAAACGGATTCATAACTCAATTATTTCTAGCTACAAATTCAAACAATGGATAATCCGACTGGAATAGACCCAATGTACGGTTAAATTTATTTGCAAGTTTTCTGTATTGGGTTTGTGTGAGGTTCGAATTCATTGGAAATATTGCTGCATTTGATTTGATGAAAACGACGAAGTTTGTTGCTAGGTTCAAGGTTTCGAAATTTAAGCCGAAATCAATCGATGTTAATAAAAACGAAATTCAGTTCGCGTAAATTAGGGATGAAGCCAATCCGAACCCGACCAAATTGCGCTAAACACTTTTAGTCAAGATTTTACACCGAATTAAATTTGTTTGGGTTAACAATTTTTATTCAATTGCCTTGTTTTCGCCTAAAATTGTATAGTGTTTGGCTGAAGACAACGACGTTTATTGCTTGATTATGAGCAAGAAAATTTAAGTAAAACGCAACCCAATTATTTAAATTTGTTTTGAACCCAATCAATTCGGATAAATTCGTGATGGAGCCAACCCAACGGATATACACCTAACCCGATGAAATTCATTAGCGATTGTGATAAAACCATACACAATTAAATTCCTTCAAAATTTCGATGCACTGGATTAAAGTTCGTTGTGCTGGGTTGGCTTCCTCGCAAATTATATTGAATTGGGTTGGTTTCCTTACAAATTTGATTGAATTTGCAGCATTTAGTTTTAAACTTATTGCTTTTCATTTATTTGGTCCTATTTTATCATCGTTTTATTTTTATTTTTTGTCTCGCTTAGTTCGTTTTCATTTTTTGTTTGTAAATCATTCTATTTTGCAACTATGTATTTTTAACATGGCCTATCAAAGCATATTTTTAATATTTAGTTATTTCTTGTTGGTTTTCGTTTTCATTTTGTTTTCTCTTTGTGAATGTTTGAATCATACATTTAGTTGTATTGTTTGATTTTTTGTACTTTACTATTGTTTTATTAAATTTTCTAATCTATTTATTTCCTTTTCTTTTATATTCGTAAGAATTCGAAGCTCAGAAATAATTAGATCAAAGAAAACGGGCAATTTTAAGTGCAAATACGAACTAACCGATAATAATAACAATAATAGCAAACAATTAAATAAATGACAGTTTGCTGTACATTTGTTGTACTTGTTGACGTGTATTTATTTAAAATTATTTAAATCGATGATACCAGTTCCCGACAATAATACATAAAAGGGGCATGATTGCAATCCGGGCAATATGTGTATAATTCTTTTCCCTTTTCTTTAGCAGCAGTTCTTCCTTCAAGTTTTGTTATTCTTGCATAACACAAAGTACACATCCGGCGTACCTTTTTATTATTTTCATCCATTTTAGTTTTTAGAACATGAACATTACGACAATTGGGTTTGACGTGTTTTAATTTTTTTTTTGTAAATTTAGCAAGTTTGTTGCTATTTCTTCTCGAAACCATCGTATTTTAGCTGATTTTTCAGTTGCTGTTTTATATACTACAAAAGCATTCACAAGTGAAATATCTACCAAATACTCTATGCCCAGCTTCCGGTACCACTGTATATCCTTCCTCAGGGTCGTGGAATATGACCAAATTTGATCTGATAGATCAATACCAGCTTTCCCTCTGTTACACGCTAGTATGGCAATTGGCTTTCGCTATCATTTGGCCTCTATCTAGTATAGCGTGTAAAAGTTCTCGTGGCATATATTTTTTATTGGCCTTCAAAGTACCAACTACGTGAGTATTTTGGTGTAAAAAAGACAATGCTAATTCATAGTTCGTATAGAAGTTGTCGACAAATAATGTGCGACCTTGATTTAGAAGTCCTTGCGATAGCTCTTCAAAAACTGTTCTACCTAAACTAACCCTTTTCGTATATTTTGCTGGACCAAGTATATCCTTCAGTAGAGCATAGCTTGGAAAGCTTTATCCCATGTGTGCGCACTTTATTACTAATCTACCCCTCCGAGGTATAAGGGTTTCATCAATAACAAAGTCTTCAGCTGGAATCATTACATCTTGAAACTTCTTTTGCAATGCATCTATAAGAGGTTGTATTTTTCCTAGTCTATGTCCTTGGGGAATTTCTTCATTGTTTGAAAAGTGAATATTTGACAGCAATAATTCAAATCAATTGCGAGACATAATTTTTGCCGCTACATTATTTTTATAAATATCGCTTGTTGACCAACAGGATGGAATACTACCAAGTCTTACTAACCCCATCCATGAAAAAGCCCCAAAAACTTTTTTTATCTCTTCACTATTAGTTGGAACCCACTTTTTCATTCGACTTCTACTCTTAGTTTGATTATTATCCAATTTCTGTTCAGCGTATCTGTTTGTTTCCACTACGATAATATTTATAATTTCATCATCAACAATTAATGAAAACGCATCAAATGGAGTAATATCTTCCGCCACATCTATTCGTAAACCTGAGTTGCCAGTAAAAGTAAATGTTTTATGATGACCTTCGTACTCTGCCCATTTAACAATCTCCGGAACCTCTGGAGACTGACTATCTAACTCCTCCTATTCCTCTTCTAGTTGCAGATCCTGACTTATAATATTTTCAACTACTTCATCATCTTCTTCATTTTCTGATGTATTTGGAGAAGGATTATATCCAGGGTCTTTCATAGAATCATCTGAAGTGAAATCTGCACATTCTTCATCTTCATCACTTCGTAAGTATTCATCACTTTCTAATATTATTCGCAAATCATCATCGCTTAAATATTTTCTTTTAGCCACTTTTCGCAAGACAACTTTACTAATAAAACTGTAGCAACTGCCACAAATTTACAGCTAATAAAAGAGAAACATAACCTAACATATCGTCACACATATATGACCGACATGGCTCTGCAAGAAACAACATAACACGGTGGGCCACGTCAACCACATATGAGCGATATACAAAAAAAATAATATCTACGTTTCTAAGAACAAAAAAAATACTTATGGGTACCTAACTATGTATTTTGAACTAATTAACAATGGCCGCGAGGTAATTTTTTTCAAAAAATAGTCAATGTGTTAAAGAAATCTATTGCGACAATTTTGATTTTTTTTAATTTTAGGCAATGATTCCCAGTTCAACTTTTGAATCAGTTTTTACAATTTTGTCATCCTTTCACCAACACAGTTTAGCTCCATTAGAATTTTAAGAAACCTTAGTTTCTACTAACCAAAAAAAAAATTTTCTTTTTTTTAGATCGGATGATAGGAAACTCAATAATTTGAGAGTGAATCAGTTTGCATCTCGAATTTACTAAACGGAATCTCAACCTCATGGAAGGAATGTTGGGTTGGGTTGGGTTATAAGCATATAAGTTCGACCAGTGATAATTGAACTAAAATTTAAAAATGTTACACTTAAGCATTTGCACTCCACTTGCAATTGTACGATTGCGTTAAAAAATAATAATTACAATCAATTTTAGAATTCTAAACCAAACTTAGAATTTTAATTATAATTTAATTTTAAGTTCGAGTACAAGAAAAGAACGCCACCTAAGAAATATGTACTGTTAAAATTTCATACGTTTATCGAAGAAAAAGGAAAATCTCAAGCAATGTTACATACGAAGTTGGAAATTATTTCATGAACTATATGCAAATCTTTAGGCTACGCCATATATTACATTGCGTAGCTTGGCAGCTCGAAGGCAGTCCTCTGCGTGTGTTTGGCTGCGCACGTGTTTCATAGAATCGTTCTAAGCTTTTAAAAACAACGTAACAGTTAACATTCATTAACGTTAACGTTCAGTAAACTATTGGACTGATTTGTTGGGTGAATTTGGATTGGGAGCTAAAACATGTGCAGAGAATCTTGAACGCTTAATCTGACAGTTAAGTGAGTTGTTGGAATCCGTCGCAAAAACTATATTTTAAGTTAAGCAGCATAAATATATTGGGCACATCATTGACTAACTATCAAATCTATTATGTGCAAGGAATTGTGATTTTTATTGGGTTGGGTTAAAATCTCATAAAGTGAGAGTTCACCGGTCGAAAACTTATTGGGCGGTTAGTAAATTTACTTATTGGGGAAATGTATAGTTTCTGTTTGCATTGTGGTGGGAACTAAAAAAATTTAGTAAATGTGGTCAGCGTTAATAAACAATTGTGTTGGAACCAGCAGTGTCTTACAATTTCTGTTGGGTTCAATTGTGTTGGGTTGGGTTGGACTGAATTGTTGATAAAGTTATTGGGCGGTTACTAAATCAATTTTATAAAATTAAAGTTTTGGTGGTTTTGTATCGGGTTGAGAGATAAAAGAAAATGTACCGAATACGCTGGCCGATTAGTTGCATGCTTTATAGATTTAAGGGAATCTATCGCGAAAAAAATATTATGAATTGATCGGTTGAACTGCACTGCGTTGTGAGCTAAAAAACAAAATAAAAATATTTATTTTACACCATCTTTCATTGTCGATTTTTTACACTTAGTCTATTTTGAAACAAAGATTTTAGCTCCCAACCCAACTCGTGCCAACCCACCCCAAGCTAACCCAACCCAACCAAATCCAACGTAACCCGCATCAACCCAACCAGAGTCAATCCAACCCAACCCAACCTGAGCCAAACCAACCCAGTCCAACCCAACGTAAACCAAAATACCTAACATGCCTAAAAACCGTCCAATAAGTGCTGAATCGTTAAATTAGTATCAATGTTATTAAACATCGGCTCGTGTGAATCGAAAACATAAATATATAAGTTTTTTTATTTAATATTTCCAACCAATCAAAATCGTTCAGTTCGAGCAATTATGTGCTATGACAATTTGTTCACAAGTTTCCCCCAAATCATCAAATCAAATATTTGTTTTAACTGTTGAAAATTTTCAGTACTTGTAAAGGAGATAATGTCCCCTTATATTACTTTTTTTTTCATTTGAAAAATGTAATCGCGATTTTTGAGAACTGGTTTAAATGCCAATGAAAATATATTTGGATTTAAACCAGTGAATTGAGATCAAATTTACCTGTTTCTCAAAAAAAGAGAAAAAGTAGTATAAGGAGACCGTAATTGCTGCTGAACGTTTTTTGTTGGTTTTAAAATATTAAAGTTAGAAAAAATAGTGCACTTTTTCGATCGACACAAGCCGATGTTTAATAACATAGAAAATAATAACTAGCAGTTCTAACGTACTCACTATAAAGCGTTTCCAAAGGTAGTTTCAGTTTATTCGGTTTCATGACCTTTCAATGACCTTTCTTGGAAGAACTCTAACATGCAGGGGATGAGAAGAACGAAATGGAAAATCGATTATCAAAAGATGGTAGAGCGGCGGAAATGTTTAAAAAAAAAGAACGTGTCCAGGGGGGCTAAAATAAGATTATACCAAATAATTATAAGACCTACTCTCACATATGCATGTGAAACGTGGAAAATAACAAAAAATATGAAAATTTGGGAACGAAAAATTCCAAGAAGGATATATGGCGTACATAAAATATAACGAAGCATAGTTCAAGTGCTAAGGGACCCAGATAGCTGGAACACGTAGCGAGGATGGGCGACGATTATGGGTTAAAAGAATTTTAATTTGTTGAAAACCCAGAAAGAGATGGTCAAAGAAGTGAAGGAAGATCTAAGCGAGGTAGGATTCAGAGATTGGAAGGAAGGCACATGATGAGGTGGCAACGAGGAGTGAAAGACCTCGAAGCCGAGGGTGATGATTTGTTAACGTGCTCACTATAAAGCGTTTCCAAATGTAGTTTCACTTCATGACCTTTCTTCTTCATTTACTTCAGTGCAAGTAAACCCAAAATTTAAGTGTCGAGATTATTTTAAATACAAACAAATATTGCAATTGCAGGATGATTTCAGTGAAATACATATTCTGTATCGTATATTGGATTCGTGGATACACGGTATTATGTGCTATTAAGTTGAGTTGGGCTGCATTGTCATCAAACCAAATCAAATGGAAAACTTGAATTCAAAGACAATTCATACGCAATCCAAAATAAAGGCAACCCAGCTTAACCGAATCCAACGCAGGTTGGATTAGGCAGGTATTATGGTTTAAGTTGGATTTTAATGGTTTGGGTTGGGTCAAGGTTAGGTTATTTTGGGTTGGGTTGTTTGTATTGGATTGAGTTGTGTTGGGGATTGGGTTGGGAACTAAAATAGGTGAAGGTTTTAATCAAAATTCTATAACAGAGTTGATTGACTCTTTGTACCAACTTGCAAAGTTGCCTCAAAAATAGATTGAGGCTGTTTCAAAGTATGGAACTAAAAAGTTTTTGGGTAGTTAATGTGCATGATATTGTGGGTTTAGTTTGACTATGTTAAATTTTTAGTTTAGAATTAAGATTGGAGCAAAAACTTTATTGATTTTCTTCAAGTTTACACATTTTTCATTGTCAAATTTTAATTCTTAGTCAATTTTGAAACAATCATTTTTGCTTCCAACCCAACCAAACCCAATCCAATACAATTCAACGTAAACCATAATACTATTACTGTGAATTGGACACAGTAATATAAACTCAAGGTATTATGGTTTACGTTGAATTGTATTGGATTGGGTTTGGTTGGGTTGGAAGTTTGTGTTAAATCTTTATGAATTAAGAATCTAGTTGATTGTTATTGGGCAGTTACTTGGATGAAATTATTAATTTGGTTCGCTTGTATAGCTTAACAGTCAATTGTTTATTAACTTATCTAGTAACGCACTGAACAACTAATACATCAGTTAAGTGGACGTGTGAGGTTAACTCCCCAACACAAAGATATTTATTTTACACCCATATCCGTTATCAAATTTTAATTCTTAGTCATTGACATTTAAACTTCAGTTTTTATTTTAAATTTGAGGATTTGTCCAGAGATTTAAAAGAATCAAAAAAGTTTATGTGGGTATACGAGATAGTCGTCGAAATTTCTCGGGTTGGCATAATATCCCAGGGGAAAAAAATTGCTACACATTGGTTCCACTATTTTGTTTTTCCTAAGGCTAATGCCTGAAGAAAAATTAAAATGGATCTAAATTTTCCTTTAAAAGACTGATTCATGAATCACAAGTCACAAAACTTAGCAATGACGAGTTCCCAAATTCTTTACTTGACCCGGGCAGTAATCTTATACTGTGGTAAAAGTTGATCGCGGTTTCAAATTGGGCATGGATTCTTTCAAAATCCAAGAGCAGGGAGGCCGGTAGAAGTGGCCAGGGACAACAAGTTGCCTTTGAAGGAGGAAGAACGACTAAAAATGTTCACAGGACAATTGTCATGTGAAATGGAACCATGGTTCGTCATTATTATCCTTTGTCCACAAAATCGACCGAATGGAGGTGTAAAGGAGAAGCACCGCCAAGAAAGGTCAGGGTCTGTTTTCTGCGGTTTCGAACAAGCCAATCACCCACCATACAGTCCAGATATGGCCCATGGTGACTATTACCCGTTACCGAGAAATTTGAAACATGAACATTTTAGTGGCGACGAAGAGATGAATGCTGTAGCTTTGGGTTGGGTTGGGTTCGATTCAGTTGAATTGGCTTTGGTAGGGTTGGGTTAGTCTGACTTAGGTTGGGAGGTAAAATAGGTTAGTAAAATTGGGGAGCGTTGAAATCAACATTTAATAACAAAGTCGATTGACTTTTTAAGTCAACTTCCAAGTTGATTAAAAAAATAAATTGAAGCTCTGTTAAAAAGATTTTGGGCACTTGATATTGTGGGTTGAGTTGGACTGTGTTAAAATTTTAGTCTAGAACCAAGATTGGCGCAAGTCGAATTCCGAAACGTGCTGTAATGTGACTGTCGAGGGAAGTTCCACGCTAATAACTTGCAGAATTTCCAGGGGCCGGGCGCTCTTAATCCGACGCTGCACCTCAATTCCTAATTGTTTTAAGCATCGACATGTTACCATACGGTAAAGACGCGAACCGTCCAATCAGAAACAATACGGACAATGACACATGAGCAGTTCTAACCGAGTCAATGGCGGAATGCGGTCGAAAAAAAACCGTTTAAAACAAAAACCTCAGCCTCAAAAGCCCGACAACGCGCCGAAAAAATCCTTCCTACAATCGAATGTTAACAATAGTTGTAATATCGAACACGGCACAAAAATTATCCGACGTACAATGGAGACGGAGTATATTAACAATTATAATACATGATTGGTACATTTTAAGAAAATATACCTATAAATCGATCCTTGTATATCCCGAAGTGGTTTGGCCGCCGCGTCGCACCGCGAGCAACCGGGCCGTCCGGCGCGCGCGAGCGACGCTCGCGCCCTCGCCGACGTGCGGCCAAAACCCGCCGGTGCGACGTATATCTATATATCGATAAATATCGCCGAGATGACTTGAAATTTCAATACATACTAATTATCTTTCTGATCAGATAAGGAATATTCATTTAGAAAAAGAAATAAAATATCCCGAGTTCGAGTTTTGAATGTTTGAACCTTTATCAAAAAATTGACGTGTTATAAAAAAACCACGGCGGCGGCGGCGGAGAGGAACGTTTACGGGAACGCATTCCTTCACCCAAAAGTGTACTCCTTTAATATTGCGCGTACGATCGATTGAATTTCTTTCTTCTCCGCGGTTTCGTTTTTTTTTTTTTTTTATTTTATTCGGTTCGATTTTTCGCGCGTTATCGATATCTGCCGACCGGTCGGCCGACGGCCCGGCAATTAATTAGCTAAAAGTCCAATTAATTAATGCAGTTTCGATTTTAATTGCGCCATCTGTGCGCCGGCACAACATCTGTTTAAAATTCGGGCGATAAAACACGCGAGGCATTTATCGGGGTTTTTCGGTAAATCCGTGCGGATTAGGGCGATCAAAACGACTGGTTTCGGTCTCACGATCTGAGCCGCGTCCAACAGATTTATTATTTAATTAAAGTACGAGTCACAAACATAAAAATAAACGAGACGGTAAAAATGCTCGAAGTTAACGACTTCTCGGGTCGCACGATTTCTGTATAAAATAATTTTATGCCAATGTACGGGCGCCACTGCAACAACTACGAAGGCTCATGCAAAATGATTCCGAAATAAAACGTTGGTTTCGTAAGACGTAATTGACTAGAAAGGACCGCCGACGACAATACAGCACGACCCGGAATTAGACTTGCAGCACACTATGGACCCTGCAGAAGTCTGTAGCTCCTGCTCAATACATCTATGACTCGAATCTTAAATCGAGATTAAAGAATTAGCACAATCATATCTAACCAATCCAAAAATTAATACTCAACCGCTTGCAAGAACTGAATTAAATGTGATATTCAACGTTCAATTAAACGCTCAATATATTTGCTCGACTATTTTAGAGCCCAACCCAAGCTTTACTACATTTACTTAAATTCCAACACCGTGATATCATCCGCTTAAAAATCACTTTCAACGACTCAATTCACTGTCTTAATAAACAATTATGAAAAATAACCTTGAATGTGATCGATCGAACAGTTTTACCAATTAACTGTTAAATTGAATTATATAATACATACGAATGGAGATCAGTCTCTAACATGGAAGGAAATAAATTGGACAAATATCGAACGTTTATTTTTGTACATAATCTCCCTGAATGTCGAAGCATTTGGTCCAACAATGCTCCAAACCTTTGATTCCTCTGGAAAAAATTCTACCAACCCAACCCAACCCAACCTAACCCAACTCAACGCAGTTGAACAAAAAGAATGTCATCCGCATAACAATTTTATCAAATGATAATAAACCGATAAATTATTTTGCAACGTTTTCGTTAACCATGTTATCAAACGTTCAATTAAACGGTCAGCACGTTCGCTAAATCAGTACCAACGCAATGTAAGTGAAACAATATATTATCATTAGTTTTACAATTTCTTCAACCTACCTTCACGAAATAATTTTTTGCAACACAGCGACAACTCAAATGTCCAATTAAACGCTCACCACGTTTACTAAACTTCGCTACCAACACAATACACCTAAACCTCCCAACTTAATGTAATTGAACCAAAACCACAATGTCACTAAATAATTGTATCAATGGACGATTATCCATTAATCTCATGATTCAGTTGATTCAGAGTTAATAAACGCTCAACATGTTTAATAAATTTTCAACTTCATTTACAGACTATTAACTGTTAAATTAACTTTTCCGAATTAAACAGTCAGCACCTGCAGCAAACCTAGTGATATCCCACCCTAATGAATTGAACCAAAACCATAATTTCACTTATCAACTTTATCACTCGACGCGTATACACTAAATAATTTTTTTGGGACAGGTCTCATGATTTAGTTGATTTGCAGTTAAATAAATGCTCAGCATGTTTAATAAACTTTACACAACCCAACGAAATTGAATCAAAACACAAAATATAATTTAAAACTCCATCGACAGACGATTAACTGTTAGATTAGCTTTCAACGACTCAATTAACAGAGCTTTTAAAAACTCAGCACATTTACTAAATTTTGTGACCGGCATTGAATCAAAACTAAGATCACTTAACAACTTCATCGGCCGAGTATTAACCGTTAAATTATCTTTTTCCATACCTTTGAATTATGCTGTTGACAGTTTTATTAACCGCTCAGTACATTTTGTAAACTTTGCTAGATTTTACTCCAATGCAATTGATTCAAAACCGAAATATTACTTACCAACTGCATCAACCGACTATTAACCGTTAAATTAACTTCTGCAATAGCTTTCAATGACTTAGTTGACGCTGCTATTAAAAGCTCAGTAGATTGATTACTTTCCTTATAACACAAAACAATTTAACCAAAACCACAATATCATTTAACAACTTCACCGGCCGACTATTGACCGTTAAATCTTTTTCAACACGTGTCAATCTCTCAGTTGACTGTATTATTAAACGCTCAGTACATTTAGTAAACTTTCCTGCCTATCAAGCCAATGCAACTGATTAACTTTTGCCATAGATTTCAATGTCTCAGTCAGTTTTGTTACTTAACGCTAAATCGGTTAATTAAAAATTGTTACTTCAAAAACTACTGCTCAATAATCGATGATTAGCCATTAAATTGATGTTCTCAAACTGCAGCAGTAAGTCGCCAAGATAACTCAGAATCTTGGTTAACTTAGCCATTTGTTCAACTATCTGTTTTATAATCAATAGATTTTTATTCATTCATTTCACCACTTCCACTACTTGAGCCACTCAGGCATTGCGACTCCACTGGCAATCTCCGTCACCCAATAATCAGCGTCAACGCAATTATTCATCAAACATTTGAGTTATCAATCACCCGATGAACAATCGCTCAATTAATCATTTATTTAAACATTCATTTATGTTTCAACGTAATCAGATGTTCAGCATGAAGGTTAGCCACAGAATTAATCGCTCAGCAATGTGAATCGTCTATTCTATTCTATTCACTGTGTACTAATATAGTTATTCAACTAGCCTATCAACGAATATCACTCCATGTACTGTTTCATCAATCGGTCAATTAACCCATCAGGAGTTTTATTATATGTTACTCATTAGCTCATCAATAGTAGTTTTTATTAGCTACACGATTTGTAGCACAATATAATATGTTATGGTTGCCCAACAGTTCATTTGGATTTCAATTCGATACTCAACAGTTCAATAGTTGTATTCGGTCAAAGCTTATATTAACAGGTGGACCCCCCCCCCCCATAAACTTCTGATTCAACTTGAACGATGCAATATTGAATGGTGGAAGAGAGGGCGATTCATCTGTGACAGTTGCAAAGATTAAACTCCTACTCATATATTTGTAAGAAACGGAGCTTGAAACCCAGAAACCCCAATCAATACAATTTTATCAGCAATACGCAATCTAAGATGACTGAAGTTCTCAACGAAAGTTATCTTCAAACTCATATCCAATTCAGTTGGAATGAGAATAATAATTTTCGGCGGAATTCAAACTCGGTAAGTAGGGGGCTAAGCAATTTGTAATACTAATCATAATAACTCTCAAACTAGCAAGTCATTCTTAGGAAATCCAAGTTTTATCAGCATAAATGATGCAACCCAAGGTAATTTAAATCTTATGAATCACTCAATCTGTATACGGAGTTTTAGCAACAAAACTTAACACGATCTTTTAGTTTAGTTTATCAGCAAAAGCAAATTCCATACAGCTTAATATTATCAGCAAAGGCAAACGCAAGAAAACTTGAATGTATGTCGCCTGTAAAGTTGCAAAGATGGGATTTCCACGACAACGAAACACGACCCGACAAAAACCAGAATGACTCAAAATAATAATCAAAAGTATAAAAATTACAGAATTCAACCCAACTCAATTTCAAATCAGCCCAAAGTAGGAATTGAAGATATTGGTATTCAGTAAAGAACAAAATCAAGAAATGCCATACAAGGATCAAACACGCAAGTCATACGTAGAAAATCCAAGTTTTATCAGCAAAACGATGATTACGAACCTTAAACTATGCAACCCAAGAGTGTTGATTTGTATCCACACGATATTAAATCTATTGGTACGCGAAGCTTTGATCAACAAAACCCAATTCAACCAAATTTTACCAACAAAGGCTAAAGTTACATTCCAAAATACAATTTTCATCAAATAGATGTTAAGTAAACTTCGCAACGGCCGTGTCATTTGTAAACTTGACAATGCGTTTTCGCAGGATCAGTATATATTAACTAGGAATGTGAATAAAATTTCATCAAAGATAAAAATCAGCAAGGATTAAATTAATTAAACTTAAATGAAGCATTAAATATCAGAATACAATTCTTGTAATACTTACAAAGATGAAAAGTACAAGTTGCAAGTCTCACAGTCATATGAATAAAATCCACTTATTACAACCACAAAAAACTGAACGAAACTATCAGCGAACCTTAAACTAAGAAACTTAAGGGAGTTAAATTTTCTGAGCTACAACAAAAAAATATAGTTTACTAAATTTGACTAAAAAAAAAATAAAATGATACGATAATTTTCCATATAGATGCAAATTATGGGCGTATGTGTTATTGCTGCGCAATTACAGAGGTTTGATTGGATCGACTAAATCAACCCAGTCGAGACTTGTATTCATGTATTAACACGTGACTATTACGGAGTAAAAAAATGCTAACTGAATCTTATCTCTTTAGAAAATTTATTTGATTTTCATTGTAAGTTGGGTTGGGTTGGGTTTGGTTGAGTTGTAATTTAGAATAAAAGATACGGTGCGACCTTTTGTAGCCAGGTTATCAGGCAGTTTGAAACCAAATTCAATCGATGTCGTACTTTTTTTGGTTGGTTCGGGACAGATGTTCCAAATTACTCAAAAAATCGGTTTGTTTATAAATCTATTACGCAACAAATATGTTCTTAAAACGTACCCGGGATATAAATATAATTAAAAGCCAAATGAATAAAATTTTCCAAAGTTTTGTGACGAAAAATTTAGATGACCTGTGTTGGAAAAATTTTCAGAATTAATCCAAATTCAACCTAACCAGTCCAATGGTTTGCAACCCAACCCAACACAACCAAAAAAATTACGACGTATCGATTGTATTTTTTCCGCCCCGATATTCCAAAAGAACGGAACGAATGTCAAAATCTGAGGAACATTTTTAAAGTATAATCAACAAAAATTCAAACAATAAAAAATGCAAAGTAACCTTGAACGAAGATTGAAAATTTGTCGACACCTCCACGAATAAAAAACATACCGAAATTCAAATAACGCCACAAATGTCAAAAATTATGCATACCGTGAAGACGAAAATTTGGTATTTTTTTCTATTTCCAACTTTACAATTTTCCAATAATTAATATGCGTTTTTGCATTTTTTCTCATCCAACCCTAAATCGGAAAAATCTCACAAAATTTGGTGCAAATTGGATTTATGACGTTAAACATGCAAAAATGTGAAAAATGCGGACAAATTCAAAATTTGTCAACATCTTCGCGAATAAACAACACGTCACAATTAATTTTCAACACTTCAAATAATAGAACAAATTTTAAATAGATTGTGGCATTGTTTGAAAACTTTAACTTGTAATTGAAGATTTTCTGGAATTGTTTAACATCCAAAAAATCCAATAATTCCAAGTTCTATTTTTTAACATTTTTTGTCTAGTATTACCTTTGATGCATTTTTAATTCGGGAAATGTGAAATTATGGATTGCGTTAGATTTGCGTGAATTTTATTTTTTACGTTTCTTTTAACTTTTAATTTCTACGAGTTTTTTGGCATTTTTTTAAATTTGAGAAAATTTTTGAATTTTGTGGATTGGGTGGAATAGTAAGATTGATAATATTATATATGCATTTTATAAATTTGAATTTAAAGATTTAAAATGTTCAAAAAGTCAAAAAATATCCGAGATATTAAAATGTTCAAAAATTTATTCGTATAGGTTTTTTGTCATAAATACGTGCTCCTCATATATTCCTAATCTTAATTATTTTCGAATCTTGGAGGATTTTACTTTTGGTATTCTTTGAATCTTCTAGCGATTATTTGAAATTTGTGGCCACTTTGTCCGTGAATTTAACATTAACATTAAAATTTTACAAAATTTCCACGTAACGAAAGAAAAAACAATAATTTTCAAAAACAAAAAAATTTAAATTAAAATCATACAAAATTAGTTTTTGCTAAAATTTGGCAACATTTCTGCAAATAAAAAAAACTCGAAAATACAAAAAATGTCGCCGTAAGAAGAAATTTCCAAATAATTTAAAAATTTTGATAAACGTTAAATTGAAGCTGGGTATCCAAAAAGTGTATTTAAATTATTCTTCAAAAAATCATAAATATTACATGCAATTTGATGTGATGCCTTGATTAACCATAAAAACCATAAAAATAAATTCGTAAAGATTTTTGCAATCCGTCTGTGTGCGGACCTCGAAGCAATAACAGCCAACTCAATTTTATCAGCAAATCTGACTATTAAACTTTAAAGTTAAATATATACAACTTAAAGAGTAGCAAAAATTAGATTGGAAAGTCAGCAAAATATAGCCCTACCTACCATAAACATCCATATGGTTGTTGTAATAATACGAGACAACTCGACTGAAATTTATCAGCGAAACCCAAGTATTAACATTTACAATTAAATGCCCGAAAAGTTACAAATATTCGATTTGAATGCTAATGTAGTACAACACAACCTAATTTTACCAGGAAGGCCCAAATTGTTGTTATAATAATAAGTGTCAACCCAGAACAACTTATCAGCAAAACAAGAACAATTAAAATTTAGTTAAATATTTACCAATTAAACAGGTGCAAAAATTGGATTTGGATTTCACTAGAACGCTCCAAATTATTTTTCTAATAATATTCTAACTTATCAGCAAAGCTCGAACTAATAAATTATAAAGTTCAATATACATCGCTCATAAAGTTGCCAATATTGGATTTAAACGTCAATGAAGTGCAGCTCAACATAAGTTTACTGCAAATTATCGTTGTAATAATACGAGAGAACTCAACTAAAATTTATCAGCAAAGCTCGAGGTATTAATATTTAAAATTAAATAATTAAAAAGTTGTAAATATCCAACCTAATTTTACCAGGAATCCCCAAATTTTTGTTGCAACCATAAGTGCCAACCCAAAACAATTTTATCAGCAATGCTTGAACTATTTAAGTTAAATATACACCAATTAAATAGATGAAAAAATGGATTTGGATTTAATGAAACGCAGCCTGAACTAATTTTACTGCAAATTATTGTTGTAATAATACGAGACAACTCAACTCAAATTTATCAGTAAAGCTCGAAGTATTAACATTTAAACTTATATACTTAAAAGGTTATACGTATATTGCAATAATACCAGACAACTCAACCAGCAAAGCTCGAACTATTTGCAAATATCAGATCTTTTGTACCAGAAAGCTCCAAATTGCAACATAATACGAGACTGCAACACACATTTACCAGCAAAGGTCGAGCTATTAAAATTTATAGTTAAATGTATGTACACCACTTACAAAGTTGCACATATCAGATTTGAAAAACAATGAAACACGATCCAATATAATTTTACGAAGTCGTATATTATAGTTGGAATAATTCAAGACAACTTAAACCAAATTTACCAGCAAAGCTCGAATTAAAATTAAAACGTAGATATACGTTACTTAAAAAATTGCAAATACAGGATTTTAATGTTAATCAAATACCACCCAACCTAATTTTACCAGAAATCTCCAAATAATTGTTTTAAACTGATAAAAGCCATCAAGCTCTATCGATGATAATAATATTATCAGCAAAACTAAAATACTAAAACTGTATGTTAATGTGTATTGAAATAAGGAGGAATTGAATCTATTTATATTCAGCAGAATCACACGCCAAATATGAAATATCAACACAAATATTGACACAATACAAATTTATCAGCAAACTCGATTGGACTAATTAAATTCGCAATACCATATTGGTAAACGTGATATTTTCAATGAAATCCAAACACGTCTATCCTGAGCTCAAACCAAATTTTATCAGCAATTATTAAATTAACTAAACTTAAACTATCTAAGCGAATCAACACGTATTAAAAGTCAGGTAGTTGGTTTATTTCTTTGTGAAAGTTGCAGAGATCAAAGTCTGGCATATGTAAAACATCCAAGTTTTATCAGCAAAAGCGAAATAGATTAAATGAACTAGGCTCTTATGAGTTAAATTAAACCCATATGCATCCAGCGTAAAAAATAAAAACCACCTAACCAAGTTTTATCAGCAAAGCTGCTAAAATATAATAAAATAAATTTGCAGTCAAGCATATAAAGTTACTGAACTAAAAAAATGCCAAATCAGGAACGAGAAACCAATCCAGTTTTCCAAGAAAAGCGAAATTAACATCTCGAACATGAAGTTGATAAATTTGAACATTTTGGATGCACATGAAATATTCGATCGGTATCTTTGCATCGGTTGTAATAATCCCACGGACGCGGCGATCGCCGGCCGACTAAAAATCGACCAGCCAGACGCACCCGAATCGTAAAAATCGATTTGTAATAATAACGAGACGAAAAAAGATGAGAGAAAACGTTGAAACAGCGTCGATCCTGATGTTTATCGAGTCATATTCGGAATACCTCCGTTCTTTGAATAGGGCATATCGGTATTATAAAGAGATAACTAACAATGATTTCAGATTTTTTCAAACGTCCACGGGCGTCAAAGTATAGCTTAGTCATGTGGCCGGGCCGCGCGGCGCGGACGGAGAGGGAACGCGAAGAAACTCGCTCATTGTTACGGATGACGCCGCGGCACGCAGCGCCTCTCCGGTGCGGAATGATATTAAAATATGGAGGAATATGCCCGTCTTGATTGCTTGTTTATATCTCGAAATGGTACAATGCGGACGATTCAAATCGGACAGATATAGATGCACCGGGTTTTATTTCAGACGCGGCACTTACACGTCCTCTGCTCTTCGCTCTTCGCTCGCCGTTCCTATTCACTACGCCACGGCCTTTTTGTTTCTGCTGCGTTTCTTTTCCTCCGTTTCACTCGGGATCGTCGAATCGGACGTGCGTTAGAAACTTGACGATTTAGATGGATGTGATAACCATTTATAGAAACAAAAAATCGAGGACTAATACAAATTACCACGAATACCGAGCGATAGGCTAAGTGGCCCAGACTGCTCAATTTTACAGATTTATCAATGGTCGCAAACAAAACACTCGACGTGCATTTGTTTCTAAGGGAATTAATTTTAGGAACGATTCGCAAGAGCATTGTTGCAAATTTATATTCCACAATTGCACACACAGCTGCATCGTTTTTTACGTTTGACTTACAACGATAATATTTGTAAAACTCACAGAAGATTGGACGATTATGTCAAAACATTTAACCTACTTTAGTACCATAGTTCCGTGGCTTGGTGAATCGTTACTTTTTCCTGACACATTTCTGGTTTGTAGTTTGTTGTTTCAAGTGGACAATATAGAAATATAAATGTCTTTGTCTCTGATGACGAGTTTGTTGTCAATAACTATAGAAACTGTATCAGATATAGCAATGAAAGTAGCAAAGGTCAAGATGGGTTTGGTTGACCAATTGCTAGTAGAAATAGCTCAAATTGCTGTGACATGTGAATGGCATGAGTTAGTAATAGGCAGTAAGCATCGGAAGATAAATGACTTACTTTTCATGGCAATTGTACTAAAAAAAACAACCTTTATTTGGCATACTACAATTTCTATCCATACATTTCATTCTAATTCTCCCTCCTGTTCTGTTCTGCTCCTCCCCCTCTCTGTCTCGCTCCTATCCTCTCCAGCCTTTCTCTGCCTTTTGCCTCTTCCCTTGCCTGCAACATAAAAAACTTTAAGCCCTTTCCATCACCCTCCTTTTCCAACCCTCTTCTCTCTTTTCCTTTAAATTTCTTAATAGCTCTACTCCTGTTCCTTCCTCTTCCAACATCCTTCAGCAATCTTTGCCCTTCCTCTCTTCCTCCTCTCCCCACTCCATTTCTTCGCATTCTGGTGGGAAGAATCTTTCCACTCGTCCCATTCTTTTCCGCATACTTCGCACCTCCTATACAGCTCCCCCATACAATATTTATTTGCCATCTCCTCGTTTCCGCATCTATACCTGGCAATCGTCTTCTCTTCTTCTGCTGTTTTGCCTCCTCCTAAATAAATTGGCTTCCTTCGCTTTACTTGCAATTCTTTATATTTTTCATTATATTTTGTACTTCTTATCTTTTCCTATCTCTCCTGTGCATCTCCTTGTTTCCATTTCTCTTACAACTCTCTATCCACCCACCTCCCGTCCCGTTTGCCTCCCCCACCGTCATCGCCGCCTTCTCGTATAGTTGCTAACTTGCTCACTCCCAATCTGATAGATCTCTTCCCCTCCTCTCTCTCCTCTCCATTTCCTCCACTACCCTTTTCCCCAAGCTATTCTCCGTCCCTCCTTTCACTGACATCTCGTATCTTACTGCCCTCTTTCCCGCGTCGATCGACACCCTCTCTCTCACAGTCTCTTGTCTCACCACATAGTCTGGTATCGACCTTTCTAGATGCAAAGCTCAATTTCTTCCCCTTTCCAAATCAACTGTACTCCCCCCCCGCAATTGTACTATTAATGACTATGGTAACGGTAGCAATCGCAATAATAGTGAATATAGTAGCTAAGGCGATAAAAATAGAAAGGAGTCGAATCAGTATGCCTGGCGTAATAAAAATTGCTGTTCCAACACTCATTATATAAGAAGAGATGGACTGATACCATACCGCCTATTGCAATGGTAAAGACTGCTTTCGTGGATTTTTGGGTTATATATTTATTGCAGTTCCCTAACCCATGGCAATCCTAGGAACTATCGTCAAGAATCGTAAAATCATTTCCAAAAATAATAAACCAAACCCAACCCAATGCAACTCAGATCAACTCAAAACACATTTTGAAATTTTTGGGTTGGGTTAGGTTGGGTTGGGTTGGGCTATTAAATTCATGAGTCAAAAAACTTTTATTACTCATTAATGAATCTAAATTTACTGACTACGTTTTGAAAAAATTAAAAATTTGAAATCAGTTTGTTGGTGTTGATCATTGAACTATAAAAAGCAAATTGAATTCGCAAAATTGTTACGACCAAGACTTTTAGACGAGATCGTTTAGATCCTATTGTGAGCTCATCCAACGTTGTGCAAATCTAACCCAACCCAAACCAAGCAAATCCACCCCAATATACCATAACACAGTTGTGTTAGGTTTAACCTAACCCGACCAGATCCGACTCGATCTGGCCCAAACTCTATCCAACCTAGCCTGACCTCAACCCAACCCAACCCAACCCATCGCAACCTAATACAACTCAACTCAAAGCACATTTGGAATTTTGTGAGTATTATCCACTCTTTTCTCAATACAACTTTGCAGCAATGTACTTGTAATGTTTGGCTTTAAAATGCTGTGTTTTTTTGGTAAAAAGTTTTGGTTTTAGTATTTATTATATGATTAATTTGCGATTTAAATTTAATTTTTCGTTTGTTTTCCAAATGAAACTGTCACATAGTCAAGGTTGATGTGTTTAATTTGTTACCGCTATGATCAATTTGTCACTCAGAATTTCACCGAATTTTCTAGTTGTTTCGAAGTACACATTTGAATGGCAACCCAACCCTACAGAATCCAACCCAACGCAACCAACCCACCACAACGCAATGCAACTCAACTCAAAACACATTTCGAAAATTTTGGGTTGGGTTTGGTTAATAAATTCATGAGTGTTATCGAATCTTTTTTCAGCACAACTTTGTAAAAAGTTATTTGAAATGTTGCTCTTTAAAATTCTGTGAGTTTGGGAATAATGCTACAAATTTAATGAAGTTAAAAAATATATCACTTTTGTGTGTCTTTGGTGATAATTTTCCGTTGGGTTGGGTTGACCATCAAATGCAAACAAACAGTTTGACAATTTTACCAATTTTTGCATTTTGACATTTTTGAGAATTTTGAAGTCGTGTAGCACATCTCTCTTGACATCCAATTTCGTCAACTTTTGAGGTTTTTGAGGTTTCGCCCTTTGCCAGTATCAAAATAAAATTTTCTATTTCGATAATATCAGCATTTTTCCGTATTTTTGCATTTTGGTCCATTTTTAACAATTTCGAAAATTCAATGTTTTTGACATTTGTCAAGTTTTAGACGTTTGATTTTTTATGCATTTTTACAATTTTGATATCTGACATCTTTGGCAATTTTATAAATACTAGCAATTTTAAAATCGTTTACATTTTCACCAACTCTGTAATTTTATAACATATTTGAAACCTTAGGTATTTGTAATTTATGAGTTTTTAATAATTATATGTCATTTTTTCAATTTTCAACCATAGATGATAATTTAGATTTTTTCACAATTTTGACATTTGTGAGAACGTTATTTTAAAAATTACATATTCTTTCATTTTAACAATTTTGAATATATTTTTTTTCAAAAACAAACCAGTCCAAGACGACAAATATATACATATGTGAAAATGTTATGATGATGATTTTGTAATAAATGCAGCAAACTGCAAATGCAAATTTGACAATACGCACCTGTACACAGTACACATTTTTCCTTCTTGTTAGAATTCGCCTCCAATCCAACCCAAGCAGTTCTGATCAAGCAACCCTGAACTTAACAATAATCTATTGCGCAAACCCTGTACGCACAGTTCATACCAACTAGTTATTTAATATAAATTAGTTCGCAGTAACGCATCGAACTAGTACATCTTCACTGCCAAGAACGAATGGCGTCCTGTCAAATAAAGCATATTAGCGGAATAAATATTGGTATGAACTGTCCAAATAGGGAATACTGACTAGTGCTTCTATACGTGCACGTGTACAGGTCTCTTAGTTTGGATCAATTTTTTCATTTAGAGTTTCGTACATGTTTTGCATAAATAATATCATTTAATTTAATTTTGAAATTTTTACGTTTTGTTAAAGACTTTCGTTGCTCGTTGCATTTTGTAAATCATGAGTAGTAACACCATTACTGCAATTTTTGTGTCACATTTTTCCGTCTTAATTTGCTGCGACAATATTTCGTGTCCAGTGGAGGACAAAAATGTTGAGTGAATTTACTGATGATTTCCAATGAAATCTCTTTTGGGTTTGTGGTTTATATTTTAATTGGGGATTCAATAGCTTGTCAACCCAATCGAATCCAACCCAACCCAATCTGGTGGCAGCCAACCCAACTTGCCCCAAACAAACTAAACCAAACCCAGCCCAACCCAATCCAACTCAACCCTACCAGACAAGATCCAGCACAACCCTACCTCAGCCCAACCCAACCTAACCCAAGTCAACCCAACCCAACCTAACCCAAGTCAACCCAACCCAACCCAACCTAACCTGACCAAACCCAACAACATGTTATTTAAAAATTTGAGCTTTGAAATTCTGTGATTTTTGATAAAATGTTGTTTTGCAATTTTGATGAAAACAATCGAAAATAAAATTAAAGGTCGTAAAAATTGTAGATATCGAATGAAATTAAATGTGTAAAAATCATAAAAATTTTAAAAGTCGTTCAAAACCGTTAAAAATAAGGAAAACTGTGAAACAAAATTTCCTAAAAATGTTTTAGCGATTACGTACAATCGAAAAAATTATATTAAATAGTAATTCAAACTCTAAGGTTGCACATATCGCAAAATGCTCATTAAAAAATACTTGAAAAATTCGCATAACTCGTTAAAACTGTTTAAATATCGTAAATATAAAAATAACAAATGTAGTTATTTGAACAAAAATATTTATATATTTTCGTAAAAATTAGCAAAACTTGTAAAAGTTGGTAAAAGTACCAGTCGTCGTCACTGATTATATCGTAAAAAATCATAAAATTTTATTACTCATTAATGAATCTTCAATTTTGCCACTACGCCATGAAAAAATTAAAAATCTGAAATTACTTTGTTAGGGTTGAACAATGAACTATGAAATACAGATCTGCTTGAACGATTGGGACTCTCGGACGAAATCGTTTCGGTCCTATCGTGCGCTCATCCAACATTGGGTTACTTACTGACATTATTTCTATCACAAACATCGTTAATATTTTCATTTGGTTTTGTAATTTGTTCAGGATTTATTTCTACAAAAACAATTTGGTTTTCGTAGCTCGTTACATTTAGTAAATCATGTGTAACAATATCATTACTACGATTGTTGTCGATAGCATTTCGATAGCATTTCGACCCCAACCCAACTCCACCCAACCAAACACAACCCATTATAAGTTTAATTTGGGAATTACATATTTATTAGCAACCCAATTATGCGATTTAAATTTAATTTTTTTTGTTTCTCAATTGTAACTGTCATCTATGTGTTATTTCGAAGTACATATTTGGGCAGCAATCCAATCTAACCGAAAATTTTGAAATTTCGATGCTTTCACAATTCAGATGAACAAACTTCGAAAATTACAAATGAAAAATGGTGATATTGTCACTGATACTAACACTGAAATAATTACGTTCTCAAGCTAGCGAAGTTCCCTAATTAAACTTTGACACCGGTCAGATACGTTGTGGAGGGTGTGGGATCCAACCAATCGATGAAGTTAGACGTCACGTGTTTTAAACAATAAGAAAACGGAATTGCAGGAAGAAAAAGAGAAACACGAAAACATTATACAGTAAAATTCATTTAGAAAAAAATTGACATGTGAAGCAATTTACAAATAAATCGTCCGCATAATTTCGTACACTTTGACGAGCACGATATCGCTGAAAATTTCATCGTTTAAAGTTCGCAAATGCGAACAAGTTAACCGCTAGGCAAAAAACGAAATAAAATATCATCATGTCTCTCAGATCGGACGAGTACTTACCCTCCCGGTATAAAATCTAATGTAAAACTTATTCATAGTTACTAGGAATCATTAAAATAAAGAAGCATTTAACTCAGATCGTGATCATTGCCACCTAGTTAATTAGCGCTTTTTTCTTCGAGAACTCGGATTGTACAGATATTCAATCACTATCCATCTCGAGAGCTCGCACACACACCACACACACATACACACACACATTCACACACACGTACACTCGTAAATGTCGACGTTTCTGCCACATTTAATTGATCTGATTTTAAGTTTCTCGTTTCGATCGTCCGTCCGGCCGTTCCCGCCGCAATTTACGGGACGACGGGGAGCAAAAGGAGCGCGACGACCGCGCCGCGGCCCCGTAATAACGAACGCGGTCGTAATCTTTTGTTTTCGGGAGAAATATCGTGGAAAAAATAATCGAATATCGAACATTAATAACGACCCTAACCTGTTTTCCGTCTCAAATATCTGATTATGTGAGGTGCGTTTTTCTGCCGGCCGGCGTCGTGGCTTCGATTTTTACGATTGTCGGAGACTATAATTTCGGAATTCGCATTTCGAAAAACGCCCCGCTCTGCGTTTAAATTCGTACGTGTAGACATTTGGTTTATTGCCCGAGAAGAGTGGTAGCCTTTTGCGCGGTCGTTCTTCCCATTTGTTCTATTTTATTGCGGATTTGGTTGGCGAATGTGTACTTCTTTTGTATTTGACTAATGAATTTAATGTAGGCAGGAGTTTGGCGTCCAACGCGGGTAAGATTTCATTGATGGTTAACTGAAATAAATCTAGAAATCAACTACGAAATTAATAATCATAAACACCTTCGACAAAAAAATCAAGTATAGAAACAACAATTTCCGAAGAATTAGCAATAGTCAACCGAAGCAATTGCTACAAGACACATTGATGTATATAATGATTCCAGTTATTGCACTTTGATCAGTAAATTAACTGTGACAGCAATCCACATTCAATCAAACCCAACAGTAGAAACAACTATAGAAATAGCTATATCCTAAGAATCAGCAACGCAAAAACAACGTAGAGTACAGTACGACATAAATATGACAACAATTAGTGCTAATATCGAATTCAACAAAAGAAATTTGTAACAATTATATAACAACTATAGACCAAACAATTTTCGAATGTCAGCAATGTAGCAATCTACTAACGAACCTGCAATGTGGAAATAAGCAATGGACACAATAAATTCCAGAGAGCTGTCAATTAAAAAAATTGCAATTATTGAGCATAGAAACAACCATATCCGAAGAATCAGCAATGTTATAGCCGCAACGTCTATCAAACACAAATTTGCACTGCTTATCGAGAAATGTATTAATTCCACTAAATAGAGAAATCAACAATAGCGTCAATAATTCCCTAAAATTCAGTAAAATATTACGATAAGGAGAGGTATCAATTTCTGCAAATTAATTATGAAATCAACGGCAGAGAAACTATACCGAATTAACTAAAGAAAGAACATTTTCAGAAGAACAAGCAATGCATTAGCAACAACCTATTTGTTATTACTGCAAATAATATTGTTCGACAAATAAACTGTTTAATTAATGCCAAGCATATTACCAATTAATGTGACTTTAAGATGGAAAACAAACAACAACTATCTGAGTCAGCAAAGCAATGATGTGAACTAGGAGATTCGCAATTTCAATCGTCAAGAAACAACCATATCCTAGGAACTATGGGAATTATTTCATTTCATTAGTATTATTTTTATTATTATTATACAATTGTACTTTTATTATCTTCTTGTGTGTATAAAATTAGGGGGATTAAATGTCGAACAAACTGCGATCCTATTGAACTTTATCAGCAAAATAATGAAGTTAATTACTCTGTTATTTCTCTGAATTTAGTGATTCCTGACATCATAATTTTTGTAACTGCGATAATGATTGCCACTGTTACTATTAAAACATTGGCAACGATTATGATCTTAGAATATTTTTCAACGAAATTATAAGTGTGTGACGTGACAATTAAATGTTTATTGAATTTTTACATTTTTTGGATTGTTTTCAATTCCAATCATTTTGTAGGTATTGGGTTTATATTTATTGGAGTGGGATTACATTTTTTAAATCTAAAACGAGGCAGACATCTTTGGAATTAAAATTGCAATTGAATCCAAGGCAAAAGTATTATTCGAATGAAGATGAAGTTCAATTCAAATTGTATCTAAAATTCCTATTGCCTTTAAAACTAAGAATTGTTTAAATGTTTAGCCACATCAACTAAGTGTTAATGTAATTTTTCTAATTTTTAATTTTTCTAATTTTTCTCGTCCTGTGGACGAGTATATGCAACGGAAATGTAGATACAATTGAAAACATATATACGATACGTTTGTCCCGTAAGTTTTAATTTATTCGACAGTAACTCGTCGTTCATAGTTATCAAACACACTAACCTCTTCCTGTCTAGATATTTCGAATTGAAAACTATTACCTTTGGAACTGGGTGCACATGTAATTAATGCCTATAAGATAAAAACTTATTTAAACTTAAAAAATTTAAACTTACATGAACCCTCCTGTCAAACATTTAATTAATTAAAACGCTAAATTTGAATATAATCCAATTGAAGATAGAAATTTTTAGTCAGATTCGTCTACTCATGTTTTCGTGTATTCCTGTATTCATGTATTCTTTGTATTATTTGTATTCATACTTCATGTATTCATGCATTCTGCAATTATATAAATATTCTTTATGTGTACATTTAATGTATTCCTGTATTTATGTCTTACGTTGCGTTTACGTACTTACATTAACCGGGTTGCTGGTTTCCTGTGGACGAGTATATGCAACGGAAATGTAGATACAATTGAAAACATATATACGATACGTTTGTCCCGTAAGTTTTAATTTATTCGACAGTAACTCGTCGTTCATAGTTATCAAACACACTAACCTCTTCCTGTCTAGATATTTCGAATTGAAAACTATTACCTTTGGAACTGGGTGCACATGTAATTAATGCCTATAAGATAAAAACTTATTTAAACTTAAAAAATTTAAACTTACATGAACCCTCCTGTCAAACATTTAATTAATTAAAACGCTAAATTTGAATATAATCCAATTGAAGATAGAAATTTTTAGTCAGATTCGTCTACTCATGTTTTCGTGTATTCCTGTATTCATGTATTCTTTGTATTATTTGTATTCATACTTCATGTATTCATGCATTCTGCAATTATATAAATATTCTTTATGTGTACATTTAATGTATTCCTGTATTTATGTCTTACGTTGCGTTTACGTACTTACATTAACTGAAAATGATTCCGTAATAATTTTCTTTAAAACAGGTTGTCCTCTCCATATGTTCACGCATTTTCAATGTATTTAAATACAACACATCAAAGAACCCAATTTTAGATTCTGTATCATCCATGTCCCCCCTACTTCTTGTATATGTTTACTTTTTGTCCTTTGTCCTGCATCCTCTCCTTCATTTCTCTGCTACCACCCCTCCAGACATCTCTCTCTACTATTCTCTATTACCTGCAACATCGTTTCCGCATCTATATCTCGTTAAACTTCTTTTCTCTTCCTCCGTCTTTCCCCCTTCCAGATATTCTTGAGCTCCTTATCTTCCCGTCCCTTTCCTATACCTATGCCTATTCCACCTGTTTTAGCCCCCCTTCTCATTCTTTCTACCTCCTCTATGGACAACCCCGCATGTTCATACATTTCTTCTGCACTTTTACCAGTTTGATAAATCCCTCCCCTGTCTTCCGCGCCCCCCATCTCTTCCATCACTTTTTCCATAAACTATTGTCTCTCTCTCCCTTTATCATTTCTGCGTCCTTTGCGACCCCCCTCGCCGCATCTACCTCCAATTTCTCCATACCTGTCTCCTATCTCACAATGTAATATCTGGTGTCGACTTCTCTAGTTTTAGCGCTCTCTTCATCTACCCCATATAAGCCCTCTCTAGTTTTTTTTGCTCTTTTACCCCCAAACTTCTACCCCATACATCATTATGCTCATTATGCAAATATGCCAAATCCTCATTGACTCTTCAAATCCGCCTTTCCTCATTCCACACAGGCTCTCTTTCAGCCCATATTCCGCCCTCCCCACCTTTTTACATATATGGATCATGTGCTCTTCCCAGTTGTTACTCTCCCTCAGCACCACTCCCAAGTACGTCCATTGTTTCACCTGTTTAATCGTTTCTCACTTCCATCCCACTTGCACTTCCTTTCGTTTTCCTCCTCGTTTCTTGAATACGATCACTTTCGTCTTCGTCCTGTTCGGTTCTAACGCTTGTTTTTCCAGGAATCCTTCTAGCCCACGCAACATTTCTCGCAGCCCTATATCCGTCTCTGCCAGCAGTATTCTGCCAAATGCCGTATTTATATATTCTTTATATATTCATGTACGTCATGCATTCATTAATTCTTCAATTATGTACATATTCTTTATGTATTTGTGTATACTTCATGGATTCATGCATTCAAGTATTGAGGTCTTACATTGCACGTATTTACTTATATTAATTGAAAATTCAAACAAAGTGAAAATGAAACGTTTCTCTAATAATTTTCATTGAAACAAATTGTCGGTCCTGGAGTTGGGTTAAGTTGGATTCGGTCCCGAAATACGTAAAACAATTTTCGTAAATCGAATAGTCGTAAATCTCTGTATTCGTATAGTCATGCTTTGCTGTATGCCTGTATTCATGCATTCGTCAAGTATTCTCCATGAGTTCATGCATTCTTCATGTATTTGTATGATCTCTATGTATTCATGTATTCATATATACTTCATGAATGCATGAATTTTTCAATTCTTTAAATATCTTTTACTTCGAAACCCAACCAAATCGAGTTGAAACCAGTAAAATTTAAATTAGTTTGGATATAAAAAATTGCGAATAATAATACTCAGTCAAAACATGTACATGTAAAGTAGAAAACAAAACGAAAAATTAATTAAATTCGACAGTTCGACGTCTTCACCCGAACCAAAACCAAAACAACGAGAAAATTAAAATTTTACTAATCGAACGTTCACTTGTTTGAACGACACAAGCGCTAAATCGCATCAATAAGATTCCAACGGACGTCTCGATGTTAAACTAAAACGAATATCAGCGCCGTTTATGGTAATTTGTTTTTTTTTTACATTTTAACTTTAAATGTAGTGACGACGAAAGGTACATAATTCTATGCCAGACTTAAGTTGTACTGAGAAAGCGATGATTTCAGTTTGATTATGGCTGATTTGTACGGTAAATAAAATATGACTTCGATTGAAACCGTTATAGGGTGGACGTGCAGTTTTTGAATTATATTACAGGCGGGGTTGTGTAGATAATGCGTTGCTGGCTGACTTTAACGGCGCAATGCATTGCGGAGTAATAATTGTAACGTAATTATATATTTTTAAATAAATATAATAAACTAAACCGGCACACGGGCCTAATATAAGGCATTACTTATTAGAGACAAAACAGATATTGTATTGCAACAGCGGCAAGTATTTTATACGTCTGTTTGCTTTGCAAGAGTTACGAACGAACTAGCATTACGTCGATTCGTGCAGGTCAGGTGACATACCTCACTCTATCGCAAACTAACGAAATATAACACTTAATGCAAACGTAGCACACGTTTGCATTAAGTGTTATATTCCGATTAACATGGGATATAGGTGTCCCTAGAACAACCAAATTATAGTGGAGTATACGAGGGGAGATCATTATTTAGCGCCCCTGACAGGGACCCAACCCAACCCAATCCAACTCAGACAGAATGAAATGGAGAATGGAAAGGACTGTGAAATGAATTCGAATGGATAGTGTGGGATGGGAACAATTAGGTTATGGTGATTGTCAATGGTGATTGATTATGGTGTATCAATAATTGAGATGGAAGACTTAAACTTCAATATCAATGTACAGTGGAGGAAGAGCATACTGGATTTTGATTAATTCTTTAACGAAATTACTTTCAAATGTTGAAGTTCATTTAGATTATAATACCAAGAATTAGAACAACGTGTTAGGTCTGGAGTTTAAGTCTAATTTGAAACATTCATTGCAGTAGCGAAAGTAACAAAATAAATAAAAATAAACTAAATAAAATAAAACATGGAAATTTTAATCGCGGTAATTAGAACATAATAAAGAGAGCTGGAACAATATATTAGCCTCATGTTTTTAAGGCAATTTATAATATTATAGAATTTATAATTTTCCGGATTCCAGTAAAGTTAACCTTTAAACTTTTAGGTTGGAGCGAAATTTAATTCGTACCAGAGACTCGAAGAGTCGAGGCTTTTGGCATACCTAAAACTTGCCAGATTCCTAGTTTCAGAGTGATTTAAATTAAATGTGAATCTCCAAATTCGTATTTATCAAATGTATTTCGAAACAAAGTTGTCGAAAGTTACAAAGTCTAGTCATTTTAATGTCTAACGGTTAATCAAAGATCTCTTGAGGTCTTTATAACCAATATTACCACGCATCCAATGTATGTTTTGTATCAAATTTACACTTTTGATTAGACTTTAACCCACATAATATATTTTCATAATTAGTAAAATACGTTACCTTGAATTTTAATTAAACCTTGACTTGTTTTCATTATTATGCTCGTAAAGCAGGTTCGATCATGTCGTGTGCAATTTTATTACCAATGATTTCTCGATAAATGATTGGTGTAGGGGTGCCACCCAAGTACAAATTGACGGATGCAATTGTTATGGTAGTAATCTCGAGATGACGATAACGACGAAATTTGTGGTTCGAGTAGTCTACATACGGACGGAATATATGTCCTTCAGAGTCGTACATAAGATAATTATTTTAAATGCGAAATAGATTGTCGAAACTACCAAATTTTTAAGAACGCGAAATAGTTTTATATATTAATTTTTATTAAATAAATAGTAAAAATATCAGAAATTTATGAAAATTTACCTAAAGTATTAAAGTAAGTAAAAATGTCAAGATGTATAAAAAAACATTAAAAAAACAATATTGGTAAAATTAATTTAAATGCAAATAGAGTAGTAGGCGTTGAATGAATTTGACACATTAAAATATTAATCATTTGTTGTTACGTTGGTTCAATTGTAGTTTTGTCACTTGCTACCTGTTCAAATAATTTAGGATTTAAGTAGACAAGTTGATTGACAAGGTGATGTTTCTTATCAAGTGGTGACAAATATCTCTCCAGAATTTAAAGTGGGCAGACAAACATGGGAACATGCGAAGGGTGCTGGACGACCAGTGACTGTCAGTACCCAAGAAAATGATAATTGCATACACGATATTGTAATGACAGATAGATGACTTACCATTCACCGGACAGCTGAAATTACGTATTTTTCTTCTGGTACTATAGAAAATATTTTAACAAATATTTTAGGGTTAAAAAAGTTGTCTGCACGTTGGGTCCCACGAATGTTGAAGCGTTCTAGAGTATTCTGAAGCCAGACTGGCAAAACTTAAAGCAGATCGGGATGAATTTCTTTCTCGATTTGTCACTGTTCATGAAACGTGGGTGTTCACCACTTCGATCCCGAGTCGAAGCAACAAAATACGGAGTGGCATTTTAGGTCGCAGACGGAATTTTAATGATTTTTTGGAATGTGGACATACAATAATAAGGTCCTACTATGGCAACTTAAATTCAAGATTGCACGATTGTGTGAAGGAAAAATGGGACGAGGTGCATCTAGAACAATCAAATTATAGTCGAGTATATTTCGCTGAATCATAATTACTTTGATTGGATTGGGTTACCACCTACAACAAACAAACGATAGTCTTTTGATCGAATTACGTTCAATCGCAATTTCTTGCATTAATAATTGTTTTGTTCAATTTTACTTGTGGTTCGAAAGGTTTCTAGCCAACTTGTATTAGTTTCGGGTTGGGTTGCGTTTTATTAGCAGAGTCCATCATTATAAGTAACTCCGCAACATTCATAGACCCTCACGATCTCATTTTGCGAAGCAAATAATTGCAAATCCCACAAAGTCACCTCGCCGTCGACGCTCCGCGAGAATCAAGAATTAAGCGCAGATCGCCGCCTCCCCAACCCTCCGGTGCGCGTCCGCGAAACGACAAATGAACTCACCAAACGCAGATAACGCCCGAATTTTAAATCAGTTCGGCCCGTTTTTTTCCCGACGCGCCCCGCGTGGTTTTTACCGCACGCGGCGCCGGCTGTCGCGTTCGCGCCCGCGCCGGCCCCGGCTCGACGTGCCGTCAAATACACGCCGGCGATTTGTCCGGCTCTCAAAAAACAACTTTATTGGGAATAAAAAACCGTTTTAATCTCTCCTTAACATATTACGTCCATTTCGAACGACTCCTTTCACGATTTCGACGAATTTTTCGAATTCCTCCCGCGTGTTTCTGGTTAATTATTGCCGACCTTTTTCGGAGCGGGACGGCCGCGGCGGCGGCGCGGGGGCCGAATTTTTGCGCGGACAACGATCTTAAACGGCCCAAATCGCGGTCTTAGTGCGCGTCGTAATTATCAATTAGAATCGATGGAGATGTTTTATTGTGCTGGCGAGATCGGGGGCGCGGGGAGGTGCGGCGGTGCCCACTCGCGCCGTCTAGAAAACGAAAAGTTAATAATGAACATTGGCTACTTTGCGAAATAGCTGAATACAATGCATAAGTAATCAACATACCATATAATTCTTGTGTTTTATATGCAGCATTAATATTTTTTAACGGCAAACCGGTTCCTCTTCCCTATTGTCTAACTCGGATATGATACGAGTCGGGATCGAATGTGCAAGTTGTTCTTAATGCCGTCGAACGGCTGTCTCTTATTTCTCTTCGTGTACGGACATACTTTCGATGAATTTCATCACCGACGAATTAATTTACATCGATAAAACAAAACAATTTTTTTTTACAAAAAAAATATTTTCAAATCCAATCTCAGTTTCAAAATGACATCCATAACAATACACAGCGATTTTAGGCAACGAAAAATATACAGGGTGTCCCATTTAAAACATTTACATTACATATGTTATCTCAGAATAACGAGCTTTACAGACAATATTTATTTTAAAACTTCAAAGAAAAAATAAAAAATATTACTTAATTAATTAACTAGTTAATTAGCCTTTACCAAGTTATAAATTGTATAACAAAAAATGAACCCATCTTTCCTAAAAAATAAATTATGAAATAATGTAATTTACTGTAAAAATACTAGTCGCAAAGCTCAATAAAATAAATCTATCAATAATTGGTCTAGGTTATATTTGAATCGCCCATCCAGATTCTCAGATCGATAAACAATTGGATATAAATAAAACATTTAGAGATTTTCTCGAACAACGTATTTAACCGAGAAAATGCAAATAAAGCGGAGAAACGAAAATATGTGTAATAAATAATTAAATTAGAAGAAAGAGGAAAGCAAAGGAAAGTTTTAAAGCAGAAAACTCCTCACTTGTCAGCTTTAAAAGCTGGTATTTCAAGTGTGAGGCGGGGAAATGTACCGGTGTCCCGTGCATGACACACGAAAATGTCCTCAAGTGGAGAAATATACAGTACGTCCGATTTTAAACAAAAAATAACATTTCATCTGTACAAACGTCCAGTAGCCCAAACCAGCTCGATCAAACAACCACAATTTTGCTGGAACCAATTTCAGTTACAAAAGCTAATTTTCTCGTAATTTGTGGTTAATTGTCTACGAATTTATTGACTACAGTTCGGTCCCATATATGTACATATCAGCGTATTTAATTAAGTTAATTTGGATCCGCTCAAACCCTTGTAAATATTCGTTGGAATTATTTTTAGATACGTAGAATTGTTTTAGGATTGGTAATTAGTCCCAAAATTACTACCCTGGTTAGGTACCGCGATTCGCAGATGCGGCGTTTGCCGCCAAAGTCTCGGTCAAATATTTACGATCCCTCGTAATTGTGCGCATTTTCCGAAATATTTCTTGCACGGTCACGTACAGAAAAATCTCTATTGTAATACACTTTCGGCCCGGAAATTATCACAAAAATCCACCAGCCAAATTCATCACAACGCTAGGGTTGTAAACAACGTTCGTGGAAATTTAAATTACTATATGGCATGCACTCCCGGGAATTTATGTTTGCTAATCATCGGTAAACCAAATGTCGGCCAAAACATCCCTTTCCTTGATTACTATGAAATTCGTTTTCTGGATAATTACCACCTAACACCAACGTGGAGGCATTCGTTCCCACCAGTGATATCTAGCGAATTTAATATTCAGTGACTGAACAGTCGAGCAGTACTAATAAAGTATCAGTACAGTACATCACAGTACAAATACGCAGCTACACAGCAGTACGTAGCAACTCAATGTCCGATAAACATACAACAGTACAAACATACAGCGCATCGCTACAGTATATGCCAAGTGGAAATTGTAATCATAAATAAGTGTAAATAAACAGTCTACAAACGTAAAAAGAGTTTCTTCTGCAACCAAGCCTTCTAACGATTTAATAAGGCCCAGACAATAGCGGCGCGCATCAGCGGCGTAAATCCGTAGAAATACGTATTCGAAATTCTCGTCGATCTTACAAATCGCCACGAGTCGAGTACACACACAAGTCCCTTCGCGTTCATGTCGCGCAAACAACGACTGCATCCTGCATATAATGATGAATGTGTTCATTGCATTCAATTTCAAATATAAATACTATACATATTAATACTTACTCTAATTACATGGGTGCCATCTTGTCACTTTAACCCTATGTAATGTACTGTACAGGGTTGTTACTAAATTTATTACACATTCACGAAAATAAAATTAAATATATAGGCTAAACAAATCAACAATAAAGTAATGAAAATACATTAAAAGACATAAGACAATGAAATGAGTGTAAACGCGAAGAAAAAACGACAAAGAAAACGATGCAAAGTTAAATTAAAAGCATATAGGTGAAAAAAACAACGAACGGAACAGAAAGAGGGTGAGAGAAAATTAAATGAATAAACCGACAAAAAAATTAAGAAATATAAATCGTGAAAAAATGAAGAAACAAACCCGTAGCAGAAAATAAGACAACTACAAAGGAAAGTAATATATCAAGACGATTGAACATTCGGGGAAATATACAGGTGTCCCGTTTGAAAAATGTTTTATCTGCATGACACACGAAAATGTCCTCAGGTCCCAGGTTTAAAACATTTTATGATAATTAATCACTAGGAGAAATATACAGGACGTGCAATTTTAAATTAACAAATTCGCGTTTTATCTGCACAATTGTCTCATAATTTATTAACCACTTTTTGATTCTGTATATAATGACGTCAATGAATATGTTCATTGTATTCAATCTCAAATATAAACGCTCTCATTATTATTGCTATCAACGTCAACACTCTCAAACGAATTAGAATTAATAAATGGGTGCCATCTTGTCAGCTTAACCCCGTCTACTGTTCTGCAGGGTTGTTATTAAATTTATTACAAAATTACATAACCAGGTTAAATAAATCAACAATACAGGTGAATCAACCCAACACTATTGAAAGAATCGAAAAAAGAAAATGAAAACAAAGCAAAGTCTAATAACGAAAATGCATTAAAACACATAACTCAACGAAATGAATGTAAACACGAAGAAACAACGACAAAAAAATCAAAAACGGCGCAAAGAATAATCGGTGAAAGAGATTAAACAAGCAAGGTTAAAAAAAAATGAAAACAAAATAACGAACGAAAAACACAAATGGTGAAATAAAATAGCGAAGCAAAAGGGCATAAAACGAAAGAAAAATTAAGAAAAGCCCACCAGGTGCAAATGAAGCAAATGTTACAGCAGAAAATAAAAAAAACAAGAAACAAATTTAACAAAAATACATGACGGAAAACAAAAAAATACATTTTTAAACTTTTTTTTTGTTTGCTTTTTTGTAACAAATATCATCGAAGCATTAATGTATAAATATATAAATAATGAAAAAAATTAAAGACGCTAACATCAAACCAGATAACCAAATAACGTAAACAAATTTGAAGGAAACAAAAATCTAGGGAGTAACGATCAAAGAAAAATATGCAAATGACTACACAAACCACGAAAAAGTACACTCAAAAGCAACTAACGTCAATATTTTCACATTCGTGCTGTTATGTGATAACAGGTGTCTGCTTTGGCTGACTAAGTCGGTGCCGTCGAGATTTATAACTAACGAAAGGCAGTTTTATTGAATAATAAATTTATACCGATGTATCAGGCTGTTTCATCCTTCAGCACGCATCAAATTACCAAAGATACATGCGTGGAAATGCATGTAGAAATGCAAACATGAGTTACGAAATTTTTGTGTGAGTGTACTAACACCATCTAGGCGTTAATACGCTCACACTCGTGCTGCCACGTGATCACACAGGTGTGCTTTCAAAATAAGTCGACACCGTCAAGACTTGTAACTATTTTTAAAATTTATTTTCCACAAAGCGATCTCTCGTATTGGTGGCTACGAACTAGTTACAAGTCTCGACGCATAACACCTTAATCAAAAAAATAAAACATGGAAAAAAAACAATAAAATAATTGGGAACGAATAAAAAGGTGGATCGAAGAAAATAATGATGCCAAAGAACATAAAACTAATTAAATTCAAACCGACGTAACTGAACAATAAATGAAAATAACCAGGAAATAAACAAAAATAAAAACCAGAAAACTTAGATAAACAAAACAGCAGCAACGAGAAACGAACACATTAACAAAAACCAAATTATGGTACAAAACCACACAAATCAAGAGATATTAAATTATAGGAAAAATCAAACAGAACTATTAACGAACGATAGATGAAAATGCAAAAAAACTGATAGCAAAACAAACGAAATAACATAAACGATGAAACTGAAATCGAAACAAAGATAAAGTGTTTACAAACAAACTTAGTAACGAAGTGAAAGAAACAAGTATAAAACGCAGTAGGGAAATAAAATAATCGAAAGTCGAACAATAAAAAAGAAACAAATCCAAATAAGTGGAATAAATTTAAAGGCATACGAACTTTGCACGAATTTCGTATTTATTTCTTATATTTTTGTTTCTCTAGATTTTAGACTTGGTTAATTCATTACATTTCAGTTTTATTTGAAATTTGCAGGTTTCAATTGTTTGAGTATCATTTGCTTTATTAATCTGACTGTGTCGATCGTTATGTTTCTAATCTTTTGGTTTGCTGATATTTTTATTTCTCAATCATTTTCAACCAGCACGTAAGAAAGTAAAATAACAAAAGACGAAAATAAGCCGAAAATAAGCCAGCGAAGAAATATAACATAACAAAGTTAAACAAAACAGCGAAAATTTCGAATTGAGGTTAAAAGGAATTAAACAAATGAAACCAAAACAATCCAAATAGCGATGCATAAAAGACAAATAAAAGACGAAACGTATAAACAATTAAAATTCTAACGGGGTTTACGTATCAAAATAAATATGTAAATAAATAAAAATCAAAGGGAAAGCAGAACAAACAAAAACAATAGAACATCAAACAAAACATTCAAAAAAATATTAAATACAAAACAAATCAGAGCAAAAAATCAAACGACTAAAAGAAACAAGACTGCTTTATTCGCGTTTATTAATATTTTCATTCTTCTTTTTATGAAGACAGGACAAAAATATTTTTGCAAGATCGTTTTATTTGTCAAAATATCGTAAATATTATTTATTTGTTTATAATTTCCCCCGTGTTATATAATGGCCAGTCGGTTTATTGTAGGTTTTGTTGTTTCTTCGATTAATCGTGTTTTCCTCATCGTTCATTGCCAACGTTTCGCCAAATATTACAAGTCGCCTTCAGAGTTGAAACAAACGTAATTAAATTGATATCTAATCCGAAAAAAATCATTCAACGGTCACTGCGATTTAATAACAAATTTTTCAAATAACTCTGCCAGTAAATACTTCGCGATTAAACGCGGCAGATGTGCGTCCCGAATATGCGAAGCTGACACGTTTGTGAGGGCCGCGATCGCGTCCACTTCCCGGTCGGGAGAATTTGTTTAATGATTTTTAAAATCTTTGTTTCCGTTAGTCATTTAGCAGGCGGAACGGTGCGTGGGGATCGCGACGTTGATTTGAAAAATGATCGCAGTTTTGCGTTCGAAATGAATGATGAAATAATTTTTTCTCACCTCGAAGCGGAAGATTTTTTCACCAGAAATATTTACTGTCTATTTTTTACCCTTCGTCCTTTCGATCACCACAATTCAAATTTAATAAACGACCACGTGGACGACTAAATTCTACGAAAAGTCTATTCCGATCCTATTCGCGTGTCTGGTTCTCGACGCCGAACCCGCGAACAGATGTTCGGGTGTCGCGGGCGAAAACAACCCTCGCGCGCATTTCTAGATTCGATTTTGATAGCGCCGCGATATTTCATTTAATGCGCGGAGACACTCTTAGATTTTAAAATAACTCACCGTTACCCCTTCCGCTCCAGAACGAGTCTGCGGCGTTTCCGGTTTTATTTAACCCTTTTCTACATCTGTAACGAACAAAAAAAAAATTATCGAGAAAAAATCTCACGAGGCGCGCAACACATGGCGTCGTCGTGTTGTGTGAAATATTTTTTTCCGGATTTTACGCCGTCGAGCGCGTTTTAACGGCGCGAAGATCGCTCCGCGAGCGCAATTGTAAAGTGCAAGTGGTTTTTTTTTGTGGGACAGCGGCGTGGCGATGATGAAACGCGCCGGGGTGCGATTTTGACGTTTGAATGTTGAATTTGTTTGGTCGGGAATTTTAGGTAAGGTACGGTGTGTAAACGAAGAATGACAGGAAAGGTGAGGGGGTAAAATGGATATTTTTGGATCAATTTGAAAAAATTCAATATTCAAAGCCAGATCCAATGGTAGGAAAAGTAATTCGAAAAATACTCAAAAAAATATAATAAATGAGAAGAAAGACCTAATTGTGTGAAAATGTGAAAATTTGCAAAATTTCTTAAATTGCAAAAATCTTGAGAATCGTACAAAATGTAAAATACACATTTTGTCAAAATATTAAAAAAAACCTGTTAATTCTAAAGAAACTATGAGCAAATCTCGGATGCTAAATAATACTTAAAAGATTTACAAAATTTTGAAGTATATAAAAAATCTGTAACACTATAAAATTAAAGGAACTGTGAAATATTATATTGGCAAAGAATTTAACATTGACAAAAAATTAAAATAAAAGAATAAAAAAATAATTTTTAGGCGACCGACACGAAAAATTGAAATTTCAGTCGTCAAACGCGGACGAAAAGTAATCGTTTATCGTCCGCTTTCATTTTTCGTCCGCAATAGCGTGGCGCCATCTACCGACAGTTACCGAAATTGTATAAAAATAACCACATTGCCGTCAGTGTCAAACTGTGCATCTTGTTTACATTAGTAAATACGTGTTGGTGATAGACTTTTTAACTGATTATTGGGTAATTATTGTTTATAAAGCCGAAATAACTTCGAATGTAGACAAAGAAAACATAAACATGTCTGAAGGTGTCACAAATATGTACAATTGTTCAGTTGTCATAAATGACTATGTCAATAAATTGTAAGTAAATGTTGCAATAAATTTGAAAATTTTATGAGGGTCGCCTAAAAAATGTTGTGTGCACCACGGCCAAAAAGTGTTTTTTCGTCCTCGTTTGCTTTCCGACCTCGGCTACGCCTCGGTCGTAAAGAAAACTCGGACGAAAAAACAGTACTTTTTGGCCTTGGTACACAAAATACTATTGTATAATTAGCTCTAATTGAATTATAGACTTTAATATTGATAATTATTTTTTTTTAAATGTCAAATGTCGCAATAACACGACAAGAAAATAGTATTACCAGAAATGTGACAATGACTGAAAATTGTAAAATAATTACAAATTAAGAAATGCAAACATTTCTCCGCAAAATTTTTCAAAATTAGTGAATTTCTAAAACTGCATGTAATTTTACGTGAACATCTTTGAAACTAAATCCCTTCTCTATTGCAACCGATAGCAACAATAAATCTGGCAAACAATATTTAAAGGAAATTTCTTAATAAATAACTTGACTATCTGTAATTTTAGGTGACAAGCTTTTAAACTGTAACTGTAACGATCTTAACCATAAAGTACATAGTAAATGGTATTTTTCCCCTAAAAATAGACAAATGTCTAAACGTTACGTTATAGAAAATTCAACAACCAAAAAATATCAAAAGAACATTAAAATTGCTAAAAGAGCAAAAAAGTTTATTAAATGTTCAAAAATAAAATATTGAAATGGTTAAAATCGTAAAAAATATTGAAACATTTCAAAATGAAACATCAGGAAAGTAAAGCGCAAAGGTATGTGAAAATGTTTAAATGCAAAAAGAGTTGAAATTGCAAAAATGGCCAAAGTTGGCAAATTTGTCATTTTCTTTATTTTAAAATAACAATAACATTTTCAGAAAATTGAGATTTAAAAAATTCAACTAAAAAAAGTGTTTAAAATGCAAGAACAATATGCAGAGAATTGTAGATATGATGACTTTTTCCAAACTTTCAAAAATTTAAAAACTGGTCAAAATTGTTCAAAATTCTAAAATATATCAAGATCGGAAATGAAAAGTTTCTAAGATTATGAACAAATGTCCTGTGACGAAAGAAAATTGTCGTCGTTTAACAAAAAATAGATGTCGTATGCCAGATTTTCTTTAAACAATATAGACAAACAAATTAAAAAATATTTAAATTTAAAAAAAAGCAAAAAGAAAATGCAAACTGGAAAAAACATTAAATTGTGAAAAATAAAATATTTCCAAATATTCATAAGAAAACTAATAAAATTATTAAAAACTGTCACGTGACATAAGCATTTTCACGTTTTCAAAATAAAACACAACATATGTGAATAGTGCAAAAAGAGTTGAAATTCCAAAAATGGCGAAAGTTGGCAAATTAGCCATTTTCATTTATATTAAAATGTTGAGAAAAATAACAACAAAATAACAAACATTAACTTTTCTTTGAATTTGAAGTATTGGTAATGAAAATATTGTTTTGGACTTTTTTCTCATTAGACATTAGTTATTTTAAAATATAAATTTACAAAATTATCCAAAACATAAAACTCAAAAAAAAAAACCAAAACAGAAAGGAAATCCAACCAGGAAAAATATTAAATTGTGGAAAATAAAATACAAGAAAACTACTAAAATTATTAAAAAGTGTCACGCGACATAAGCATTTTTCACATTCCTTTGTGTTTATGTCACGTTACAGTTTTTAATAATTTTATTACTTTTCTTATAGGATTTCGTTTTTGTTTTTATTTCGAAGTTTTGTATCGGTTGCAAGAACAAATGCAGGATTACAGTTTAAAAGCTGTTTACCTAAAATTATTTTATAAGAAATTTCATTTTAATATTGTACAGAAATTTAATTTGTTAACATTGATTGCTGTAACTAAGACAAGTTTTATTTAAAAAATTCTAAATTCAAAATAAAAAAATTTTAAAATTTTAAAAAATATGTAAATTTACAAAATTATCCACAAGACAAAACCACTAAAATGGAAAACGTTAGAAATCGCAAAAATAGTTAAGGTCAACGAAATCATGTTTTTTTTTTAATTAAAAATTATAAATTGGCGTATGTAACAAAATTGTATGAAGCATTGGAATTTCTTGTTGAATTTATGAAAAATTATAAAAATAAAATATTAAATTTGTAAGATACCCCAATTAATATAATAAAACGTCAAATTACAAAAACCTATGAAAACTGCAAATAAATTTTCAACTGTTTAAAAAATGCAACTATCTACAAAAGCCATTTTCAAAAATTGCAAAAAACTGCAAAATTAAACAATATAATGTCGGAAAAGTACCAAAAATCTTGTAGAAAAATAAAAATGCTAGAATGTCGAGAAGTCAGCGAATGTGAAATATGGCTAACATTTTATAAAATTATAAAATACTTCATAATTATAGTATTTATTTATATTACCAAGATTATCAAATAATATAGCGAAATAAAAATATACAGGTGTCCAAATGTTCAAATGCCAAGATTGAATAGATTCCATTTAAAAAAATTAACAATTACGATAGAACTGTAAGATTGTTCGAATTTTAGGTAAAAATAACAAAATTGACAAAAAATGCATAATTTGCAATTTGCAAAAACTTCGAAACTGTCAAAATCGCAAACAAAAAACAAAAACAGGTTTAAAATGTCTAAGATGTAAAACTGTGAAACAATATCGAATATTATATTTAAAAAAAAAGTATTTAGAAATTAAAATGCAGAAAACAGCAACAAAATGTTTTGAAAAAATCAGTGCCAAAAAAATTTACAAAAAGTTAAAAATGTAAAAATTTCAAAAAAAAAATAAATATTCACGAATACCAATGGAAACGTCCAGAATCCAGTATGTTAAGAAAATGATTTGTTAATTTAAAAAAATCATCAAATCAGTACCATCGAACATACCAAATTTGGCACAAATCATGAAAACAGTCCAAACTTCAATGTTCAACCAATGAAGTCTCACACTCTTAATCGAAAAAGTATCCACGAATTCAAATTAGTTATCAATAATTTTCAATGAGGTATAATTTCCAAGTGCTAATGTCTATAATTGAGGTCCCGGATGCAATAACGCACGGAGCGCGCGAAGCTGGAAATAAGTATTATCCAACCGATCGATATTTTGGGGAAAACTTTTTTTCGGAAAATGGATTAAACAAAAATACTATCTTGTGTAACTTTCCGCATCTTTTTTACCCGAACTATTTTTTGATCCGTCAATTAACTTGTCCAGAAAAAAATAAAATAGTGAAATTTTTTCGTTCGACAATTCAATTAATTTCAATGCTTTTTAAAACTCGAATCGCGAAATCTCGGGAACTACTCGACCAAACTAGTTGAAATTTTTAATGGGACACTGTGACACTTCACTGTCGCGAATAAAGTTATTGCAATCGTCGAAATAATTATTTGTTGGATAATATTCAATAAATAATCAGTTGCGCTATGAAACAATGTTCTTTTCTTTCGACCAGCGAGTAAGTTTTTCGCTATTGGTCTTGCGGCATTCTCTTCTCTGCGATATCATTGTTCCTTAGACTGTAACGTAAATTTTGATGTATCACTTGGCGTGATAAGTTTAAAACCTGGAAAGTTGTTGCTTTGTAAACAAAAGGTTCGTTTACCGCGCTTCCGATCCATTCGCGCTACTTTACTGCGTTTTATTCTTGCAAGCATAGATTAATGCCCAAATTACTTAAGTGTTTATGTGATAATCGTGATTGAAGCATACCGTTATTCTTCTATGCAAGTACGCAATCAAACATACAGCGCATATGAATGAAAAATTGCAATACGATTACCGGCTGTAAACAAAAGGTTATGTTGGTCACACTCGCGATCGTATAAGGAAAAGTCGAATAATTATTATTGTTTTTATAGACATTTCTTCTAACAACGAAAGAAATACAATGAATAGTAATAACTTGTAATTATTACATCACTAAAATATTAAAAACATCTATCATTTGGGATGTACGGGCGGAAAAAAAATTGCTCGAGCACATTGAAACTGAAAGAGATTATATAGATTTGGTACAAAGTGCTCGAAATCCTCCATTGCTACTGTAGAACAGAAAGACTGCACGGTGAAAGATTTTGAATCTTCAATTTTAAAAAAATACAAAGTTCCGAAAGGACTTAAGATCAGTAAAGCAGTTAAAATTCAGTATTTTGCTAATGGTCAATTAGTGTTTTCTACGATTATGATAGCGAACCAATTACCTATAAAATAGAGACGAAGCTAGCTGTAAATGCTGCAGAAGCTAAACAAATAGGGATTTCACAAGAAAAAATTAAAGATTTAAATGCACTGCTACGATATTTGACTCCAGGAGGTAGAAATTATTTTACATCATATTTAGATGATATGCGTGTTAGAGTAAAGGCAGCGAGCAAAACTAATGAAGATAAAAAATCTAACAAGCAGGAATGAAAGTAGAAGAAACAAAAGAATCTGCTCCCTAATGATAGATGTTTTTAATATTTTAGTGATGTAATAATTACAAGTTAATACTATTCATTGTATTTCTTTCGTTGTTAGAAAAAATGTCTATAAAAACAATAATAATTATTCGACTCTTCCTTATACGATCGCGAGTGCGACCAAAATAATCTTTTGTTTACAGCCGGTAATCGTATTGCAATTTTTTCATTCATATGCGCTGTATGTTTGATTGCGTACTTGCATAGAAGAATAACTGTATGCTTCAATCACGATTAACGCATAAACACTTAAGTAATTTGGGCATTAATCTATGCTTGCAAGAATAAAATGCAGTAAAGTAGCGCGAATGTATCGGAAGCGCTTGACGCGTCGTGCGCGGTAAACGAACCTTTTGTTTACAAAGCAACAACTTTCCAGGTTTTAAACTTATCACGCCAAGTGATACATCAAAATTTACGTTACAGTCTAAGGAATAATGATATCGCAAAGAGAATGCCGCTAGACCAATAGCGAAAAACTTCCTCGCTAGTCGAAAAAAAAGAACATGGTTTCATAGCGCAACTGATTATTTATTGAATATTATCCAACAAATGATTATTTCGACGATTGCAATAACTTTATTCGCGACAGTGAAGTGTCACAGTGTCCCATTAAAAATTGCAACTAGTTTGGTCGAATAGTTTCCGAGATTTCGCGATTTGAGTTTTAAAAAGCATTGAAATTAATTGAATTGTCGAACGAAAAAATGTCACTATTTTATTTTTTCTGGACAAATTAATTGACGGATCAAAAAATAGTTCGGGTAAAGATGCGGAAAGTTGCACAAGATAGTATTTTTGTTTAATCCATTTTCCGAAAAAAAAATTTCCCCAAAATATCGATCGGTTGGACAATACTTATTTCCAGCTTCGCGCGCTCCGTGCGTTATTGCATCCGGGACCTCCATTTTAAGCTCATTATAAAATCCGAGTGCAAAGTCCAACATTTAAAAACGTAATAACAGAAAACACCGTCTAATATCAATCCACACGTGTTGATTATCTTTTTTGTAGAGTACAATAGTCAAAGTACAAATGTCAATTTAGAAAATCGATTGAAAACTCCAATTACAATTTAACGATTCAAAAGATTTGTTTCATTTTATTGCAAATCCCAAACTCAAAATCAAAGAAAAATATTTAAACTCAAAAATATTTTTTAATTCTTTAAAATTTAATACACACGTCGGGAGTGTTTCAAACAATAAGCTGCAGTTTTCCCTTACGATCGCTCCGGACCCCAACACGAAAGCTACGACCCTGACTTCCGACCCCGTTTCTCTCGTAGAACAATCGGCCGCGCCCAAACTCGATCGCAGATACCACAAACAAATTAATCACAATCAAAACGATACCGCACTCGACGTCTATCTTTTCGAGCGCGTCGCCCGAGCGGGCTATCAATTGTCACCGTTCGGAATAATCGACACAATCTCACAATTTCGCCGCGACCTTGGACCGTCCGCTCACCATTCTTCGATTTTAAAGGCCCCGGCAGCGCGAGAAGAATGAGCCCCGATTTTTTAATATAAACAGAAAATTATAAAAGATTATAAGCGTTTTTTCGAAACCTTTTAGGTCTCGGGCGCGCGAGAGAGACGACGAAAAGGTTTTAGATTTAAAATTTCATAATTTATGCCCAGTCAGCCCACCGGTGATTAAAATCTTTTTCACTAATTAGTGGGTAGTTTTTGACGGGGTTTCGGCCGAAAACGCTCCGGACGAGGCGAAAGAAGCGGTCGTCGGGTGGCCGGCTCACAATGGCTCAATTATTGTGTTGCGTCGTTACAAGCAGGGTTTAAGGAGGATTTGAACATCATTGTTCGTTAAAAAAATAAAACTAATGATTATTAGGTAGAAGTCGGATTTGAACATAATTATTTCTAATAAACTTCGATTTTTTGAACAAATTAAAAAATATATAAGTCCAACTGCAACGCCCACGAAAATATACAGCCTGTATAGTGATATGTGTAAATTAGTTTACATTATTATTTGTTTTCGCTGATTTTTAATCTACGAGGGGAGATCACTAATCAGCGTCCCTGTTTGTTTCTTTTTATTTCCAAAATTAAAAGGATATCTTCGGGTTACCAGATATTACGACGATAATGAAGTGATGACGGTCCTACCAACGACTGGTTGGAAGAGCAACCGAAAGCTTTTTTCCATCAAAGGGTTGGAGCATCGTTGGACCAAATGGATCGACGATCAGGGAGACTGTATAGAAAAATAAACGTTTGATATTTTTTCAATTCTTTCCTTCTATGTTAGGGACCGTAAATACTGATCTCCCCTCGTATTACTGGCGATCAAAAAATGATGGCCCATACTAATTATGCGATTAATTCTATCAAAAGTATAATAGTTTACATCTAATGATTGATGTAGCACAACTTGTAGTATGTGACTACTTGATCGGCGATTAAAGCTGGGGCTGTTAACATTTACTAGAAGTTGCCCTTTTAATCGTGTGCGTGAGTACGTTGCCATTTAGGTCTAGATTTGAGTATGACCTACAGCCCTCATTGGTACCTAAAACAAATAATGGAACGCCCGTCGTACAAAAAAAATAAAAATGTTTAAACTACAATAGTTAACAAAATTGTCATTTTTAACAAGGTGGCAAAATAGTCTAAAATCCACAAATAAAAAATAAAACATTCCATGCGAAAAAATTGGACTAACACATCAAGTTACCTAAAAATTATTGATAATTATAAAAATCCAAGAATTGCCGAATTTGCCAATAATTACAAAACTGCTATAAATTCAAAAACATGTCAGTGATAGAGTCAACTATTGAAATGTCAAAATTATAAGTTGATAAAATTTTAAAAAATGCTCATGTTTTCTAGAATATAAGAATATACTAGAAACGTCCTAATTAAACAGAAATTAATAACAAAATCAAAATATTTTAAATAAAAAATTGCAAAAAATTGTCTAATTTGCAAACCATCGCAAAACTGTTCCAAATTGAAAAACATGTAATTTTTACATCCGAAAATATACAAAATGTCAAATTTGCAGGGTAGAGTTGGGTTGGGTTGGGTTGGGGGACAAAATCCAATAAGTATCGAAATCTCAACGTTGTAACAATGATCAAAATTGCAAAAGGTCCAAGTTAGCGAAATTGTAAAAAAATGTAAAATTTGTCAAACCCATAAATCAAAATTGTCGCAGAACTCTATTTGAAAAATGTAAAATAACAAATTTTGCATTTTGTGTGGAAATTGTTAACATTGAGGAAAATTTTAAAATTGCCTAAAACGCATGAAACACCAAAATTGTCAAAATTATTGAAAGAAGTTAAAAATCTACATTTTCTAACTTGAAAATTAAAAATGCAATGAAACGTAAAATGTATATAAAATGCTATAAATTAAAAAATGTTGAAACTACAACGGTTAACAAAATTGCCATTTTGTAGCACTCAAAATATCTATGGCGGGGGGGGGGGGGGGGGGGGGTATTCAACCAGTATCGAAATGTCAAAATTAAAACAGGTTGCAAAAGTTAAAAAACTATCGATGTTTTCTAGAATAGCAGAATAAACTATAAACATCAAAATTACTAAACAATTTCAACTATTTTAAAGTTTAAAATCTACAAAGGTTGGGACACAAAATCCAATTCAAAATTACAAAAGGTCAAAGTTAAAGACATTATTGTTATTGATATTATTGACGAATACAAAAATTGTGGACATGGTCGTTGAGAAAAATTTTAAAATTGTCTAAATGGCACCAGACAGAAATTAAAAAAAAAAATACTTGAAAAATATAAAAGCAAGAAAACGCCAAAAAGGTATAACATATCAGATTGTGAAAATAGTAAAAATTACAACAACGAAAACAAAGAAATCTAATTGAAAATTCAAAATTGGGGAAGGGAGAGCCCCTCTCTGCCATCGTTCGCTAAAATAAAAGAAAGAAAAAATCAGCAAAAATGACAAAATGTTTCACAATTATGTAAAATAATCGTTAGAATTTGGGACAATTTTTAAACGTATTTAAATCGCAAAAATAATTAAAGAAACGCAAAAAGCATATAAAATGCAAATGTGCAAAATGCAAAAACTTCTTCACACTATAGACAATTATCAAAAAACTTAAAAAAAATCCCACATAGCAAAATGCGAAAAATATAACAAATTATCGAGATCGAGGAAAACGTAATAAATGGAATAAATGTTGAAGTTGTGAAAAATTGCAACAATTCCAAGTTGATGTCAAAATTGTTAAAATAAAACCTGAAACTAACAGCAAATTTCTATTTAGAAAAATGTGTACGAACTAACAACAAAAGATAATAAAATATAGAAGATTTGAAAATGGAAAACGATGAGAGATGACAAAAATACCAATGTTTTATTTTTCTAAAATGCAAGAATAGACTAAGAGCATCCATATTGAATAAGATTAACGAAAAATTGTCCAAGTCCAAGAAATTACAAATTTGCCAAAATTTACAAAAGTGCTAAAAATACAAAATATGCAAGTGCTAGAGATGTAGAAATCATTCAATATATACGGGGGGGGGGCTAATTCAAGCAGTATCGATATGTCAAAATTACAAGTTGATAATTTTTTTTAGGAAATCTAGAACAGATGAATAGACTAAAAACATCCAAATTTCAAATATTTTAAAATTTTTAATTTTCAAAAAAAGTCGAAATATCAAAATTTTTCCAAAAATAACTACTTAAAATTCAATAATGTGCAATTTTTACATTCAAAAATATTCAAAATATAAAATTTGCAGAGAGCTGTATCGTTGGGTTGGGGGACAAAATACAACTGGTATTGAAATGTCATATGTGAATATGAAAAAAGTATCGAAATGTCAACAATAAAACAAGTTGACAAACTTTAAAAAAAGCATTATTTTCTACAATAAAAGAATAGAATAAAAATTTTAAATTTGCGAACAAAATTATTATTAATTAATAAATCTAATTTTTTCAACAATAACAAAACTTATGTGACTTTTGAAGCCGAAAATATTTAAAATATTAAATTTACAGAGGAGAGTTAGTTGGCTTGGGTTGAAATGTCAACAATGCTCGAAATTGCAAAAGTGTCCGAAATAGTAAGAAAATAAAATTTTTTAAAATTATATTTTTATATAGATCAAAATTTTAAAATTGACAAAAGACAACATCTAAAAATTGCGAAAATGGTCAAAATTATGAACATTTTTTAAATTGTCTAAAAGACATTTAACACCAAAACTGCCAAAATTGCCGAAAAAATAATAAAAATCAAAATTTTCTAACGAAAAAAAGCAATGAAACGCCAAGGAGGTATAAAATGTAAAGCAGGTACGCATTCAAAATTGGGGAAGGAGAGGAGTCTGAAATAAAAATGAGCAAGATGAATACTAAAAACATTGGGTTGGGTTGAAATGGCAACAATGCTCAAAATTGCAAAAGTTAACGAAACTGTAAAAAATTAATTTCTCAAAATTATCAAAATAAATTATAATTTTTAAATTGACAAGAAACAAAATACAAAAATTGTGGAAACGGTCAGAATTAAGAAAAATTGTCGTAAAGACATTTAACACCAAAACGGTCAAAGTTATTGAGGTATGAAACGTAAAACAGGTAAATAAATTCAAAATTGGGGAAGGGGAGGTGGTCATAAATCCCATTGTTCACTAAAGTCAAAGAATCGAAAAATCAAAATTCTCAAACCGTTTCACAATTATGTACAATAATGGGACAATGTTTGAATTGCAAAAAATCAAAGAAACACAAAAATATATAAAATGTAAATGCAAAAATATAAAAAATTCTAATCAAAAATTTAAACGTCAACATTTTAAAAATTCCCAAACCGCAAAATGTGTAACATATTTATTACAAATTGTCGATTTCATCGAAAACGTAATGACATGATAAATGGCTGGGGGTGCGTCAAAAATGTCAATGTACATAAAAGAACTAAACCATCTATATTGAGCAATGTTGAAATTATTAGAAAATTGCACCAATTCCAAGTCGAAGTTAAACTGTTAAAATAAAACCTGAATATTAACATAAAATTGATAAAATTGTATAAGCAGTAACAACAAAACAAAAAATTGGCAATTATTTTCAAGTTTGCATAGAATTTTCAAAATGTCCAAACAAAAGTAGTCTAAAATGCATAATAGCAGAAACTACGTACATATGGCAATGTAATCGTAATAGATATGTGGCCTGGATGGGTACATAATATAAATAATAAAACAAAGAAATAACTTTTTGGTCAACCTCCCTCTCCCGCGCACTTACACAGATGCATCTGTAATTTCCCAAGGATAACCAACATTTTAACACGTTTACACAATCCACAAATTATGGCATTAGGTGACAATTGGTTCACGAACACGTCGAGTTGTTTATATTACTGGTGATTGAAGGGGGGGGGGGTACTAATGTAATGCAATCTTTTTGATTCGGAAGCCAACTTGTTAAAAAGGCTGTGCAGATATCTTAACTCATCTGATGGATACCTCTCTACACAAGTATCCCCGGTATTTCCGTGCTTCTTAACAGTAAGCCTAGCCAACGGAAAATCAACTTCAAAATAATAGTAAAATACATTAAAAAAGCATCTTAATTTGCATTAACTGAGTGGTTCTCAGAGAGGTCATTCCATGTTTCGACAATAAGGTAGTTAGTTAGTTAGTTATAATGAATGGATGAATGGATCCGCAAGGATCTATTGTGGCTCACAACTAATTATAATTCACCCTCCATTCCCATTCTCTTTAAATAAAGGAGGATTTTAGTTCGTAAAGTTCCAGTTTTGTCTTACCAAAGACTGTGAACCTGATTTTGTCCCCGGCGGGGCAGGCACACATAACGTGCTCTGCTGTTTCTTCAGTTTCACAGCATAGTCTGCACTCAGTGGCCTCAGCCACTCCCAGCCTATGCATATGATGCCTCAGTCGGCTATGCCCAGTATTCAGGGCTGTCAGAGTTCGCAGGTCTTTCCTACCCAAGCCTAACAGTATCCTGGTACGTGCAGTAGATGGGCCCTTCAGTACTCTCTTGGAATGTCTCATTCCCTGGCACTCCTGCCAGTATTCCTGTACCTCTTGCTCCATCCAGTTCTTATTCGAGCTTAGCTTATTCTCGGTTAGCCCCGCTCTTTGCCATAGAATTGGCGGCTTCGTTTCCCTCTATTCCAGCGTGTCCGGGTATCCAGACCAGGCTGACCTTGTTGACTCTCCCTAATTGGGAGAGCACTGCGCGGCAGTCCCTGGTCGACATCAACGTATATTGATTGTCAGCAAGGACTTGCAGTGCTGTTCTGCTGTAAGAAAAAAAATTATTGTCTTGTGCTGCCGAGGACTTTTTAATAGCTGTCTTGCGCACATTTCAATGGCATAGACTTCTGCCTGTTGAATCGATGCATGCTTGCCAAGGCTGAATTCTAATCCAGTTCTTGGTTTGCGGCAGAACACTCCAGCCTCTGCTCCTTCCGTTGTCCTAGACCCATCCGTAAACCAGATCGAATCTGCCTGTAAAAGGGCGACTTGATTACGCTCCCATTCGTCTCTAGTGGGAACTATGACTTTGTAAGGCAGTTCGAAACTGTATATTGTAGACATCATGTATCAGCCATCATGTATCAGCCCTCACACCCAGGATGTCATCCACTTCAATGTCAGTCGACAGCCTGTTCCGAATGAAGGCCAATGTCTGCGGCCTTTGGATCTCTGCATTGTGAAATCGATGGCCGTTGACGTCGTGGTGCGTAGCTCCCCAGTTACCGATATGCTGGCCATTCTCTGTAGGCTTGCCAGATTTACTCTAACTGTCCTTAGTGAGGAGGCCGTCCACCAGACAATACAGCCATACGCAATGATTGCTCTAATAACCACCACGAACAGCCAGTACATTTGCTTGGGGACTAATCCCCACGTTTTTCCATAAATTCTACGGCACATCCAAAGTGCCTGTCTAGCCTACAATAAAGTAACAAAATCTGTAATATTCGGCGACCTAAATATTCTATTAGTAAATTTACTATGTGTATCGTATGTAAGAAAGCTATAACAAGTGATTAATTGGGTATAGTGGTCTAAAATACTTGGGTCTATAATATCGGATTTATACGAATACTCTTCGAGATTTCTTGCTATATCATCAATCAATGTTATTGATAGCCACTCCAATAGTTCTTGACAAGAACGATGAACGAGATGAACCGAAAGATTCGGTTCGTTGTGTTGAACGCATTCAAATGATCCGGTTCTCGACAATGAACCGGATTGCCCACCTACTAAGAACCCTTGAATAAAACCGGTTCATACGATTCGTTCCTGAACGGCAGACCTCCAGTTAAGTATATTTTTCAACAATTACGATTGTTTTATGAAAATGCTTAAATCTATGACTTCATTATTAGCGCTGCACCAAATTCATTGGAATTTTACAAGGTGGCTTCGCCCGTCTAATTTTATCTCAGCGATCGAGTTAAGGGTTACAGCTCCGTGTTGTTTTGAATCCGCCGCAAACCTCACCTGGCGCAAACGCCTCTCATTTCCCACGAAACGCCGAAAAAAAACGCCAACTAGGAAATTCCCCTTCCGTGTACGACACTTGTTAGCGCGCCCCCGCGGACGAAAACAACGTGGCGGGCGCGCCGCCGCGTGAGAAACCCGAAAAAACCAGGAAGCGGGCGAACGCAACTTCGCATTCGACTCCGCCGGCGGCAAAAAAAAACGATCCTCTTAAAACACCGCGCACACCGGGGGGAAGTTATTAATGCGCCCGTTTTTTCTCCCCGTCCCCGGTTCTATTTAAGATGCGCGGCGGGCCCCATGTGCGTCGCATCGCCGCCCGCCCGAAAAGGGTTGAACAAACTCGGTCCGTGGGATTTATAAATACGCGCGGACGGGATCGCCGCCCGCCTTCGATTCGCGATCTTATCGGCGCCGATGTGCGTTTGACATTGAAAACGTCGTAATTGACCTGTCGAAAATCGCGCGATGAAAGAAGGTCATTAAATCGGTAGATGGCCGCGCGAGAGATGGAGGCGACTTCTTTTGTTTTCTTCCAGATAACTGTCAGTTAACGTCGTCGCGCGGGATTAGCAAAAAGTTAATAAGCGACGAGAGCGGCGGGCGCGGAGTTTGGTGGAAATGTCCGATTCGGAATCGGTCGAGGAGGAGGAGGAGGAGCAGCTGGGGGAGGATGTGGTGAAGTAAGTGGTTTTTCTCAGAAATCTAAGTTGCTAATTAGCGTAATTAAGTAATCGGTGCGACACAAAAAACACGTTGACATACATAAAACGCACATGACCTAAAAGTCACGATGACGTTTGTGTTGCGAGCAATAAAGCTGTACAGGGTTAGTTTTTACACGTCTGGTTTGTGAATCCTTCCCATGGGATTTGACTTAACCATGCCAAACAAGCATAATGAGTTGACTTAAAAAAAAATACTAAGGGTAAGAGAAGGGACGAGTAAAATGGAAAGAAATGTTTGTTTCATGGAGGCGATCGATGTATTCAAATGTGCCTACTAGGGAATAAAAGATCAAAAACTACTAACTGAATATCTGTAAAGTATCTTGAGAATTAAAGTCACTGGTAAACCAAATGGACATCGTTCAAACGTTAAACCAAAACTTGGGTTGCTCATAATAATTGATGTGGTGGAAATCTTCTTTCGAAGAAATTTGTTAATTGATTTCCATTGTGAGCTGGGTTCGGATTGGGCTTGGTTGGGTTGAAATACAAAATAAAAGATAAGTTGCAACGTTGCGACTTTGCGACATTGGTTACCAAGTTTCTAAACAAATTGAATCGACATATAATTTTTCTTGGGTTGGATTTGGTTGGTTTGGATTTGGGCAGATTTTCCAACTCAAAAAATCGAATTGTTTATAAACAGTAACGACTTTTGTGAATGAAAAAATCAAGCCAACCATTTAAATTTGCTCAATTTGCAACATTTTCTTTGAGTTCCATTAGCATTTGGAAGCAGATGTAAAATTACGTCAAAAATAATTTCAAAACGTATCCAGAACAAAAATATAACTAAACACTAAATTAATGTCTGAGCTAGTTTCGTGACGAAAGATTTAGATGACTTGGGTGGGTTCTGACAATTTTTTCAAATTAAACCAAAGCTCATGAACTCATCCCAATCCAATCCGAAAATTGCGAAATGGCATTTGTGTTTTTTCCCAACCCAGCCCGAAATTTGCGAAAGATTGTTAACATTCAGAAAATGTCAAAAACGAAACAGAAAATTTGTCGAAATCTCCAGGACTCAAAGACCTCAAATAATGTAACAAATGTTAAAATTTATAGAAATATTTTTTTGAATATGAAATTTTATTTTATTTTGAATTTGTTGATTTATTTATAATTTTCATAAATTGATTTTTCTAAACCAACGGAAAATCGCAAAAGAGTCGAATTACTGAAAAAATTGAGGCAACTTGGATTTGTGAAAAGGGCATTTTCAAAAAAATTAAAAATGTTAATAGTCCTTTGCGAATTCAAAATGAATTTTCAATTTATGCAACACATGTGCAAGCAACATTGTGGAACACTGTTTGAAGAATTTTTAAGTTAAGATTGGCGTACGTTTGTAAATTACATTTCTGAAATTATTTAATATTCAAGAAATACAACAAAATTCTAATACTTCCAAAGTCCAAATTTCAAAACCTATAAAAAATATTTTTCTTTTAATTTTAACACATTTTGTGTTCTTTAGTATTCTTTTTTGCGAATTTTTGATTCATGTAAATTAATTAGGACATATTTCGAATTCTTTATAAATTTTTGATGATATATTGGAACAAATGGAAAATGGATTCAATAATCCAAATATTCAAACATAACAGGATAATTTATTTCGTAAATACATGCACCCTGTTCAGATATTCGTGATCTTAATTATGTTCGGATCATGAATTTTTGAACGATTACTTGAAAATCTCTACGAATAAAAAAACCAAAGAAATTTCTAAAAACAGAACAATGGCGACGTAATCGAACGTTTAAAAATTAATATAATTCAAAATTGGTATTTCCTAAATTCCAGCAAATGAAGAAGTTGAAACATAATTCTAAAGAACAGGAGAATTTTTCACAGAATTTTGACAAATCGTAGTAAAAAGTCCTTCAATTTATTCAAATTATTATTCAAAATATCGTAGTATTATATGCAACAGTTTTATACAATTTTATGTTCTTATATTCTCGTATATTAATTAATAATATTGATTTTCGAAAAATTTTAATTCCACAAAAATTCGTAAAAAAATATTAATCTCGTTTTATGTTGTTTTGTCCATAACCTTGCCCTTCTATACCTAAATTTGTCGAAATTGTTTTATTTTTAGTGTCCTTCAATAACAAGATACGAATTTTTACAATGAAAAAAATTATTTAAAAAGTTGTCTTTGGTTGAGTAATTTTTCGATCCAATCTACGTGTTGTTAAAAAAATCAATGCGCAAGTACAGGGAAAAATTAAGGGGGGGGGGGTCCTGCTTTAGGAGGACTTAAGATATCGTTTTTGGGGGATTTTTTTTAGGACAGAAAAAAATGAGCAAGTCTAGCGAACTTTTTAGAGCATTTTATTACATATTTGAACATTAAAGAAAAAATATTTCGAGAGAAAAATATTTAAACGGAACCGATTTTTATGCACATTTGTGCAACACCTTTCAATTGCAGTCTACAATCGGTGGGAAAGATGTAGCTCGTAATTTTTGTCTGAAGCAAAAAAAACCAAAGAAAATTGTAATTCTCATATATTTTCTTCTATGTGAACTAAAAAAAAACCCAAAATCTTGAAATTCAAGATTTTTCTCAGGTTTGAAAATAAATGTGCTCTTTGCAGGAAGAGAAAATCATTTCAACTTGCTAAAAAAGTTGTTTAGAATTTTTTTTTTCATTAATCTTTTCAGTTCAAATAGAAGAGAATGCTACTGAGGCCAATAAAAGTTTTGTTTCGTTTTGATTGCTTGTCTACTTTTCTCGCAATCACGCCCACCAGTTTAGAAAAATCGTAAAAACGAAAACTCGAGAAAACGCGCTCTAAAGTTTACGATCAGGAAAAATGTTAATTTTCGATTACTTACGAAATATCTCGTTATAATCCGTTCGTAAGTTCGTGCGTTCGTATATTTTATGCTCGACACCTCACTGTGTTTAGTGCTGTATCTTTCAAAATATTGCGAATTAGACGCTATAATGTTTTATACATATTCTTAGATATATTAGGCATAGATTTGAGCAATAAAAAAAAATTGATTGTTTGAGCCTTCTAAAGCAGGATCCCCCCCCTAAGATGATCTAAGGTGCAATATTCTTTATTATTTTTCCCAAAATAAATTTGTTTAAAAACTTTTTAGAGGCTTACGTTAGGATAGTTTATTTGGAACTAATCCAATTCTTGTGTTGTTTATAACAAGGCCGTGGCTCTCGTGAACTGAAAAGTCAATCTAATAAAGTGTCATATACTTTGTTATTTTTCGTAAAATACGTTTATTTAGAAACATCAGCCTAATCTAAGGTGTAATATTGTTTACTATTTTCCCAAAATAAATTTGTTTAGAAATATTTTAAAAGCTTGGCACTTTTTTGGAACTAATCCAATCCTCGAACTGTCGATAGGAAATTTCCTGCTGAAAAGAATTCTGAGAATGTCATCGTTCAATTGATGTCGCAATTTTCCTCGGCTTGGAACAGCTTTTCCAAATCATTCAAAAAACGGGACCATTATTAGCATTTAGAAGACGATATAAATTTAAGCAAAAATATTTTTTTAAATGTAACCGGGGTATAAATATTAATAGTAAAAACCAAATGAATGAGTTTTTCCAAAGTTTTTTTGACGAAATATTTAGATGACCTTGGATTAAGAACATTTTTCCAAATTCCTTATCAACCCAATCCAGACCAATGCAACCCAACCAATCCAAACCAACCCGACCCAAACATTGCGAAATATCATTTGTATGTTTTCCAACCCAGGCCGAAATGTTAAAAGAACGGAATGATGTTAAAACTTGTGGAAAATTGATATATAACTATAATAGTCAAAATTTAAAAAAATGTAACGAAACCTTAAATAAAGATTGAAAATAACGCAACAAATGTCAAAATGTATACAAATATGTATTTTTTGTATTCTGAACTATTTTTCTAACCCAACCCGAAATCGCAAAAGGATGAAATTACTGACAACATTTGGGGCAAATTTAATTAGTGTAAAGCGTAGTTTTCAAAAAATAAAAATGCAAAAATGTCAGGAATCCTGTAAATTGAATCGCACTACGTCTACTACAAATTAACTGCAAGAATTCAAATAATGCAACAAATGCCAAAATCGAACAAAATTCCATATTTGTGGCATTGTGCGAAAAATGTTTCATTAACTCATTGAATTCATTCAAATCTTTTGTGGAATTGCGGATTCGGTTGTATTTGCGAGCCTTTTAATTTTCTGCGTATTTTTGAGAATCCTGTTGGCAATTTTTTCAAATCTTTTTGGAAATTATTGTCGGGTTGAAGTTTCTGGATATTACATTGGGTTATATTAGTAAGAATTTTTGATAATATTATATATATATATATTTTCAATAATTGAATTCACAGATTTAAACTGTTCTAAAAATGCCCGATATATCAAAATATTCAAAAATCGTAGGATGACATACGTGCTTCCTCACATTTTCATTACCTTAATTATTTTGAATCTTTGACACTTTTATTTTTGGTATACGTTGAATTTTTGAACGATTACTTGAACATAGGCCACATATAGCCATTCTCTTCATGAATTTCCAAACATTCAAAATGTATCAAAATAATTTCCCAAAACAGAAAAATGTCGACGAAATCCGGCGTTTAAAATTGAAATTAATTGACAGAAATTCAACAAATAATTCCCATTAACACTTGCTAAAGAAATTTTAAAAAACTGCTTACATTTATTCAAATTATTATTAAAAAAACACGCAAATATATGTGTCGGTTTGATACAATTTTATGTTTTGATTAACAATAAAAAATTGGGTTTTCGAAAATAATTAATCTAATAATTAATTTCAACCAAAAATCGTAAGAGAAGTTAACAAAGGTTTACGTTCTGTATCCATTGATTATATTTGTGAAGTTTTTTCTACCGTATGTCCCCGGATTGAGTGTACAATAGGTATGATTGACCAAAAATTTCGGCATTGGAATTTCAAATTTTTGGGGTTCCGCCCTGCTTGGCCTGAAACTTATTTTTAGTTTACTTTCGATTTTTTTAAATCAAGTAGGCCTTTATAGTTTTGCAAACACTATTTTAGTTCTAGGTTAACTACCTTTTGCGTTCATAACACGTCAAAGTGTTGCTAAGAAAAGTTGTTCAGAATATAAAGTTATGGCGTTATGCAAATTTTCAAAATTTAAGAAATTTTTATTTAGATAATTGAAATAAAAAACAACTATTAAGTTATTCTATTAACCCTCCACCTTCGTCGCTGCATAATTCAATCCGCCGTCGCAGTTCCTTAGCTAACGATAACTTTTTCCACGTCCCTAACACTGTACTAAATATATTTTCTGTTCTAACGTTCGAATTTAATTATAAAAATATTGTCATTACTTCGCAATGAAAATCAGTTTTGTGATATTACATTAACGATATGAAAGATAACGACCCATATCATACTACAATAAGTACTTGACATGTAATCGATGGTTTCTGTCTTTGTAATTATTAAGCCACCTCATGTTATCATTGCTGTTTCAATTGCAATACTGACCAATACTGGATTTTATCAAAGTAGGCCGATCATTGTGAAACCGTCATAGCGTTACATTCTGAACAACTTTTCTTAGTAACACTTTGGCGTACAGTGAACGGAAAAGGTAGTTTACCTAGAACTAAAATAGTGTTTGCCTAACTATAATGGCCTACTTGATTAAAAAAAATCGAAAATATACTACAAAGTTTCAGACCAAGCAGGGCGAAATCCCAAAACATGAAATTCCAATTAGAAAATTTTTGGTCAATCATACCTATTGTAAACTCAATCCGGGGACATACTGTATATTTCAAATTTCGACTTTTTTCAAATATTTTAAGAATTTAATTTTTTTCATATTTTTCAAAATTTCAATTTTATTCAAACATTTCAGTTATTGATTTTTTTTTAATATTTTCAAGGGTAAATTTTTAAATATTTTATTTATTTATTTTTATTTAATTTTTTGCATTATTTTCAAAATTTCAATTTTTTCGTATTTTTCAAAATTTCGTTTCGTTTTATTTCGAGTCGGGTTGGATTGGGTTGGGTTGGGTTCAAATAACGAGAAACTGATTTTTAATATTTTTTAAAAACATTTTCAGTTTTTTAAATTATGATTTTTTTGCAGTTTTGGTGATTTTTTTTATTAACATATTTAGAATTGTTCACTAGCTACTAGCCAACCACAAACACGTAGCATTCAAAGACGAGCAAAATTTAATTTCTACAAAATTTACTAATTTTATCGATCGTACCTTATTTATCAACAGACATATTTGTACATGTGACAATATTTTATATTTTATATTTACTAATGGAAATGACCATGCATTTTGCAAACCATAAAATTGAAGCAAATCCAATGTGCCAAGCTCTTTGTCAGTTTTGGCCTTTTACAAATGTTCTATCTTTTATGTTGCCATGTAAAATGAATTAAAAATATCAGTTTATTGAGTCTCGAAAACGGTACTAATTATCAAAAAAATTGTTCTTATATAAGTTAGAGATATTGAAATTGTAATCAACTTCTATTTCAAAAGTTTTTTCGAAAAATGTTCAATAACTAAGTATAAGAAAGTGGCGGACCACTGCAGATTTTACTTTAGGTAAGTATAGGAATCATGAAAATTATCGACCTCGAGATTTTAACGGATATATATGTTTTTAGGTCCCCTGTATCGATTCTGACTAACTTCGGAATGCCTTTCTTGTGTCGGGCTGTGTCCTTCTGTGTGCTTGACTGTGTGTCTGACCTGTGTGTCTGTGCGTTTGTGAGTCAGTGTGCCTGTGCCCGCTCTACCGCCTGAACGATACAAGCTAGAGGTACGAAACTTTAAACTTACGATTTTCACACCCTTTGTAAAAAAAACTATCACCAGAAGCGCCAAATGAGCGCAACTAAAAAAGTTTGCAAGTTGTACGAAATTTTTATTTCATGTTTGAGTCGAATATGAACATTTTTGAACAAATCCTAACAAACCAAGATTATAAACACTTAAATTCCTAATTATTAGATTTCTTATTACGAAATGAAATTAATAACACCGTTCTTTCCACTCCCAGTGCGATTTATTTCCGATTTGCACCGGCATCTGTCGGTGTTGATTATTTCGGTGACGTTTACGCAACGTAAATTGCCGCGTACACGCAAAATCCGCGATTTAAGAAATTGAAGAGCTCACCCCAACAGTCGCCTCCTCCGACACGACTCCGTCCATTTGGATGCAAGATCGACGCCTCCATCCAAAAAGTCCGTTGACTAAACGTTTAAAGTTTCTCAGTTTATCAATGAATCGTTAAATTTAACGCCAAACACAAACACAATTGTGCAATCACCAAAATTACGCGTTAAAAACGTCTCTCGGGTTATTTATCGGCGCGACGGAAAGTTACATTTCAATGCAACGCGAAACAAACGTCCGAAAACGCCCGTTTAAAATTGAGAGAAGAAGCATCGCAATTGTGAGTCACCGGCGATCGCATAATCACATTTTTTGCGTAAAAACTGCCCATTGCACCTAAGCGACGTTATCTTTGCATTTTTTTCGGGGAAATCATTATCGAGTTTTTGATATGTGTGCCGGTGACAATTAGAAGCTAAGATTGTCTCTTCATCGGTTGCTTATTTACAAATTACTATTTAAAATTAATTATTAATTTATTATTCGTAAACCTCATATGTTTTTTACTTCCTTATACTTTATGTATAAGTATAGTAATCATGAAATTTTCGAACTCGAGATTTTAACGGATATACGCCTGTTGAGGTCCCCTGAATGTATTCTGACTATTTCCGGAATGACGTCTATGTGTCCTATTTTTAAAGCAATATCTCAACCGGAAGTGATGGTTTACTCTTATCACATTTTTTCATATCTCGAAAACGGTACATGTTATCGAAAAACTTATTCTTACAAAAGTTAAAGATTGAATTTTTATATGAAATGTTTTTTCGAGAAATGTAGTATAACTAAGTATAAGAAAGTTCAGTGCAGATTTTTTCTTTTGAGTAGTTGGTGAAGTTTTTCGAACGTCAATTACTTTACTCCGTGGGTTGTTAAGAAAATATAGATGGTAACCGAAAAATCAATATGTAATATTTTTCCAAATTAAATTTGTTTATTCACAACTATAATATGTCGATTCATAACCTTTTCGATGTTAGGAAACACGTCATTCCTAACTGTCATTATAATCGTACCGGTGGAAAGTAATCACTTCCCACCCACGGGTTGGAAGTAACTAGGCCTGCTAACCATTAGACAATTACATGTTTAGTAATATTTATACGCGTTTGTAGAATATAATTGAATGGAACAGATAGAGTACCACCCTCCATTTGACTATGTGAACTTCAAACTATAATCTTTCACTTCTTTGCTTCTAACAATTATTCAAAGAATGACAAATGAATTTAAAAGAAATGTATTTGCATATGCTACTAGATCAACTTACTATATTGGAAAACAGCAAATTATTTATATTTTGATAATAATTTAAAAAAAATGGCAAATCAATTGTGAATAAAATAGTATACAATCTTCGGCGGGAAGTTTCATTACGCCTCGGGGTATAGCTAGACTCGGTTAGCTATCTTTATCCCTTGGCTGTAATTAAACACTATCCATCTCGCGTGTAATATTAGGTGTAGTAAAAAGAAATCCATTATTTTGCATGAAATTGACACCTTTATTTATCATAGTTACAATCATCCGATTTAGGTCAAATATGCGCCGTTTTGTTCGATAGCTTGTTGCTATTTTGAGGGTAATTTCATTATGCCGGTCTCATAGAAGCCCTCGCCCCACAATAGATTTTCACAAGCCTCTCTTGCAGTGAATTTTTCTCTCGCAAATTGTTCGACATGGACAGGAACAGATGGTAATAACTTGGTACCAGGTGCGGACTATAAGGTGGATGCATAAGAACCTCCCACTCAAGCTTCCGGAGCTTCTGGCGGGTCACTATCGATGTGTGTGGCCTGGCGTTGTCCTGATGGAATATAATTTCTCTCCTATTGGCCGAGGCTGGCCGCTTCTGGGAAATTGCTTCCTTCAGACGGTCCAATTGTTGACAGTACAGGTCTGAATTAAGAGTTGTGCCGTAAGGGAGCAGATCATAGTAGATAATTCCCTGCCAATTCCACCAAAACATTCCTAGTTGTCAATCCTGGCTTGGCCACCGTTTCCGCCGACTCACCGCGATTCGACCACGACCGTTTTCACTTGACGTTGTAGTAAGTGATCCAGTTTTCATCACCAGTCACCAACCGCTTCAGAAATGGGTCGATTTTCTTGCGATTCAGCGATTCGCAAATGGAATCCATGATGTTTTTTGCGTTAATTTGAGTGCACCCAAACATCGAGGTTCTTTTTGTATCGAGCCTTATTCAAATGGTTCCAAACGGTTTTTTGAGCTATATTTAGCTCTTGGGCAATCGAAACAGTGCTTACATTACGGACGGACTCGGCAGTGTCCATGATTTTATGGATATTTTCGACAATTGGCCTTGCAGTGCGTGTTGCATCTTTGAAATTTGAATCGAAATTACCGGAACGGAATCGACGAAACCAAAATTGCGCATGATTGTCTGTTACAGTGTCAGGACCATAAACAATATTCGTATTTTCAGCCGCCTGGCTTGCGTTCTCGCCTTTATCGAAGAACCATTGTAAAATATAGCGTATTTTCTCTTTGCTAGTGCCTTTGACGCGCGCTCAAACAAAACTGAGTCAACTAATCACAACCGTCAAAAACGTTTTATTAGTACGAAATCTCGTCTTTCTAACGCCATAAATTGTAACACGTTCGGACTTATACAACGCCAGATACACATTACTAAAGCCATCTATTGAAAAAATAATGGATTTCTTTTTAATAGACCTGTTATACTACTTTAAACTTTTAAAATGCCGTTGGAACAGTTTTCTGAAACTGGACCAATTCTGGGGTTCCTTATATAAAAATTATAGCAGTCGTCAACTAAGTAACTAAGTTTTTGTGAAAGAGTAGTCCGTTTGCCGTAGTTTTTTCCAATGATGCAACGAAATGTGCTTTACTGCTTACAAAGTGTCACGCGTTCATACGATGGAATGCCGCCATTTTGTTTCAAGATCACGTGCATTTTGTCATAGTTTATTATCCAATGTTCCCACTACGTGAATAAAAAATTACACTAAATTTTAGCCTAAGCAAAGCACGTGTTTCTGAGAGAGCATACCGCAATCTGAATCGAGCTTCTCAATTATCAATCAAAATTTTAAATTGTTAATACTTGAAAACAAACATATTGTACAATGACAACGCAAATTATTGCTAACGAACTGCACGTCGTCAAAAGCACAGTTTTATTGGAAATTCAATCTCATCAACTTGACATGGAACATAACCTTGCGTTTTTTTCAACTGGGTCCATTCTTGGGTTGTTATAAAAAATATAACAATATATAAATAACAGTGAACCCAAAAGTCAATATAATCAAAGTTGTACCATTTTTTACTATTTTCCCAAAATAAATTAGTTTAGAAACATTTTAAAGGCTTAGTTGGGACCGTTCTTTGGAACAAACGCAATTCTTGTGTTGTTTATAAAAAAAAAATTGTGGCTCTCGTGAACCGAAAACTCAATCTAAGATGTAATATCGTTTACTATTTTTCGTAAAACGAATTTGTTTAGAAACGTTTTTGAAGGCTTGGATTGGGACAGTTTTTTGGAACAAAAACAACCTAACAGTAAGTTTGACATGTGGCACTTTGATGTTCAGGTTCTGTTTACCGGTGTTTGTAAATTTGACGTTCGCACTTTTTAACTCTCTGTAAGTCAGTATTTGACGTTCTAACTTTCAATGTATTTAAACTCTAGCTGTAAGTCGGTAGTAAGCTTTACAGCTGTCGTTTTGACGTTTGGTTGTTTTTTGTCTGTTTAGTTTTTTATTTAAACTTTTGGCATAATATTGACGTGGCTGTAAAACAATTGACAATACCACAGCTGACAGTTAGATGCTCTTTAGTTGGGTAAAGTTTAGCCGACGGTTTATAATTTATTGGTAAATTTGACGTTCAAATAAATTTTTATCAGTTTTGCCCTTCTAAATTAATAATAAGTTTGTCAACTTATTTGACGTTTAATTAGAGAAATAGATGTCAGATTATTGTTAATTTGACGGCTGTCAGTTACAGTTCACAATTTATTTGTGAATGAATACAATTAACTCTTAATCAATTTTATAGGTTGGTGTAAGTTAATAAATAAATCTGACAGCTTACTTCAGAGTTTAATTAAATTTCTAATGAGTCAGTCGGGTAGCTGTAATATACTTATAATATGATACGATAATGTAACAGCTGCCAGGTTGAAGTTTAGTTTGAAATTTAGATCCTTATATCGCTTATTCGATGTTCACGTAACTTTTCAGTAATTAGGCGCTGTAAGTTTGACAGCTGTCATTTTGACGGTTAGTTGTCGGTTAAGGAATTAAGATATTTTTTAACATTTAATCGACAGGATAGTGCTTAATTAAACTTTTAGTCAATTATTAGTAGAACTGCCCGATTATTCGTAGTTTGACAGCTGTCGGTTACTTATTTGTTCGAAGTTTAGCCTTCAGTTTACCATTTAGTTGTGAATGCGACGTACAATTAACTTTTTATCAATTTCTTAGGTTGGTGTTAGGTTAATAAATAAATTATTATTTTTATTTATTAACTTAGCCGCTGATTAAATAATCAAATAGTCAAATAGTCCCATAGTTTGCCAGTTTGATGTTTAGTTGTTTAAAATTAGTTAGTATTAGTTAAACTAACAGCTGTCAGTCTGACGTTAAGTTGCCTATTTGAAGTTTGAACCTGTTTGCAGGACACTTCGTGGAGAAGATCGCTTGCCCGCGTTGATCGCGGACGAAGTGGTGGTAGACAGAATCCTGACTTTCGAAGAGGCGTCGCGGTGTCTAAACACCCTGGGCAAAGATGAAAGCGGCGTCAGATACGCGTACTTGATGATCTCGGCCACCGAAAGGTGACTATGCGACTATGCGACTATAAGTCGCATGAGTATGAAAAAAAAATAAACAATGTTGCAGGAAACTGACGAACGTGGCCATAATACTCAATTTCAAGCATTTGCTGTTTGTGGACGTCAGCGGGAACTACCTGACGCTAGCGGGTCTGCAGGTCCTATCCGAGATGCCCTACACCGTATACATTAAGGCGCAGAGGAACCGGATCGACTCGGCCGCTCTGAAACCGATGCCATATTTGCAGGTGATTTTTGTCAGTTACAAGCGCTATACCGGATATTGCAAAATATGTGTTTCCAGGTGTTGTCGTTAAGCAGGAATCGAATCGCTGAAACGGGCGATATCAACCAGCCGATGCTGCACTGCCTGGACCTTAATTGTGAGCAACCGTTTCAATTTTATAATTAATTTCGCGTTTTTTTCCTACTCATTGCTCTTTCTTTGTTGTGCATTTTTAGACTCGTCTCCTGTTTTCCTATTTTTGTATTTTGATATTTTTTATTTTGATTGATATAAAATGAAAAATGTGTAAAATAGTTCTAAATCTTTTGAGAATTTGTAGTCAATTAGTAAAAATAATCTGCAAGCAATAGGGATAACATGGGTATATGTATTTCAGACGCGTTCCTGTATATGAATATTTTAGTCAAAGCAGGCACATTTTGCAAATTTTATCCGAAAAATCTTACAGTTGGGTTCCTAATCAGAGTCGAGAATTCATAACTGAGTACGTCGTGAACGTCACGATTTAATGTAATTTTGTGGAATATTATATAATGGAATCGACTAAATTTGAAAGTCTTATTTTTGTTTATTGAGCAATCACACAAATCTTTACGTTTCTTGAACACAATTGAAATGTTCCACAGTACCAAATTGTAAGATATAATATTAATTATTAATTAATATTAATATTATAATATTGTTATATTTATAATTCGCACGACAGTAAGAACCCTTGTGTTTCGTCGCGTAGCTCAGTGAAGATGGCATGCGCAACTTTCAAGAAATTCCAGTAACAAGGGCGCCACGTAATCCAAGGAAATCAGCTACAAACGTCAAGGAATTCCATATAACATAAATAACAAACAGAGAATTTACTATCTACATTATCATAAAAATCAAAAACGAGCAACTAATGCCGAAGGCTCACGCTATTTGTCGAAGAATACTTTATGACCAAACAGATTAAAGATCAAGCTTTGTGTTTTCTCTAAATGATAATCTGTGTTCGTGGGCAGTCCTATGTGTAATATAAACACAAACCCAATATTTTCATGTCACATAACAGAACTCAAATAAATATATTCACTTCGTTGTTTGTTAAAAATGTCTTCTTCGTAAAAATAGTCAATCAAGTTTCTTTGAATGTCAGGGAGTATGTGGCCCATAAAACCTCAGAATAAGAATTCGAACATGACAATTTTATATCACATAATCCGACGGAACCCAGCACCACATCATTAACGGTTATAGATCTATTTTTCGACCAAACAAAATGACGATCAGTCTCGAAAATCCTTGGACGAAATCAGCGGTTAGTGCATGCAAACCCTAAATAGAATAGAAACCCAAACCCAATATTTTCATATCGCATCATAACAATTTTGTATTAAAAAAATAACTGTAAAGAAAAGTTTAGCACACCACAGCCACCAGTACAAGTTGGGTTTCTGCGATAATGAACGGCGAAGAGATGAACCAAAAATTTAAATCTGTTATGCAAGGCCCAGGTTACAAAGAGCTTAGAATCTTTACGTTCATTTTTCCGACGACTTCGATGAGTTACGTTGAGTTGGGTTCGATTGAAAATGCACGACACGAACGTAAGCAACCAAGGAAACCGAACTAATTACAAACTAACAAAAATGAAACAGAATAACGCAAATAAAATCGGGTAAATGGAAAGGGACGAAAAAGAACACAACCAAAACAAAATGAACAGGAAAAATTGCAGACGAATTAAAGAGAAGTTTCTTCATCTCTGAATGGAAGATGGAAAAAATAGAAAACCAACAAATCCAACAAAATAAATGAATAACAAATTAGATCTTTCATTAATTTCATTCAATTTGTTGTTCTACGAGGGGTTGTGGGCTTGGGTTGAGTTGGTTTGGGTTGGATTGGGTTGGGTTGGGTTTGGTTGGGTTATATTTGGTTGGGTTTGGAAGTGTCACATGAAACTCGAAGTAGAATAAGCGAATTAAATCAATTAAACCAAGCGATGGAAAACGAAATAAATTCAATCAAAAACAAATAAATTGACAATTCTTCGATCCCTTACAGCACAATCTCTACCTCCACGTCATTTTATTCGATGAGCATGATTTATTCACCGATGCGGTTTATCCATAATCTCCCTTAATGTTTTCAAGTAATCTCTTTCCAAACCAGGCCTATTTCTTTATATTTTTATGTAACCCCCTTGCAGCAATCAATCCTTCGCTTGCTTACTTCGCCGTCTTGAGTGCTCATTCGATGAACATGATTTTCTTAGCTCTTTTCCGTCTTTTATGCCCATTAATTTCTTATCTGGTCTTCTTCTTGTATTTACCCTATACAAAATTTCCACTCGCCACTACACTTTAACTTCGCCAACACGTCAAACGTTTTTACTCAACTGATCGTTTTTGCATCATCCACTTGTCGTTTGTCTCAAACTTAGTTTTAGCTTGAGCTTGAAAAAATCCTGTTTCTCAAGAAATGGCCACTCGAATCTAGACATTCACCAAGATTTTCTGCACACATTTCTTAAAGGCACGTCGCTTGATTTTGCACCAATTTTTCTTGCAATTGTTACCGGTTCAATTAGTGCTTCAAAAGTGCTCTAATTTATTTCACCCAAAACGCCATTAGGTTTGTATCTTTTAATGGTACGGACATTTCGTAAATTGTATCCCCCCCCCACTCTCACACACGCACTAATTCCTCTGCACTTTATTTTTAAGAACGTACTCTGAGATCACATGTTCCTTTGTTCCTTCAATTTTTATTTCTTGCGTCATTTGTGTACAACACATTGTTTTATGAAGCACGTGAGGTAATGCTATATAAAATCACCAATCATCTCGACCACAGTTTCTGCCATTTTTTTTAATTCACCAGTTTCCAATTTTTTGAACTCTCACAGTTAGCAGTTCTTTATTATAAGATTGTTTCTAATGGCACAGTATATGGGGGGCTGATCTGTCTCCAACAGTAAAGTTCTAATATTGAGACTATTGCAATATGTTTATTTCTTTGCAAACGTTGTATTTTACGATTGTATGGCGATAAAAAAACTCAAATCATTTTAACTAATTCGTGAGAATGATCTTTGAAGATGCTTGCTTTGTAATTTCAAAAAATATTATTGGAAATAGTTGGTATTTTTTGTCAATTGTCGCATTTTTAAGTTGTTGATCTTTATAGAAATCATTTGGCTTTTTCTGCACTTTTCAGTAATTTTCATTTTCTTCCTTTTTTGGGAGCGATTGGGTTGGGTCGTATTCGTTTGTATTGGATTGGGTTGGGTTGGGTTGGGTTGGGTACGATTTGGTTGGGCTGGGTTGAGTTTGAGCAGGTACTAATTATTTTTTTTGAATGTGCATGTTTTTACAATTTTGAGGAATGTGATTTTTTGCGGTTTTTGTTACTTTTTATTGGCACATTTTCGTGTTTACAATTTTTTGCATTTTAAATTAATTATAATAATTATTATTATTATTATTATTTCCACATTTTGGTGCTTGCTTGAATGTTTCGTTATTTAACAGTGTTTTTGTGAATTTAAACTCTAACCAGTTTGTTTAAATTTTTAAACATTTCACAAATTTTTTTTCGAACTCAAGATTTTAACGGAATCGAGTCTGACTATTTTCGGAATGACGCTGTGTGTCTATGAAAGTTTTTCATTTAATTTCTATTTTTCCGTTCTTCATTGTTTGTAATTTTTTTTAATTTTCCTTTGTTTCCATGTTTCTTGCAATTTTAATCAATATTTTCAATTCACCAAGATTCGTTTTTATCCCTCTTTTAAGTAACATTTTTATGGATCGTACATTTAGTTGTAATTTTCTTTCAATTGTTGTGTTTTATGTCGTGTTTTCTTTGTCATTGTTTTCAATTTGCTCTGTACTTTATGACATGTGTCATGTATTGTACGTTCCACTAACATTTTCCTTTTTTTAGTTGTCATTGTGTTTGATTATTTTAATTTTTTTGGCAAATATTTTCTTTACAATATACAATTTGGTTGGATTGGGTTGGGTTTAAGTCATTTATTTTTCGTCCGATATTTTTTTCTTTCATATTTTTATGTTTTTGGCAAATTATTTAATTATTTTTTATTGTTACCTTTGGTTTGGTAATTTGAAATTTGTGTCATCCATTTCCTTTTCATTCGATTTGTTTTTTATTTTATTCCGTGCTGTAATCTTATTATGTTTGTTCCCATTTTCATTTGGTTTGTCCGTTTGCCGGTCTGTATCAAAAAACCGCCAGTCATCCCGACCACAGTATCTTAGATTTTTTAATTCCCAGTTTCAGAATATGTTTGAACTCTCACAATTGTATTCACAATTAGCAGCTCTTTCTTCTATCATTGCTTCTAATGACATTTCGCTTCGAATTATGGGGAATTATTATTCTACCTACTACTGAGACAAATTGCTATCTGATTATGTTACAAACTTGATTGATTTTTTTTGCAAATAAGTTGCCTGATGTGGACAATATTTCCTCCCATTAATGATTTCTTTTCTTGCTTAAGTTTTCAGCAGGTTGATTTCAAAATTATTTATGGATTCGTTTCACATTTTTTATGTATAATTTTCATGTGTTTTCTACGGCTCTCGTCACGTTTATTTTTCTAGCAGTTTTATTTACACCAGTAAATCAATCATCCGCCGCAACAGCCAACGTATAATTCCCAAAAATTGTCGTCATCGCAACCAGAGGGTTGCGTTTCTCACGCGTTTTCGCACTTTTTAACGCAAAAACGCATTAACTCTATCCCATGAAAGGATCGGACGCAAGATCGATTAAAAATCGACGAAAATAAACAATCCATCACTTTCTAGGTAAACGCACGGAAAAGGCAGTTTTTTCGACGTTCCGAGTCCATTAGCGCGGCCCGCAGCGTCCTACATGCAGCACCGGCGGTTTCGAGAATTGTGGGGTGCGCGCAGGGTTCGTTTTTTAAGGCAAGAATCCGAGTTAAGGGTTGCCCCCGTCTTTTGTAACCCGAGAGGTCCGTCCGGTGCAGGCAGAGGAGGGTCGATTTTTTCGCCGATACGCGATACCTCTGATTGATCGCGCCGGATGATCGATGATTATTCGATTTTGTGTTAATCGTCGTCGAGGACGAGTCAAGTGTAAAATTTTTAATTTTTGTGGGAAAACGGCGCGTTTTTTACGGATCGATCGTGACGAAGCGGGCGTTTCAACGGTCGGGGCTTTTATTTTATTGTTTTCAAGGTCGGAAAGTGGAAAAAATCTTGGAAAGCCAAAATGACAATAAAATCTAGACAGCCAAGCTCAAGGCACACGTGAGAGAAAAATATTAAACGTTTGTTTTTTTAAATCGAATCTTTCTTATGAAAAAGTCCTTAGATAAGAGTTTATAATGAAGATTACATCACAAAAATATATGTGAAACAAATGAAAAAAAAATGTGTTCTAAATCGAAATAACATGAATAGAATTCTATTTTGTTTTAGTTCATTCGATTTGTTTTGTTTTACTTCGTTTATTGTGTCTTAGTTCGTTTGATTTATTTTGTTTTCGATCTTTTCATTTTCAATTTGGTTCATTTGCTTGTTCTATTTATTTTGTTTGGTCGAATTAATTTTTTCATTTCCTTCATTTGATCACCTAACAGTCATTAAAATCATGCACTAAAAAATAAATAAAAAGATTTAAACCCAAACTGGAATAAATGCAAAATTAGTAGCTATATTATTAGAATGGATTGGACCCAAAAAATCACTTGTAGCTCAAATTAATTAAAATTAAAAATTAAAGATTAGTTTCCGTTGAATGAACCCATTCAAATTGGATTTAAAATACGAATTGTAGCTGCCTTGGGTTCAGATATGTGCCCAGTATGAGGTCGAGTTTATGAACAAACAGTTGGTATGGATTTATTTAATTTGGGTTGGACTGAAGTGTGTACAAACAGTCGCTTCTTTGGGTACAAGCATTTCAGGAAGTTACAAATTGAAATGATTGACTGCAAAGCGGTTGGAACGTTACAACTTTCGTAATTTATATCTGACATTTTTCGTCGAGTGAACCCAAAGTTAGATCTCGATTGGGCTTAATCGGCGAATTTGGGTTCTGACTGGTGTTAACTTCGAGTGGTACGAACGTTAGCTTTGATCAACTACAATTTGAAGAGAGCAAACCCATTTCGCCGAATTAGGTTCAAAACTTTCAGCTTGGGTTTACTTTGTGTCCACTCGAGATGATAATTTCTTGTCGAAAATATTGCGCATGTACATATGTACATGTGTGCTTTTGAGGCTTTCAAAGATTCTTGGAAGCAATTGATGATTGTTCCTGACTGCATTGTTTAATACGGTAAACCCAAACGCTAACTAAATAAAAAAATCGTCTTAAGCTTTCACGCCCATTTGATAAGTTCATTCAGTCGGACAATTTCTAATACAAATCTTTGTCTAAATACAAAACATTGTAGAAATTAGTTACAAAGTTCTAAATTATATTGAAGTAAACCCAACCCAACCCAACCAATGTCAATTTGAACCCAAATAAAAGTGGTTGAGTGTTTAGTTTTGCATTCAAAGATTCTTGGCAGCATCTGATGATTGATCCCGATTGCGTTGTCTAATACGGTAAACCAAAATGCAAGTAAACTGAAAAATCGACGCAAGGTTCGACACTCATTCGATAAGTTCATTCAGTTGTACAATTTCTAAATCAAAAACTTGCCTAAATATCAAAAATTGTAGAAGTTAATTACAAGCTATTTTCTTTTTTTTCAAATGAGATTGAAGTAAACGGAACTCAGCTTAACATTTTGGTGGATACCCAATTCCTTCCTAAGTCAACCTAGATCCAAATGAAAATAGATTGGGTGTTTGATTTTGAGGCGTTAAAAGATTCTTGGAAACAACTAACGATTACTAGCGGCTGCGTTGCCTAATACGGTAAGCCCAAACCCAATCAAATTCAAAAACAATTGAGTAATATTGTAGTCAACCCAAACGTATTTAATATGCAAAGTGACGACAGATATTGGGTAATTAAATTATATCAGTTCAATGTTACTAAATCGTGGAAACAATTTCGTCGTTGATCAATTTAATAACTAGGCGTGGATTTACCTACGAACCTACGATAAGAATTAAAACCTTTCTGAAGGTTTACTTCGAACCCTATCAAATTATATTTATGGTTTCAAGTTGGTTGAGTTGGGTTAGTTTGGGTTAGGTTGGGTCAGGTTGGGTTGGCGATCTTTTCTATTGGAACAATTCGAATTGTAAAATGTCACATTGGATTTACTTTACTATCTCAGCAAATACTTCGCTCCATGTTATTAGTTTCAGGATAGATTAGAATGCATCTGGGTTCAGATTGGACCCAGTTAATTGTGAACTGGTTGAATTTCATAGAAAAATGTCACTAATTTAAAAACGAGAAAACATAATCAATCTTATTTGTTATTCAGGATTAGTCTTGAGTTGGTTCGTTTTATAATATGTTCGGAATAACAACTGGCTTCGTTTCGGACGCTGTTGGCCTGACACGTGGTTAGGTTCGATCCAATCAAACTATCTTTGCTTAGAGTTCGATCGGGGTACTTTTGCATCCAGTTCAGATAAAAAGTATCGGTTGGGTTCCATCGAAAATAAAAAGTAAATAAATAATAAGTGCTTATGGAAGCTTTTTGAAACAACATTTACTTACTACGATTTCTACTAAGAAGATTAAAGAAGAAGTTCTTCACTGCTTTACAACTCACAATCATTATATTTTCTTTTTGAATTCAAGTACTTCAGCTATGGTGGTGCTCAACTTACACGTTGTCCAATGGGGTCAAGTATTAGTCATATGTTAGCACAGTTGGTGATGATAGATTGATTGATTTGGCGATGATAAATTGATAGATCAATACCTTGATGGCATAAGTTGTTATGAACGTAACCGATCAGAACTGATGAATGATCTGTGAAATTGTCGACGAAATATTGTCACTTAATAAAGACGAAAATTTTTGGGAATCCAATTTTTTAGATTCGATGTTAAATTGGTGTTGAGTTTAATAAAAAAAATATGCAATTTGGAAACGAAAACTTTAATAAAACAGAATGAGCTTTAGACTAGAATCAGATCGATTTAGGTTGTAAATATTTGGGTTTGGGTTTGGGTTGGGCATTAAATTCTTATTTGGTTGAGGTTAACCAATTTAAATAAAAACATATATGTAATGTAAACGTTAAATTATTCTTTCAAGATTTTAGTTTTGCTTCATCCTAAACTTTTAGTTGACTTGGCTTGAGTTGCATTGGGTTTGCTTACATTTTGTAGCAAATTTAATCGCAATCACTTTGGTTAAATTTAATTCTTTCATTCTTTAATTTTATAGATTCATTTAGTTTTTGGTGATGATTGTTTAAATTATTCTTTCTATGTCTTGGTTTTGTTTCATATTAAACTTTGAATTGACTTGCCTTAGCTTCGCTTGGGTTGAATTGGGCTTGTTTACATTTTGTAGAAATCATAATCACAATCACTTGGGTTCAATTTAATCAGATTGATCATTTCTTTAATTCTATAGATTTATTTAGTTTGTGGTTTTGGTTAAATTATTTTTTCTAGGTTTAACTTTTGCTTCACATTAAACTTCAGTTGACTTAGGTCGGCTTATGTCGGGTTTAATTGGGTTTGACTACATTTTATAGCCATTATAATTACAAATACTTGGGTTCACTTTAGTCAGATTGAATTTGTGTCAATTTTGAATGTTTTTTTAAATTATTTACAGTTTTAAAAAATTAAAAAATGCAATAGTATCAAAACGTTGAAAAACTTACTTTGGTGAGATGTTAAATTTGGGATGGGTTTGAATGTTTTGTCGAGGTTAAAAGTTACATTTTGGGTTTGATCTTTTGATCCGAATTTGACGAAAGAAACTTCTTAGATTAGACTTAAATTGTCTCGATTAGAGTTCGCTTCAACAGATCACATTTGGGTTTACTGATTTATTTTGAAAGTTGACCAAGTTGAACACGAAAAATCCGTCGATACTAAAAGGTTGTAAAAGTAGTCTAGACTTGAATGAGCACAATTCGATTTAGGTTCGCAATTTTTAACACAAATTTGCGTTGAAAACACAAGAACCCAATAACACTTAATGTTCTTTTCGAACAGAATTGAATTAGGTCCAAAATAAATTCAATAAAAATGGATATAAGTTTATATTTTAATCTACTTGGGTTCACAATATTGGGCTTGGGTTTACTTTGCGCGTAGTCGATGTATTAAATGTAGATTGGGTCGAGTCGAATCCAAGAATTTAACGAATTTGAAGACTCAATCAAACGTCGCTTTAGATTAAACCTGCATGCGTTCAAATTCGATTAGGTTCAAATGATTACATTTGGGTTTATCGTGGAACCAGTCGAAATACAACAAATTGGATTCAAATCGAAGAGGCTCAATTTAAAATATTGAGTGAGTGTGTTGCTAATATATATATTGTTAGTAATATAATACTAACAATATTTTTTTGTGGTAAAAACGTAGTCAGTGTTTTTATTTCGTTAGTAATATATTCAATTTAGGTTTTAGTTGGATTCAGTTGAGAATAATTTTGGATTGGGCGCAGTTCAAAAAATCACAAAGAACAGAAAAAAGTAATACAACAATGACGCCGTGTCTGAGATTCGAATCGGCTCAACTCGATTTTAGTTTAAACTATTGCAGTTGGCTTTGGGTTGAACCCAGTTGAAATTGAATTTTGATCGGGTTCGGGTCAAAAAAAATTGAAAACAAAAATACGATAAAATTAAATGTCGTCTTGGTTTTAACTCGAATCGGATCAATTGTGATTTAGTCCTACAATATTGCATTTGGATTTTCGTCGGGTCCAGTTGAGATGCTAAACTGGGGGATTTCATTCTATTGAAATGAGATCAAAGCTAATATGACATGTTTCGATTAGTTTAGACTTGGTTCCATTTGAATTGGGGAGCGAATTTATGCATTTTACTTTTGAGCTTTCGACGTGTAGTTAAATAAGTATACGTGTAGTTAAATAATTAGAGTCGTCTATGCAAAACTCTTGGCAACGACAAAGCACCCCTCGAACTGGCAAAAAACGCCAACCATTAAAATCCACCCTTTCGTCTCGAAATTCAAATTCCTACAGCGTTTCCCATGTCGCGAACCCCATCGACACAGACGCGCACACACACAAAAAAAAACCCTGAGAAAACGTAAATCTCGCGCTCGAAAATACGAATTTTTCACCCTTTTTACGCGCGACGAAGAAAAAACACCCGGACGCGTTTACCTGCCCGAAATCATTATTGAAAGAAAAAAGGATTTAAAAAACACGCCGTAACCCTACACCGAATTTAAACCCTTTACGGATAAACACAGCTGCGAAATTGGGAATCGCGAACGGGTGCGTCCCCCTCGGCTCCCCGCCCGACCAGGAAATAATAACGATCCCGGATTACCCAAGGCTTTCTTTCACGGGCTTATCGGCAGATTTCGATTTCGAGAAAAAGTCCGATTGCAAAGGCGACCGTGCGTTCGGTGACGCGTTGTTGTCATCCGGCGGGATGCGATCTTTTTGTGTCGCGACCGGGGAATGACGCAAGACGAAACTTGACACAATGCGCGCCCCCCGCCGGCTACCTGAGCGCTTTATTGCGTTTTTACCTGTCGCCGGGCGCAGATGAAATCCGAGAATACGGAATTCCCTCGATCGGTCGGTCGGTTACCCCTTTTGCGCGTTTTGCGCGCGTTTCGTGAGAAAAAACGGCGATTATACAAACAGGGTTTTTTTCCGCCGTGGGACGGCGAGGGTGCCTCTTCGACGCTTTCCGTCGGTGAGTAAACATTTTCGGCGATTATGTCAACAACTTTCACTTTATTGCCGTGTTTCGACTTATTGAGAGCGTCGAGTTAAGCTGACGTCACAAATTCTCAAAATTAAGTTTTTGAACGTATGGACACTATTGGATTTTTTATATTTTTAAAAACTGTAAGCAATTAATAAATCATTCAAAACGCGATCTCTTTGAAGAACACGACACTAATCATGAAACAAATGAAAGAGAAATAAACTAAAAATGAAGTAAATGTAACTCAACCCAACCCGACCAAAGTGACCCAAAATTGAAGAAATCTCTAAAACAAATCTAATTAAAGTTAACACAAGTATTTGCAATTAGAATTGCTACAAAATGTAACCAACCCAATTCAATCCAATTGAAATGAAACCAAGCCTACTAAAACTTTAATATTATGCAATGCTACAATATAATTAATTTAAATAATAATTATCACCATAAGCTAAATAAAATCTATAGAATTCAAAACAAACAATCTGATTAAATTGACAATTACAATTACAAAATGTAAATGGCCAAGCCAAGTTAACTAAAAGTTTAATATCAAGCAAAAATAAAACCAGGAAAGAATAATTTAATCGATTACCACCAAACACTAAATAAATCGAGACAGCTTTTTTCTCGTCCAACCATTTGTACCAGTTTCCAATTATAAAACTAATTATTATGCTACCTTCAATATACAGCGGCCATTCAAATTTGATTTTTTTTTCACTAGGAGGACTGCCCACTAGAACAAAAAATCAATTTGATTAAATTGAACCCAAATGATTGCGATTAGAAGTGCTGCAAAACATAAACCCAATTCAACCCCGGCGAAGCCAAGTCAAGCTAAGTTTAATATCAAGCAAAACTAAAACATAGAAAGAATAATTTACTTAATATTGAATTAATTAATTAATCAATTATCACCAAAAGCTAAATAAATCAACAGAACAAAAAAAATAATCAGATTCAATCAAATCCAAATTATTGCGATTAGAATTGCTAAGCCAAGTCAACCAAAAGTTTAATAAGAATCAAAAGCGAAACCGGGAAAGAATAATTTAACCCATTATCACAAAAAACTAAATTTAACTACGCGATAGTAATTAGATTTGCTACAACATTCGCAAGCCCAATTCTTGCGTCAAAGTCAAGTCAAGTGAACTGAATAATGAAGCCTAACAAGCAAAAGCCAAATCAGAAAAAGATTAAATCAATTATTACCAATTACCTAAACCCAAGCAAACGGTTTTCATCGATTTGATCAATGAATTTGAGCAAAATCAACGCAGCACTAATTAAAATTCAATTCAATACAAAATTCAGTAAAAACTCAAAACACAATAAATCGAAAACCAACGCGAACCCAACCCAACTAGAGAGATAGCATAACAATTCCAAACTGAACAGATTTTATTACAATACTACCACTACAATTTGATTAAAGTAAACATAAGCGATTCCTATGGGAATGAACCCAATAGGCGACATTAAACCCAATCAATATCTAAAACATCATTCGAGAAAATCCAACACGCGACGTCTTGGAACAAAGCTCGTTGCAAAATCACTTCGAGTGGAAGAAAACTATGAAATACGTGGAAATCCCACATCAACGTTTTGGGTTTACATTTATTGTTTTTGTATTTATTTAATTGGTTCTGCTTAATTGCGTTCGACTTCGTTGTATTGATGAACGTTGTTTTGTTGTCGAAACGAATAGAAACATGTATTGGTTTGGAAAATTTGCGTCCTAGGTTGATTTATAATGAACTGAGCTCGACTGTGAAGTGTTTTTACTTTTATTGTAAAACTCGTTTACGTGTGAATTTTTTTTATATATTTATTTACGATTTCTCATCTTACGGTTTTTAACGACCTTTTTCTATTCTTTTACAATTTATAACGATTTTTATCAATTTTACGATTTATTTACGATGTTTCTTTGAGTGTTATTTTCCACTTTATCCGTTTTTTATAATTATGATTTTGCCTTTTTTGTTTTGATTTTTAACGATTTATTTTGGATTTGTCTAGTTTTTACAATTTTAACATTTTGTTTTAATCTTTTACTTCGTTTTTAAGAATGTTCCTCAATTTCAATAGTTTTTCTCGATTTTCAAATATTTTTTTGGTATTTTTCTATTTTTTACGATGTATTTTCGACTTTTAAATTCTTTTATAATTTAAAATGATGTTTAACGTTATGTCATTCATTATTTATTTATTGCAAATGTCAATGATGTTTTAGATTCATATCGATTTTACTTTTATTTTCCATTTTTCTATTTTTCATGTGTTTTTACCCTTCTTATGTATTTGTTTTTTGTTTCGATTTTAATTATTTTTGACTGATTTTGACGATTTCCAATTATTCTTTACATTTTTTTGCAATTTTTAACAATTTTTATGTTTTTCGATGTGTACGAATTAAAACGTTTCTTATAATTTTTAAGGAAATTTTACAATCTCTTTTCGAGTTTTTCGATTTTGTTAATATTTACTTTTTTGCAGTTTTCGACAATCTTTTAAGGTATAATTTCGATAACTTTTTCCATAATTTTTACAATCAATATCGACGCTTTCGATTTTTAATGATTTTCAATGTGTCTGACGATTTTTATGATTGTTATTAGTATTTTTTTTTTTTATTTCTTACCACTTACAAATGTCATACTACATATAACGAAATGTTAACGATTCATTTTCGAGTCTTTTGCAATATACACTTTCAATGATTTTATAATTTTTCACGATGTTTACTTGTAATACTTTTTCAATTTTTTTGCAGTTAATTTAAGGTTTTTTTCGTTTTTTACTAATTTTAACGATTTTGATTATAACCTAAATGGGAGATTTTTTGTTAAAATGTTCTCATTTTAAATGAGAACATGAGAAAAGTGGTCCAAACTTTAAATTTCAGCAACAATTCATCAAACATATTACTACAGAATACTGTAAGCTTTAGTATTATAATACAAGTTTAACTGACAAACAATTAGTCAAATAGCATTGTCAGCTTTTTCTGTTAGTTGTATTTTTTTAAAATGTTATCTATTTCCAACGAATCGCATTAGTCTATATAAGTTGCCCTTACTTTGAAGTGTATTATATCACCGTTTTGTGATTTGGATTTATTTTCGTTGTCGTTAGGTTATCACCGAATCTGGGTTGGGTTGGGTTTACTTTGAACATAATACCGTTTAATATTGTTGACTCGTCTGCGATGATTTCGGTTCGTAATTTCACTATGGGTTTTTCTTTCAGAAATTTTGAAGTAAACCCTACCCAAACGCAACCTGACCTCAATTTGGTATGAAACTGTGCGATAAAGACTGAAAGGAAATGATGCACAACTCGTCGGAGGTAAACCGACGAAATTCAATAGCAATAAACCCTATTATATTCTAAACTAATAATAAATCAAAACGTTTTATCATCGACATCGACGACTACTTCAGATTTTAAAATCAATTCCAGGAGCAACATAAGGTTGTTTTATCTGAAGATTTAAAACAATCGTAAATCAATAATTTAAAATTTTTTTGTAGTTGGATTTGGAAATAAACAATATTTACGAATCAGAAACAAAACTACATGGAAATATTATAATTCGTTGAACACAATTAAAAATTCAAGTGATTTGATCTTAAATATTCAAGATTCAATCAAAATTACAATACATGACAATAACACGCAAATAATTGAATGTATATAAACAAAATTCGTGAAAATTTGATATTGCGTTATGTTATAAAATACGATTTGATAGATTCATTGCGACATTTTTGACATAACATTAAAATTGTTTGTTTATTGAATTCTTGAATGAGACACGAACACTCTTGTATATTTTATTGTTTTATAATATGCTAATTTTTGAATTGGTGAAAATTAAAACTATTTGTCAATTTCAATAATATTTTTTTTGTATTTATACAATTTTCGAACATTTTCATATTTTACGCCTTGCGGATTTTTTTGTAATTATCGAACATGTTAACTTTTTTGTCAATTTATACAAATTATACAATTTTTGAAAAGAAAATTCAGGTAAGGAGAGTTGTTTCGTCCTTGTGCATCAGTATGTAGTTCATGTAAAAATCTGCTGTAGAATGACTTTAGATATGCAAACTTTGACATCACTGGTTAGAATGACGAAGAGAGTTAAAACAACGTATTATATCTTGGTTTTAAATCAAAACTGAGTTCTGACTTGTGAAAATACTAGATATATTAGACAAGGATATAAGACAAGATTTTAGATCGAAATTATGTCACAAGGTTGAAAGTATGCTAATCGCTATGTTAAAAACATTCATCTTAAATCAAATTCTGGAGCCTTGGGTATATAAAAATAATTTAGTGGACATCATGGCGAGTGACTTGATATCAAACAAGTTTGTTTAAAACGCATTTTTGTAAGTAGCCTGAAATACGATAAAATGTGCACAATTTAATCCATTTCGTTATTTAAGGTTTTAGTGGTATTCATTGAGAAAAAGTGCAAATTGAATGAAAATAATTGGCGCCTTGATAACACTATCCGACATGATTTTTCTAACTGACCCAACTTACACAATTTCTTATTACTTTCATTTATTAGAACCATTTGGTACCCGATTTCTATGTCCAATCACGTCCACGTTTGCAAAATAGCATACATGAACTTTTATGTATATAATAATATTCCTCGTAAATTATTTTCTTTTAAACGCATAAAGCGCGCACTAGAAGTTGCAAAATCAAGTATGTATCACTCAGATTAAATTTTGTTTGACATAATGCCATTAATGTATTTAAAATTCGTTTGAGTTTGTTAAAAGTGCTTAAACTGCAACAGTCTAGTGTTCGTAAATGTGTGAATTCTCCCAACAATTTTTGTTATATCTGTGTACTTTACGTGACAAAGTCTCAAAAAAAAACCTGAGCAATTTAATAAAAAAATTGTTATTTAGAATATTTTGGTTGCAACATAAGACATCAAGACAAACACTGGGTTCCAACAATTTGCTGCAAGTCAGGTTATATCAACCTAACACAGTGGTCAAACGACAAAAACATTTGTATGAAATTTGGAATTACTATGACATGGCGTGAACCTATCAATCATGCAACTAATTGTTATTTTTGCTTGGTGAAAGTCTACGGTTTTTCAAGAAAGAAAAAACACACTGTGCAATATCCTGATGTGATTTCTGTCAATAAACCATCTCCACATTGCCCAGAACTACCTATTCCAAAACCTATATCTCTCCTTACTAATCTTCAATGTGATCGTGCCGTAGAGAAAAATGAGCCAGACACCGAAGATAACTTTTCAAAATTAGAGAACGATCCGCCTTATGTGCCAAAGTCTTCTAAGGAATCACATCTTATAATACAAACTGAACTAAACGATTTGGTTCGTCACCTGAACCTAGGTAAAGAACAAGCCCAACTGTTAGGGTCACGCTTACAAGAGTAGAATCTTCTTAACAAAAACACTAGAATATCCATATATAAAAGACGACATGAAAACCTGAGTATCTTTTATGAAGTCAAAGATGGATTTTGTTTTTGTAATAACATCGATGATTTAATGCAATAACTGGGGTTTAACCATAATCCCAGAGAATGGCCTCTATTAATAGATTCATCTAAGGCGAGTTTAAAGGCCGTTTTATTACATAATAGTAATAAAAAACCATCGATTCCCTTGACCCATTCTACAACCAGTAACGAAACGTGTAAAATGTCGACAATTTAAAATTTAGTTCAGTTCAAACAGTATCTTTGGCATATCTGTGGAGATCTTAAGGTTGTGCTTGGATTACAAGGTGGTTTCACCAACTACTGTTGTTTTCTCTGTCTTTGGGATAACCATGCTATTCAATCACATTATAACGTTAAACAATAGCAGCAACGAGACAACTTTGTTCCTGGCAAGTATAACGTAAAATTAATAGACCCAAAACTTGTAATTCTTCCGCCACTGCACATTAAATTGGGTTTAATTAAACAGTTTGTGAAAGCATTAGATAAAGACGGCGAGTATTTTAAGTACCTCAGGAGTAAATTCCCAAAGTTGAGCGACGTCAAAAGAATATTTATTGGCCCGCAAATAAGAAAGTTGTTCAAAGATCAAAATTGGAACAGGAAAAAATGAACAGTTTGGAACTTGGTGCCTGGACCTCTTTCTCCCAAGTTTGTGCAAATTTTAATGGGAATAAAAGAAGTTCGAATTATACAGAATTGGTGAAAGATCTTTAGGTCAATTACAAAAATCTGGGGTGTAGAATGTCGCTGAAGCTTCATTTTCTGCACTCTCATCTGGCATTCTTTTACGAGAATTTAGGTGCTGCCGATTCCACCAAGATATCAGCGTCATGGAGAGACGGTACCAGTGGAGATGGGATCCCGCTATGATTGGTGATTTTTGTCGGGTTCTCCAAAAGGAAGACGATAGCCCTCATAAGAAAAAAAAATTTGGTATTGGAATATACTAGAACTTAATTGTCCTTTCTGTGTTAACATTATTTGGTATTTACATTTTCGAATAAAATTATTTTTGGTTTTTCAGCTTTTATTGTTTTAATAAAAAATCCCATTAATGCAGATTGCTGGTAACGTATTGTTCCTACCTCGGAATTTAGACGTGCTAGAATAAATCTGTTGACGTTTGACCCCCAGATTAGGTGATTTCACTGCAGTTATAATTCTTTTTTTTTAATATCGGGTAGTGTAATTAATCTCATCGTGTTATAACGTAACTCCTTCAAAGAAATAATCCGTGGCTTGGACTTTGTAGAAAATAATGCTTTTTCGCAACATGAGAATCACATGTTATTTACTAAATTCACATTTTAAAAGCAACGCTTAGTCATTAGTAGATTAGATTGTCCCCAAAACGGATATAGGATAAAATGACATTGTTACATTTTTTACCTAACGAAATACGAAGCAATTTACATGAAACAATTCAAATTTAAATTATTAAATACAGATTTGACCTCGTTACATAATATATTGAATTTGTCAGCGAGTAAAGATAATGTTACCGTATGAACATAAAAATGCGATTTCTAAATTGTGAAAACGTTCGTCTAACATTTCCTCTAACGACTAATGCAATTATTTTTCAAATGGCAATTTTGATTGTCTAAAAGTATCGCCCCTAAACACATGATTAATAAATAAATTTATTGGCAATGAAAAAAGCTGTATATATATATATATATATATATATATATATATATCAGCTTTCTTCATTAATTTCATTCTTGTGGTTGCGTACTTGTCGTATTTTTTAAATGGTAGAATTTTCTCCCACACAGTTGTCAAGTCAAATGGGTAAATATTTGAAACCCAATTCAATGCAATATAACATATTTGGAAAACGTTATAATGTATTTTTTTTCTATAATCAATTAGTTGTGCTGTGGTTATCGATCAACTGCTAACCCATTTCAAATTATTACTTCCAACGAAACGCAATTCAATTTAATTAAGTAGAACTTTGTTTCCATCAGACCAAACTGCGCTCACATAATTTTAGAGCTTGAATTAATATTTCAAATTTGTTTCTTTTTGCTAAATATAGTATTTGGTTGACTTAGGTTAGGTTGGGTTGGGTTGGACTGTGTTGTATTGGGTTAGGTTAGAAATACCACGTTGAGCATTTTCAGATTCTACTGTAAATGACTAATTTCTGAAATACGTCTTCTTGCCAACCCAACCCAGCGCAACCCAACCTAACATAACTCAATCCAATGTAATATCTAATTGTACAAATGCACGATGTGCATCAATCAATTCCCTGCTCTTTTTAAAATAACGCGATTAGATTACAGCGATGTAGATTCGCAGCTGTACACAATCTGTCATGCCGTTTACTGCTATATATACTCAGTGACATATAAACTGCACCACCTAGAAGGGGTGGGAATTTTTGGACCAAATTTGGCAGAAACATTGGACCAGTTGATTAAAATTTTATAAAGAAAACACTTTATTTTTTTGATTTTTCTTTAATAATGTGTTGGTCCGCCCCTATTTCTGATACACTCATTGACCCGCCTTGGCATTGATTCCAGCAGGTGATCAATGTCTTCTTGAGGTATGGCATCCCAAGCAGCCTGTACTTCATGCCTTAGAACTTCTATTGTCAACGGTGGGTTCGGTAGATTCCTCAATCTTCTACCCATCATGTCCCACACGTGCTCAATGGGCGACAAACCGGGTGATCTTGGCGGCCAAGGCAAAAAATTAACATTAGCCTCTTCAAAGAAGTCAAGAGAAACCCTTGCTACGTGAGGTCGTGCATTATCTTGCTGGAAAAGTGGGTCTTCCAGCCCTCGAAGATATGGAAGAACATGTGGTTCTACCACTTCGTGAATGTAGCGTCGGGCGGTCATACTGCCCCGAATGAAGAGCAAGGGCGACCTACTGCCGTAAGCAATAGCACCCCACACCATCAACCCCATAGTTCGGTGAACATGCCTCGCAATCGAAAAAACAGGATTGCGCCTTTCTCCACGTCTTCGTCTAACAGTCATCCGACCATCATGTATTCCTAAAAAAATCACGATTCGTCACTAAAGACAACTCGATGCCACTCCAAGTTCCACTGAAGTCTTTTCGTGCACCAGGCCAAACGTTCCTGGCGATGTTGAGCAGTGAGGGGTAGCACAAGATGTGGGCGGTAAGACAGCAAGTCAAAGGTTCTTATTCGACGATAAACTGTTCGCAAGCCTATCGGACGACCTTGTTCACCTAACCATTGATCAGCTATTGATCTAGTTGTAGAGAATCGGTCTCTCAAGGCCATTAGTCTTAAGCGGCGATCTTGACTTTCATTGGTTCGTCCTTGAGCCCCAGTGCCTCTTCTCCGACGTTCAACCCTATGTTCAGACCGCGCTTGATAAACACGCATTATTGTTGAGTGGTGCCGTCCCAAACGGTTGCCGATTCCTCTAAACGAAAAACCTGCTTCTCGTAAACCAACAATCCGCCCTCGGTCCCATGACTACTTGATGTTTGTGTTTCAAATTTTAATCAACTATTTCCCTTGACTAGTCCACTATTCCTGCCAAATTTGGTCCAAAAATTCCCACCCCTTCTAGGTGGTGCAGTTTATATGTCACTGAGTATATTAAATTAATTTTACAAATTTTAACAATTTTGCACTATTAACTCAATTAAAACCTTAACTAAACGTAATGAAATAGTCCACATTATCGCCATGTAATCGCGATCCATGACCTATAACTCGTTTATATTATGTAACACCTTTTTAGCAACTCAGCCTGCTAACGATAATTTTGCATTTCTCCTTCAAATTTCTATTGTACTTTATTCAGTTACTATTTGTTCTAGACACGAGGACATGGTATCTCTACTCGTTGTTTCCCTCCATTTTTGCCTTTTTCAAGTTCTGAACATTTTTGAATTCTTATAAAATTCTCTAAAATTATTTATATAAAGTTCTAACGATGTAAAAAAATTTTAATTCGAAATTCGAAAAATTTAAAAGTAATAAAATGACAAATGTCAAAATGTAACAAAACATAAAAATATAAGTTTCAAACACCCAAAAGCATAAGAATAAATTAAATACAAAAAATATATAATAATTTTTTTTTGAAAAATCCGACATCTTATCACTTTCGTAAATGTAAGCTTTTCTGAATTTTGATTATGTTTTGGTTCATACCACGTTTTCAATCGATACCATGACACTAATAATGAAAATCCGTCTCTTCAATGCTGGGTTGGATTTGAATTTCGAACTTTTCGCTTACTGTTCCTAACTTGCCATTTTAATAGTTTCTCGCATAATTTTCTAAAGAACGTCGCAAATTATCAAAATTAAAATTTTCATTTTTGTGTTAATTCACGTTTTGTATTCGTTTTGAGTTCCTCACGTATGTATATCATAAATCATAGAAATCGTTAAAATAAAAGTAATTAAAAATAAAAAATAATCAATGAAGTCGCACAAATCAAAAAAAATGTATACCAATCGTAATAAATTTCAAAATCGTATATATCGTTAAAAAGCGTTAAACATAACCTAAAAATACTCCCAAGTTGTAAATAAAAGTAAATGGAAAAAATGAAAAAAATCATAAAAACCGTAATACACTCCGCCTCACACCGACAAAGGTAGAAATGTTTTTGAGAGTTAAATAAGTAACTACGTATAAAATCATTATAAAATGAATTTTATCGAAATAAAATAATAATAATAATAAATAAATAATCGAATATGTCGAAAAAAATTGTTGAAAGTTATTGTTAAAAACATTGAAAACGTTATAAACTGTATTTAGATTTAAGTAAGTGAAAAAATAATAGTACCCTTGGTGTCTAGATTTCTGTTTATTACTTTATTATAATTAATAAATACGACAAGGTCAAGTACAGATTATTTTTTTTATAATTTTACAAGCAATAAAACATAAATAACATAAGGTGATGATTTTGGAAAATATATTGAAATTAAGATTTATTAACAGTAAAGTTTACAAGTAACGTTTTAAAAAAATACCCTCACAAATAACACTAATACAACCTTAAGGATATTTGTAGAAAAGTCATATATTTCCAACTCTGTGGTATAACTCCGTTAATCATTTTAAATAGTATAAATCCTCAAATTTTGCTATCAAGTTGGTTCGGGTTAGGTTGGGTTGGGTTGGATTGTGGTTGATTAGGGTTGGATTTAAAGTTTCGTCACTCTACATAGGGTTGGGTTGGGTTGGGTTGGGCTGGGCTGGGCTGCGCTGCGCTGGGCTGGGCTGGGCTGGGCTGGGCTGGGCTGGGTTGGGTTGGATTGGCTTGGTACATGTCAAGCGCAGGTTATTTTGACAATTTAGTCTAAATTTCTAATTGAAACTATTTATAGTTATAACAAGCGAAATTTGCATATCTAAACTCATAGTACAACTAACCATATTTCAATATTGGTCTTGTAGTAAAAGTCTTAAATTAGACATACAATCCAGTGCTGATGTCAGCATAGATATATTATATGGTTGGATACATTTTTTCCACACCTTCCCTTGATATATTTCGTTCTTCATTTGCACAATTTTCGTTGTTACGTTTAATTCGGCACACCTTACCCAAGTTTTGCAGTCGATTACCGCAAATGTGCCGCGTCTCTATGTGCACACATCCGCAAAACATCTGGTCCTTGGTCAGTTGAAACGTCGAGTTTTTAAAATTTCGTCGGTCACAAATTGCAACTCGAACCATAAAGCATCCAAATTTTTGTTATGAAGAGTTTTAAAGGAATAAAATAAAGGATGTAGACGAATTGGACGAATTACTTATGGTGTATTTTAATGAAGATTATTTTTTTATAGTTTTAGCAACCCAACCCAACCCAAAGAAACCAATCCAAACCCAACTAAACCAAATCAAACCCAAGTTAACCCAATCCACCCCAGCCATGAAACTCAAACGTCTCTTGGCTCAGGGCTTCATACATAATTGCATGGCTAGTCATTCTATGTACCATACGCGCATAGAGAACTATATCCGTGATTTCTGAGATGGGGAGCAATATTTTCAATCATAATGTGACTCAAGTTCTCGATACCAAGACTAGTCCAGTCAATCCTGTTCAAGACCATTTCGGGGCACTTTTTCTCAATTTTTTAAAAATATTAAAACTTTTAGTAGTGAGGTAAAATATTTCAGTAATATTTTATATAATTTGATCAGAATTCCATTAATATTTCCTCTAGTCAGTCTTTCTGGTTCTTTGCCGTTCTTACACAAACATCTTATACTCAAAGAAAAAAGAAAACTTATAATAACAATTATAAGGTAAAAACCCCTTACCACACTTGATTTTTACAAATATAAATACGTATTTCGGCAACTACGTTGCCATCTTCAGTAGAATCTGAACGGATCACCAGTGGGATAACACTGAAGTCAAATTAAAACTAAAAAACCTTATATTCATACTTTTAACCCTAAAGGAATGTAAAGCGGGCTGTAGTGTACCGTCCTCCTTGTTGCCATGAGTGCTAACTGCGGGGAAAACCTAAAACTGATCAAGCAATTCAAATAAGCTGGACTGCGGTATCGGTCCGTTGTCGGAATTCATTAAATTGTTTTTGTACCTGTGTATGAAAATAGTTTCGTAGCTGTCTAATTCTCTACAATTGTGTACATCTTTAATTAATTTAAGCGAATCTAGTGGTAATGCGTGGCCTGTTGCTAAAATTTGCTGGTCTACGCTTGATTTTTCGGGTCTGTTGAATCTAAAATGTGCTATATGTTCTTTGTAGCGAGTTTTAATTGAACGTTTAGTTTGCCCAACATATTTTTGTTTACAATCCTTGCAATTTATTTCATATATTCCACTTTTCTGTTCTACCTCAATTTTATCTTTGGCGTTCCCTAATACGGTTTTCAAAGAATTGCTCGATTTAAACGCGACATGAAGTTCATGATTTTTGAAAAGTTTATTTAAGTTTTTAGATGCTGCGTGGTACGGTAAACAAACAAATTTATTGCCTTGATCTCTTTGAGGTAGCAGACAAGTGGAATCTACGAGTGTGTTGTTACGTTTATGTTTCCTAATAAGGTTAGTCACTATGCCAGTATCGAAACCATTGTAACCCGCAATGTTTTTAATAAGATTTAGTTCGGTGTTGTATCTATCTTTTGTTAGTGGAAAACTTAACAAACGATGTATGAGAAAATTGAAGGATGACATTTCTTGCTGAAAGCTGTGACACGAATCCGCGGTTATGAATTTGTTTACATTGGTTTCTTTCCGGAAAATGTCTATTTCTATGATATTGTTATTTCTAATTACTACCGTATCCAAAAATGGTAAGCGATCATTTGTTTCCTTTTCAATTGTGAATTTAATAGATGTGAATTTCGAATTGAATTCGTTTAAAAATGCTTCTACATTGCATTTACTAGTGTCATAAATCGCGAAAATATCATCGACGTACCTGATCCATACTTTAGGGAAATATTCAGCATTTCTTTTGAAATCTAATTCAAACTGACTCATGAATAAATTGGCTATAAATGGACACAAAGAGTTGCCCATAGCTGTTCCTTGTTGTTGTTCATAGAAGTTTCCTTTAAATTGAAAACAATTTTGGGACATGCATAGGGTTGTCAACTTCAAGTATTCATTTACTTTTGCCGAGTCGATCTTGTTCTTATTGAGTAAACAAGCCAAATATTTCAGAGTTTCCGGTATAGGTACCGAAGGAAACAATGAGCTTACATCAAATGAAACCAAGATTTCGTCCTTTTCCAGCTTGCAATCTTTGACTTGCTGAATGGATTCCAACGAATTTTGAATTGAAAAGCTTTCAGGCTGTTCGGACAAATTTTTGAATTCATTTACTAACCATTTCGAAAGTAAGTAAGTCGGTGAGTTAATACCTGAAACGATAGGTCTCATGGAATTACCTGGTTTATGTATTTTCGGTAAACAGTATAACCTAGGTACTATGGGGTTAGATACATTTATTTTAAACTTCTGGGAGTACGTTAATAATTGTGGACAGTTCTTTATCGCATCTTTAGTTTCCCTGATCATCCTTGGTAGTGGATTTTTCTTTAATTCTGCGTATGGCCCCTCTGATATTAACTGTTTAACCCTCTCACTGTAATCGGCTTTGTCCATAATTACTAACTTGTTCCCTTTGTCTGCTTTTAAAAAGAAACAGTTTTTCCTTCTGAGATTTTTAATAATATTCCATTCGTTATTATTCGAAATCTGTTTGTGCTGCTGTAAGTTTTGCCTGATTTGATTTTGGCAAGTCTCTCAGATAAAAGATTTCGAAGTGTCTTCAAAATTTTTAATCGAAGTCTCGATTCCTACAATTATCTCCTCAATTGGCGTCTTACGGCTTGGCAAACAGTATTTTAAACCTTTGTTTAATAAATTTAATTCATCAGTCCTGAAAATCTTAGACGACTGATTCACGTGTCTCTTTCATTGAATTATCATTTTTTATTCTATCTTTTGGTTTTGGACTCAATTTTTGAAATTTTCCGTTTAATTTGTATACTTTGGTTTTGACTTTATGATCTGTGACTTCTATGATTTTTCTATGAAACTGACACCAATCCTCAAATTCCCAATTATTTAGGTTTTTTGTTAGCTTTAAATGCAAATCATATAATTCTAATTCTAACCTAGTTCTTCTACTGTACTGGTAATTAATTTCCGGTGGAAAACGACGAAATCTTGGTTTCATTTGATGTAAGTCCATTGTTTCCTTTGGTACCTATTCCGGAAACTGTGAAATATTTGGCTTGTTTACTCAATAAGAACAAGATCGACTCGGCAAAAGTAAATGAATACTTGAAGTTGACAATTTCAATTTGAAGGAAACTTCTATGAACAACAACAAGGAACAGCTATGGGCAACTCTTTCTCTCCATTTATAGCCAATTTATTCATGCGTCAGTTTGAATTAGATTTCAAAAGAAATGCTGAATATTTCCCTAAAGTATGGATCAGGTACGTCGATGATATTTTCGCGATTTTTGACACTAGTAAATGCAATGTAGAAGCATTTTTAAACGAATTAAATTCGAAATTCACATCTATTAAATTCACAATTGAAAAGGAATCAAATGATCGCTTACCATTTTTGGATACGGTAGTAATTAGAAATAACAATATCATAGAAATAGACATTTTCCGGAAAGAAACCAATGTAAACAAATTCATAACCGCGGATTCATGTCACAGCTTTCAGCAAAAAATGTCATCCTTCAATTTTCTCATACATCGTTTGTTAGGTTTTCCACTAACAAAAGATAGATACAACACCGAACTCAATCTTATTAAAAACATTGCGGGTTACAATGGTTTCGATACGGGCATAGTGACTAACCTTATTAGGAAACATAAACGTAACAACACACTCGTACATTCCACTTGTCTGCTACCTCAAAGAGATCAAGGCAATAAATTTGTTTGTTTACCGTACCACGCAGCATCTAAAAACTTAAATAAACTTTTCAAAAATCATGAACTTCAGGTCGCGTTTAAATCGAGCAATTCTTTGAAAACCCTATTAGGGAACGCCAAAGATAAAATTGAGGTAGAACAGAAAAGTGGAATATATGAAATAAATTGTAAGGATTGTAAACAAAAATATGTTGGGCAAACTAAACGTTCAATTAAAAGTCGCTACAAAGAACATATAGCACATTTTAGATTCAACAGACCCGAAAAATCAAGCGTAGACCAGCATATTTTAGCAACAGGCCACGCATTACCACTAGATTCGCTTAAATTAATTAAAGATGTACACAATTGTAGAGAATTAGACAGCTACGAAACTATTTTCATACACAGGTACAAAAACAATTTAATGAATTCCGACAACGGTCCGATACCGCAGTCCAGCTTATTTGAATTGCTTGATTAGTTTTAGGTTTTCCCCGCAGTCAGCACTCATGGCAACAAGGAGGACGGTACACTACACCCCGCTTTACATTCCTTTAGGGTTAAGAGTATAAATATAAGGTTTTTTAGTTTTAATTTGACTTCAGTGTTATCCCATTGGTGATCCGTTCAGATTCTACTGAAGATGGCAACGTAGTTGCCGAAATACGTATTTAGATTTGTAAAAATTAAGTGTGGTAAGGGGTTTTTACCTTATAATTGTTATTATAAGTTTTCTCTTTTTTCTTTATAGTAAAACCACACGCTCCGCCAATTTTCATCTTATACTCAATTACTATTTCTTCTTATCACATAGAGATAAATTATTACATGTCGTTTCCGGCTTCTTCATTAATATAATAGACGAACGGTATTGTTAATACGTAATTTACCTCATAGTGATATAACTTTTTTCAACGAACATTTTTTGGAGAAATATTCCCGCATCCTATTATCGTTTCTCTAGAAAGGCTTTTTAATTTCAATGTCAGTTTCACATGTTATTGCTTCGCATTATCGCAATTCCCAATCGCAAGCAAATTGACGCCAATTGCATCCACGAACTCGCCGCCCATCCTGAGCCGATTCATTTAACCAGTCGACGACTATGTATTAACGAAATTTCGACCGCCGATTCGTCGCATTTTTACCAAATTTCGAAAACGCTCAGTCACACCCGCAGGCCGCCAGTCAGTCGCGTGATCGATGATCGGACCGGCCGGGGGAATTTTTAAGCGTTTTTTACGTTTCTCACAGCTTTTTAAAGAGATGATAAATGATTCCGTGCGGACCGCGTCTCCCGTCTGCGTCGCTCCGGCGCGGCGTGCCCCGCGCCAGACAAGGACGGCGCGACGACCGTTCGACGTTGCGCTAATGGATCTCTTAAATATGGGAATATGAGAATGCGTCGGAAAGGGTTGAATATTTGGTCACGCTCTCGGATCTGGGAGCGCGCGTCCGGGCCGTTTTAACGGGTGGATTGCGCGTCCCGAATCGATGTCGGAGCGTAACGAACGATCGGATATTTAGGGACGAGAGGGGTGGGGGCTATTTGCATTTATATTTATTTAAATGCGTCGATTTCAATAACCAAAGGCGTATGACGAACGTTTTTTTTTGTCGTATATTTTATTTCTTTTGCTTTCGCCCTTTGTTGTTGACTTCGTTGAACTTGTATTCATTGGCACGTGGTTTTTAATTGGCGGCACTCGTCTTTTCATTGACTTTGTCGTTATTTTGGTGGGATTCAATGTTTTATATTTGTATTCGTTGTTTTTGTCTTTCTACTTCGTTTTAAATTATTTCCTTTGATTTTGATTAATTGGCATCAATTTTTTTATTTTATTATTATTATTTTTATTTTTCATTGGGTTGGGTTGGATTGGGTTGAGTCGTGTTGTGTTATCTTGTTTTGGGTTGGGTTGGGTTGTTCCCTTGCATTTTTATTCTAAAATACTTTATAGCTTTTTATGCCAGTTTTATAAGGAATCGGTTTTGAATTTTACATTTGTTTTTTTTTTTTTCGTTACACTGCATTGGTTCACGAAACAGCCGTTGATATTTTCCTATACATAATTTAACTTGATTTGGTTGCCACTCAATTTGTATAGTTTAGTTTAATTTGGTTTTTGTTAATTATCATAAAGATTTGTTTCTTAGTTATTTGTGCGTCTTATATGCAATTTTGATATATGTTGTTATATTCCTTTTCTGGGTCAATTTTCGTGAAAGGTGAGTACTGCAGCGCAGTATTTTCAATTCATTTTGTGTTTCATCTCAACCTACCAATTCATGAATTTTGAAAAATAAAAGAAAAATCAGGAATCGTTAAGTACAATCTGAAGTTTGATTGGTTTTTCCTCAGTAGCCCCCTACTTAATTTACTTTTTAATTTCCTCTAAACCCAATTATTGATGTGGGTGGATTTTGGCCACTTACAACAAAGTCAACAATGGATTAAGTGGCTTCCTTTAATACTTCTCACCATTCTTCGTTCATATGAACTCAATGTACAGATAACGTTGGATGCCCAACCCAACCCTGGGTTTATTTGTTGGTGCAATTTGTGCGGCGCAGTGGTTCGGAACAAATCCAATCGATTCAATTGATGGTCGAGGTTTGAGGAGAATTGTCCCAACGTTGGAATCACCCTTAATGTATCCAAATCCGTTATTTGGTTGCGTTGGATGGATTGGTTTGGGTTGCTTTAGGCTGGGTTAGGTTGGGTTGGGTAGGGTTGGGTCGAGTTGGGTGTGGTTGGGTTGAGTTTTCAGATAATTTGCTTTAGGATTTTATATAAACTCTAAATTGAAATTTTTGAAAAGAAAATCCAAATCACGAAACGTCAAGCACAACCATCACACAATTGGTTTGGTTAGATTTGGTCATGGCATTTTTATAATCATTTTGTGGTTTTCCTTAACACACCCAACTCAACTCATGTTATACATAGAAAAATCTAAGCATCAAATCTCCACGTTGAGCAACACAACCAAATCCACGATGGAGTGGGTTGGGTATAATCGTTTTGGGATTCCTCTGAACCCAACGCAACGATAATTTTCGACCCCATAGAGCCCATACAGGTGGCATTTCCAATTGAAGATCGAGGTGTCAGGAGAATTGTGCCCATGTTGGAATTTTGCAAATTCACTCTTAACCCAATAAATAATTTGGTTGGGTTGGGTTCGGGTGGGATGGATATTTGCATATTTGGTTCTGAATTTCATATAAACTCTGACATTTTTGACAAATAAATCCAAATCACGAAACGGTAAATACAACCGAGCTCACAATTGTTTGGATTGAAGTTAGTCGTAGCGTTATTTATCATCATCTTGTGGTTTTCCTAAACCTGCCCAGCCTAACCCAACCAAGCCAAACCCAACTCAACCCAACCCAACGCGACCCAACTCAACTCACGACAGGTAGAAAAAATCTAAGTAGCAAAGCGTCACCTTGAGGAATACAACAAAGTCTACTTTTACATTTTGGGCTTCCTCTGACCCCAATGCAACGATAATATTCGGACCCAAATCCAGGATTCAGTTTTTTGATACAATTTGCTGGAGTCACGAGTTTCAGGACAATTACAATCAATTTGATTAAAAATCAGGGTTATAATTGAAAATTCGTCATAAAACATTAAAAACCTTTTGCTTTTGAGTTTCTTTATCTCAACCACTCAATTCGTGATACAGATGAAATTTCAGCAAACAAAAAATCGCGAACCCAAAATCCAAATCGTGAAACGCCAAGAACAGCCAAGTCCACAATGGAGAGGGTTTGCTATCGTACGTGCTTCTGAGCCTCTGCAATTTGCATGAGCCGGGATTTTCGATAGCGCCCATTTTGGAACATCGACAATTCGTCCTTAGACCAACCCGTTTCCAACCCAAACAACATTATTCAACCCAACCCAATTCATAAGATGATTTTTTGAATAAAAATGTTTTCGGAAATCATCCAGATCAATTTTGAATTGTTACAAGTCGCATTTAAATAAAAACCCAAATCGGGCTGCAACACCACGTTGACAGTAATTAATGCAATGCAGTTCATTTTTAATAATTTTACAAAATTTACTTATTACTGTATATAACAACATATGTGCCACAGATTCCCGCGAAGGAAAGAAAGAGTCCGTTCATAAGTTTACTTAGCGGGGCAAATATTTTGTTCTTGAAATTCATACAAAAACACCCGCAACCTAATCCATGGTGAGTTGGGTTAGTCATTTATACTACAGTAAGTTGTGTAAGTCGTGAAAACGGCAAGGAAATAAATAATTTTAATGAAAAGTTTTTTTATAATTTTTGCGTAATTTCTACTTATTACGATATATTATATGATATAATAACAACATATATTGCATATATTTCTTGTAAATAGCTTTTATACATTTTATTTGGCTGTGAATTTTTTTCTTACAATTCACACAAAAATAAGACTTCAACGCAACGCAAAGGTTGGTTTGGTTGGTTCTAAATTCAAGTGGAGTTTCGCCCCCAGTCGAAAGTTAGTGCCGTTCCAAACCAATCGGCGGATTCGATCCAAATTCCCGACCTCGCCTTGCTATTTGAATTAATAATTAACTTTCATCAGAGACGAATTTAAAGAATTTTGCTTCAAATTCTTCGTATGCAGTTAAATGTTATTGCTTTAATTTTTATACTTTTTTTGCTGATTCATCGTGGTCCCATGAATTTTACTCCAAGCTCAAGTTTAATTTTTCCCCAACCTGTAATCAGGTGCTTGGATTAAAATAGTAGGCCTGGTTCTGCTGTTTTAAGATGAACAGAAGTTATAATTGGCACAAATTTTACCAAATTTAATTTACTCGGTGGAAATAAATTTCAGCAAATGGATTAAAGTGATGAGACCTCTTTTCGCTCTATCTTCATCAGCATATACTGGCTGAAGTCATAAGTAATGTAAGCACGAGTGACAAAGAGTTTGTGCGTGAATATTAGCGCCATCTAGAAGCCAATATCTTCAACAAGTGGTCATTAGTGGTGACGACAGTACCAACTTAGCGATAAACACCAATGCAGCAAGAGTGTGGTTGTATTCACATCTAAATGGTACTAAGATACACAAACTCTTTGAAATTTGCTCTAGTTTGAAATTTGATCCAAACTGATGCCAGGCTGGGGAGCAGCTGGGAGGCATATCATTTGCTTAAATATTCAAAATGTAATTTCGCTCCCAATTATATATTTGTTTTTGCAAAATTCTAGCGCCAATTTTCTTGTCCATTTTCGATGATTTTATGTAAAGTTAAATTTGGTACCTGAAGCGGTTTTATCAAGTTTGCTCCTTAGTTTAATTAAAATTTTATTTAATTAAAATGCAACATAGCATAAAGACAATAAATAAAAAACCGCAAAACATTCCAATAAATCCAAGCAAACAAGACTGGAAATTAGCAACAATACAGGTGAAAAAAAACAACATGAAACAAAATAAATTAGGTTCAAAAAAATACTTGAATTTAATTGTGGTAACAAATGACAAATAGACAAATGACAAATTCCATTGCAAACAAAATATTTAATTATTTAATTGAAGTTAAAATTCGATTAATGCGAAAAAAAATTTATGAGTGTGAAAATAAACACACAATCTCGCTAAAAATTAAATAAACAAACGCAAAGTCAGACTGGAACGAATTTATAGATTAGAAATAATAAATATGTTTTGCAATCGGATGCAAATGTTCCGAAAAAATCTATTTAATGTGGGCGTTAATGGACCAAAGATTGCGTAATTGGAGGAGGGTTATCGAGTTACGTTTGGGCATAAAGTGGGCCGAGGACTCAGCATGCAAATGTAATGAAAATTTTATTTTAAATTGAATTTGTTTTCTACGACTAGATGCAGTTGGATTGAGTTTGCAGCTTAATAAAAATGACGACGGCGAACAAACAAAAATAACCCAACCCAACGCAAACTAATGCAACCCAACCTCGTTGCACATCGATTGTAACAAACAAAAGCGTGGCAAAATAACTAGAAAACAATAAAAGACGGAGTAACTAAAGAAATGGGCACCGGGATAAATCTGAAAATAAATTTTAGCGAACATAATGGGTAATGACAGACCGTGTCGCCCTGTTTCGCCTCATCAAACCACCACATATACCATTTATCACAAATAGTTTGTGCATGAGTAATGATACCATCTAGATTTCAATACTCCCACACTCGTACTGATACACAATTAAAGAGGTCTGCTTAGACCGATTACGTCGTTACTGTTCACATTTGTATCTACTTTGCAGTCAGCGACGCGAAATACCGTTTTGTTAAAAAGAAACATCAGCGAATGTTACAGGTGACGACACACCGTTTCGTCATCCGAGGCCTCATTAGACTACATCAAGTCATTCAAGCATGAGTGACAAAATAGACACACCATAAAAGTTTTAAAAGTAAAAAAGTTAAAGTTTAAAGGATAATAGAAAAAAATCTGCTTTACTGAAAATAAATTTCGGCGAATATAACAGGTGACAATGGACCAATTCGCCATCTCTGAGCTCATCAGATCACCACGCATACATCATAAAGGCGTATCAAGTCACCCGAACATGAGTGAAAACAATAAATCTTGATGAACTGAACGTAGAAGAACAATAACATGAAATTAAAATTAAAACCACAGAAGAAAATAAGGAACATATAAATAAGAAATAAGTTTTAAAACTAAATTTACTAAATGGTAGAAAAGTAAAAAATAAAAAATGTTCAAATCTAAATATAAAACTGCTTTGTTTGAAAATTTTCAACGAATATAAGGTGACGACGAACCGTTACGCTCGTCTGGGCTCATTAGACCACCAACATATATTCCCTGAAGTTGCATCAAGTCATGCAAGTATGGGTGAGAAAATATGACATCTCAATGAACTGGACATGGAATTAAAACAAAACAAAGTAAATAATAGAAAACTATGACAAAAGTTTAGATTTGTTGAAAATGCATTAGATTGAATGTAATGTGGGATTAAAGACCGTTTCGCCCTCTTCGAGCTCACCAGACCACCACGCATCCGTTCGTGGAATGTGCATCAAGTCATGAGTGATACACGAGTGATAAATTAGGATAAATCTGTATGGATGTAAAGGGTCCATGGAGTTAGAATACACGAAACTAAGAAAAAAAATTGGAGTTTAAATAAAATCTCTATAGCAACGAAACGAAATAAAGTATCACAACGACAGACGAACGACTAGAAATAGAAGACGTGTCTTTAAAATTGTTGATTTATTGGTTTGATCCCCCGTCGGAACAGCACAATTTCAAAAAAAAATCAAGAACACGATTTAAATTAAAATTCATTAAATTTACGTTATTAATTAAATTTAATCGTTAAATGAGCGAGGTTGGGAGATTATTGGCGTTGGATTGGGTTGAGTTTGTATGACTCATCTGTGTGTTCTTTCGTCGTAAAATTTCATCATCGACAACGAAAAAAAAAAATTAATAAATATCAAGAGACATTTTTTATAAAGTTTATCGCAATAAATTACAACTAAGTGCCTTTTTGATTGAGTCAATTTGCTATAACAAATAAGGTTAAATTTATATTTTTAAATCTCTACTAATGACAATAAATATTTAGTTAAGCAGCGAGGAATGTTTCGACAAAATGTTAATTTCCCCCCGCCCACGGGGAAAATTCCACAAATAATTTATTAATTATTAATTTCATTGCATTGAAGATAATACAACCGTAATCATGAACAATATAAAAAATAATCAAATTAATTATGAAATTAATGTAATTTTCAATTTTTCTTTCATCGCTACTTTTAAGTATAAATAAGTAAAAGATAATTGTGGATTTTCAGTAATTTATCTCAAGTGCCAGTGTATGCAACAGGCGACTCGCAGCTGTACAAATTATCCATAAGCAAAAGGCGCTACACAACTCTACTATTTGGTAAATTTTATAACAAAACTCTTCATCTTTGCATTGTGTTATTTTTCTTATTTTACAAAGCTTTTGTATATAAACGTTTGAAACTTTGCAGAATATGCGCGCACAATTGATTTTTTAATGCATTTGCTACAATGGGCGACATCTATCGGACGAAAGCGCTACATAAAAGGAACTTTAAATAAAGTTTTCGCTAGAAATTGTAGTATATATTTGGAAACCATATTTTTTAACATTAACATTAATGTCCATGTTAGTATATTAATATTATAATAAATTGGCGGCACTGAATCAAATTCGAATTAATTTGTTATCCAATCAATGATATGAAATTTTGGTGAGTTTGAAAATATGTTCCAGTAAATATATAAAACAGGTTTCAATTTAAAAACGAAATTGATCGAAAAGTATCGATTAAAAATAAACCAAAAATAACATTACAGAACAACTAAAAATACGAATGAAAAAGCCAAACAATAATTTACGAACAAAATGTCTACAATGAAAATAAAACTACGACACGAAACAAATGAAGCGTTGCGTAAAAAATTAATGCGAGATAATTTTGTCCAAATTAGTGAAATTAAAAATAATAAAATAATTATCACGAAACTGAAGCACAGTTGAACAAGCGGAAACAAATGAAAGCAAAGTAATTGGATCGATTGTTCGATGCTCTAAAATGTGTGTGTCTTGTTTGCAATTTAGATTTTTCGTTCGCAGACAACCAGATTTACACGCCGCAGTTCGACGGCGAGAGGACGGTGTCGCTGAAGCAGCTGGAGCTGCGCGGCAACCAGTTGTTCGACCTCAGCGGCCTCTTTCCGCCAAACCTCGAAAACCTGTACCTGGTGGGTAATTTTACTTTTATTTGCATTTTAAACAACCGTGGCATGCTTATATGTTTTAAAATCTTTTTTTAGCCAATTTAACATATTTAATTTTTTTTGCTAATTGCAAAATATTTCAGGATTTCGATTTTTTATTTATCACAATATTTAATTGTTGGTCACTTTTACAGTTGTCGCATTTCTTGGAAAGGTTAGTAATATTTTTTAACATTTGACTATGAAACTTGTTTTTCAGATGATTTTGCCACTTAACATTTTAACTATCCCATCATTTTTGATTGTGGCAATTTCTACAATCTTTTCAGTTATTGCATTTTAATTTTTCAACATTTGCTTTTTATTGGATTACTTACGAATTGTACGAATGGTGAGTTTCAAGCTAGTCTAGAACATAATATCTCTTGCTGAGCGAACCTTAAGAATGTTAATTTTTTAAAAATAAAAACGTTTTATTTAATAAATCCAACCTGTATTTGTGACAGTTGTCATGAAAAATTTGTTTAATTTCACAACTGGGTTGGGTTAGGTTGGGTTGGGTTGAGTTGGGTTGGTTTGGTTTGGTTTGGTTTGGTTTGGTTTGGTTTGGTTTGGTTTGGTTTGGTTTGGTTTGGTTTGGTTTGGTTTGGTTTGGTTTGGTTTGGTTTGGTTTGGGTTGGGTTGGGTCAGTTTGGGTATTGACGTCTAGATGACGAAATATTCTCAGACAAACTCTTTATCACTCATGCTTGTGTGATTTGATGCACCTTGAGCGAATGTACACTACCATCCTCGGAAGTTTGGCCAAGGGAGAAAGTTTTACAAATACCTTAATATAATAAATTACATTGCATTCAATGATGATGAATGTTTTTTTCGGATTTTCTTATTTCAATTTTCAACAGTACTTTTTGTTATTGTTACTATGCTGTTTATGCGCCAGTTTAATTTTAAATTCTGGGGCGTTTTCTTTCTATAGCAAATTTGAGACCAAGACTCAGAATAAGTTGAACATTTGCAGGGTTTGTTTGATTGGTTAAATTTTCTATCCAATTTTTATTAAAAAGAGAAACCATAACAATTGGATAGAAAATTTAGCCAATGAAACAATCCCTGAAAATGTTCAACTTGCCCTGAGTCTTGATCCCATTGCTATAGAAAAAAAAACAACATACCATCACGTCTACCATTGACATTATGGCCGGCATTAAATATGGCACAAATGAATTAGAACCTCATAATGTAAGAAATAAATAATGAACATAATTTGGGACCAAGACTCAGGAAGAAGTTGAACATTTTCAGGGATTGTTCCACTGGTTAAATTTTCTATCCAATTTTTATTAATCAAAAGAGAAGCTATAAAAATTGGGTAGAAAATTTAACCAGTGAAACAATCCCTGAAAATTTTCAACTTGTACTGTATTCGTCCTTTAACTTTAACTTTAATATGGAAAAAAAACATATCACGTCTACCACTGACATTATAGCTACCATTTAAAGTGGTATAAACGAATTAATATCTCAAGTTCAAAACAGTGTAAGAAATGAAATAGCCAATATAATTTCCAACCACAACAATAGTAATAATAGCAATAACCAGAAACGAAAACCAAAACACCTGTTACAACAAATTCATACTAGAAACCCCAGAGTTGCTTATTTTAAAGGCGGATAAACATAATAAAACAGTAATACTGTACAAAAATATTACATAAATAAAATAAATAAGAAGATAATAAAACATACGAAATACTAAAAGAAGACCCTAGTAACAAATATCAATAAAACATAAATGAGCTTATAGCAAAAAGGCACAAAGATAACCTAATTAACAAAAAAATTGCCTTTAGGTTAAAAATACATAATGCCCAACCACCAAAGTAGTATGGATTGCCCAAATTACACAAACAAGATAGTCCCTTACAACAACAAAATATCAGCATATAAATATCAGCCCCACATACAACGTTATTAAATGCGTGGCTAACATCATAAGCCTAATCCTTGTAACCAAACCAAGGACTCCAGCGATTTTTCAAAATTTATAAAAGCCAAAAAAATATTGAAAGACCACCAGCTATTTAGTCTGAACGTTGTTTTTTTGTACACCAACATCGATATCGACCTGGCCAACAGCATACTAAAAAATGTGGAATGTACTCAAAACGCACATCTCAATAAGCAAAGATTGTTTTATTGATGGCACTATTTTCTCCCTTAATTCCACATATTTCAGCTTCTAAGAAAAATTCTATATTCAAAAATATGGAACATGGGCATGTGGTCTCCTATCGTTGCCACCATTGCTAATTTGGTAATAGAAGACCTTGAAAATTGTGTAATAAATAAACTTAAAAACGAGATCAAAATAGTCAGCCTAATAGAGAACACAATTTTAAACGAGTTCAACAAATTCTATATGTATGTGTGCTAAACACAGTTGCAACTTAAATAAAACAAAGTATTAGGCACAGAAAATTTAATTAAATATTTTTTCTAAAACATCGAAAAATGTTCATATCAACAGTGTAAATTGAATCATAAGAAGCTACATTTTGTACTGAATTTCATTTTGCATCGATTATTTGGCAAGTTGCTAGACATCAAATGCAATATGAAATATTTCGTGTCCAGTCTGCTGTTTTTGATAACAAAAACTAAGGTGGCTTAAAGAATATAACGTCAAACGACAAATGTTATCAGTTTGTTACAGTTTGTCAGATAATTACTATGGAAAGTGATAGTGATAGTGACTTGGAATTGACACCTCCAAATATAACAGAAGCAGTGAATTTAACAACACTAAATATATTGCAACAAGTTCTCCAAAAATGATTTTCAATAATTGCACATTTAACTCTAATAAATAACATACATAGGTAGGAAGTTATTTCATAAATTTTCTTCTTAATTGGTTGGGCACTGCTGTCCAGGCTCTGCTAATGAATAGGTAATTTCGTATTTTCATGGATCCAAAGCAATAAATAAAATATTTGCATATTTATTTGTATCTATTTTTATAATTGTCATTGTCGTAGAAAAAGTATAGTATAGCAATTTTGCACTCGTCCAACGCCGGCTGGCAGAAAAATCTTTAAGAAATAAAATTGTTTTTTTTTATATATTAGTTTTCATTAGATTGTAATAATTTTTATCCCTTTCAATAATAAATTTATTTTTTAGTATTAGTTGCCTTTTACTTTTGGGTTTCTTAAACATTTATTACTTGGCCAAACTTCAGTGGACGGTAGTGTATATATATATATATATATATATATATATACATATATATATATATATATATATATATATATATATATATATATATGTGGTGGTCGGATGAGTCCAGAAAGGGCGAAACGGTGCGTCATTACCTATTACATTCGCTGAAATTTATTTTCTTGTTTAAATTGCATTTTTAAAAAGCGTGCGATGTTTTGAATTTTTACACGATTTTGTCAAATGCGGCATACTGGCCTTTTGGACATTTTTGTAATATTTTACGCGTAAATAATCTCACTCAGACTTTCATGATTTGATACGCCTTCAGCGAATGCATGAGTGGTGGTCTCATGAGCACAGAAAGGTCGAAACGGTCCACCATTACCTGCTACATTCGATTACATTTATTTTCACGTTTATTCACATTTAAAAAAGAACTGCGATATTTGATATTTTTACGCAATTTTATCATCATGGCCTTTTAAACCATCTCGATACTTCTTCAATTTTGGACTCACTTTTACTTTCTCTCATTTGATAAAATTAACATTTGTTGCATTTTTTACAATTTTGCTAAGTTTGATATTTGACCTTTTGAAAATTTTGACATTTTGAAACTTGTTGCAGTTTTGCAATTCACAAATATTAATGTATTTTGCTATCAAATTTCACGTTGTGGCCATTTTCATTTCTTGAATTTTGGACAATTTTTACAGTTATTAGTTTTCAATGTTGTATTTTATAAAATAACTCTTCCTAAAGTTTTGTTTATTTTAAATAACTTAGCCTTGTTGAGAATTTTGACAATTTTGTTCAATTTCAACAGTTTCTATTTTTAAAACATTTTCAAATATTAACACAGTAACGCATTTTAACCATATTCGCCATTTTTATATTTTTTATACTCTACAATTTTCTGACGATCTAGTTATTTTTTGCATCTTTTATTTTGACGTATTCTATGAAATTACAACATTAACATAAATGACCTTGATTTGAATATTTTTGCACTCTATTTTGGCAAAGTTTTGCAATTAATATCAACACGTCTGTCATATTGGCAATTGGGCAATTATTCTGTTTCTTTCTGTTTGCATCTAGTTAATAAAAACTAAAAAAAGTGCTTTCGACAAATTTATATTTCTTTAGGTTTTGACAATTTTGACAGCGACTTTGACTTCCAATGTAGACTTTTAATGGTTCATACTTATATTTTGCTTCCATTGTGATCAAACTTGGCACTGGGGCACTTTCTATTGACTTCTTTTCATCCAGAGATACCGTTAGTGCATTCACAAACTTTTCGTAAGCAAGTACTTACAAGTCTCGACAGTCAAACAGGGCGCACATCATCATCACAAAGCAGCTGGAGTGAGGGTGTAGACGTTTAGATGGCGTTCGTGCACTCTCACAAACTCTTTTATTCACATTTTTGTGATTTCTTGACAGGGTCGTCAACTCTGACGTTTGGACATTTGGATATTTTGAAGTTAAGGATATTTTTTTACATCTATTGCATTTTCAGTGTTGACTTATTTCAGAAAAGTATACATTTTTCGTCGATTTTGACATTTCTAGTATTTTGACAATTTTGTCATTTCTTATGTATTTAAACTTGACTTGGTTTCTAAACAAATAAATAAATATTAAACAAATATTAAAATTTTTCCACAGTCGACGCATTTCTAATCTCGTGATATTTTATCAATATAAATCCATAAAATGTTAACATTTTTTGCAAATTTTGGAAATATCGTTTTTGGCAATTTGCATATTTCTTGAATTTTTGACGATTTCTACAATTTTTATTTTTAATGTTGCCTTTCTTCATAAAATAACAAATATTTTACACATTTCAGGCCATTTGATCAATTTCCTGCACTTTCCACAATTTCATCCAATTATGTCACACTGTGGAAGTGTATTTGTTGACAATTTTGATATAACTTGAATTTTTGAAAATTTCTACAATTTTTATATTCAATTTTATAAAATAACTAATATTTTACAATGTTGACTTATTTTATAAAATAAGAAATATTTTACGCATTTCGGACCTTTTAATTAAATTTTATATTTATAATTTTTGACAATTCCTGCACATTTTGAAAAATTTTATAGATATTGACATGTTTGTCATCTTAAAAACTTTTGTCAAACTTGTCATTTTGGACATTGCGACTATTTCGATATTCCTTGTATTTTTGACAATTTTTGGATATTTCTTTGCAATGACATAATTTATTAACATGTTTTGACGTTTTTGTGACATTTTTGAAAATATTGACATTATTGCACATTAAAAGTTTTTAGTCAGAGAACAAACCTCTTTCACGAATCGGTATTTGTTTAAATTTTGGATAACTTTAGATACAATGTTATATAATATTTTCAATCATGAATGATTCAAAATCATACAATTTTTTCAATTACAATTTGGGACGCCCCTGGTTGCTTAAAACGACAACGTGAACGTCTACATTACAAGACCGACGCGCGCGTTATTTTAATGACGTAGCTGGGATTTAGCGAGAACGTCGCCGCTCAAACTTTGCCTGTTTGCGTAGAGCTTCGCCAGTTGGCAAACAACGCGATCTTATCGCCCCTAACTGCAAACATCTATCACCGAGCTGCATTAAACGGCACCGACTCGACAAAGTTTCTCCATTCGCAGCCGTTAAAGCGCTCGCTTTGTCGTTTGTATGTCCGACTTCTCCGAACGTCTTAATCGAAATAAAACTCGCGTTTCGATTCGAATTTTTAAATCGAACAACTGGTCGTGTTTAAATTTAATTTTCAGGCCGAAAATCACATCGCCCGGATCGTCGAGTCCGACGCCGCCAAGCTGACGAACCTGAAGCTGCTGCACCTCCGCGACAATCAGCTGCGGAAGCTTAACGGCTTCAGCGCGGCCATGTGCAACCTGAAATACCTGAACCTGCGGCAGAACAAGATCAACAAGCTGCGGCAGTTCCGGAAGCTCCGGTGTCTGCCCGCCCTGGAAACGCTCGTCATGCTGCAGAACCCAGTTTCCGGTGAGCGGGTCGGCGACCGCGCGACGCCCCGGGCGCCTCGCAAACGTTTGAGTTCGGATCGTTTTCGTGTGTTGTCGAAAATTCACCGAGACGAAAAATAAACTTTAAATGAAGATATTATCGTCGTCGGTGAAATTACGGTCAGAAATTATATATAGAAAAATTAATATTAACAACGAATAATAACCGTTTGTAACGGAGAGAACAAAGCTAAACGAAACCGAGCAAAAGGGCAATAAAAATAGATTAAAATGTCGATACACGAATGTGGGGAGGGAGCATCCAATCATGAAATCGATAACGTAACAACATAATAGGGATATAAAAATAATACAGCCTAAAATTTTACGAAAATCGGTGTACAGTTTGTTTCAAAATATTGTCGAGACGAAAAATAAACTTCAACTGAACAAGTGATAGTCGTCGATGAAATTAATATCTAAAAAAATAACGAATAAGTCGGTAGAAATTCTTAAAAAAATATATGAAAAATGATAGAAAATCAAGAGTATTAATGAAGACGAAGCCACAAAAAAGGCAAAAAAAATCAATTAAAATGTCGTGAAATTGATAACATGACCACATAATAGGGCTATGAAAGTAATACAGCCATAAAATTTCAGGGAAATCGGTGTACAGTTTGTTTCAAAATATTGTGAGTCAAGGGTCGTGTGCGACTTGCGCCTAGTTGCCATAAATATGTATACATATATAAATAAGAGATTATTTCGCAAGGGTTTATCAGTGAATTTGTATACATTTTGTCACTGGTGTTTCTGGTTTCAAATTATTATTATTATTATTGACAAAACTCTTTATGAAAATAGTTGTAAGTATTGAGATATTACACCTTAATTAGTGGACATTGATATTGTATTTGATTGCACAAATGATTCGATTGCATTATAAACCAAATAAGATTAATATATTATATTAAAAAAAACAATTTAATTTTACTCCTTTAATCTTAAACGATAGCATTTCTTAAAAAAAAAAGAATATTTTGAATACCTTTTATTGTCGTGTAAAGTCCCGCTGTGAGGACTAATTAAGTCTTGAAACAAACCTCACTCGCACGATAAAATTCGAATGCCTATACCAATTAATACACTCGTTAAAAATAATGAAAATAATTTAAAATTAGTATTTTATAGACTGCACACTGAAATAATAAACAAAGAAATAAATATTACTTAGATATGCCGAGTCATATAAAAAGTTGCTGATCAATCAATCGATGTTACTTGCATAATCGACGATACGTTTGTACAGATTTTCATTTTCGATTAATTTCATCTATTTATTTATTGACACATTATATTGGTATATACATACGTACGTGCACATACAGATTTTCTGCGCATGAGCCCTGTCGGGCTTCTATGTGCTAGCACAATTTACTTACTAATTATTATGGAAGCATAGATACATCGTTGTCCCTCCTGTCACTGTTCCCTCGCTAAGGGTCGAATTCATAGACGCTACTTGAGGCGTCCTCACACTCACCTTATCCTCACCTCAACCTTGAAGTAAATTTTCGTATTCTTGAACGTTCCTCGACTCAGTTTCCACTCAAGTGTCGGCCATATTGTGAGTTGAAAGTGAGTGAAAAGTAAGGAAGCGCAACTGTCACCTTAAGCGTTCCTTTCGTATGTTTATTGTGGCATTTGGTGTATAAATTGTCATATTTTATCGTGAAATTAATACTATTTGTCGCCTTTAGTGTTATTTTTGTTATTCATTAATATTTGCCATTTTTATTTATATATTCTTGAAATGAAAAACGATTTTTTGGATTTTGTGCAACATGTGGAATGCGAGGACGTATATTTATATGCACCAAGGTAAGTTTATTTCAAATATTTAACATACATGTTATATTATAGGGCTCTATCAAACATAATAACTAGACGACACTCGATACTTATACAAATTTATTTCTTATTTTTAGGTTAATTTTAAGGGATGTGCAAGATCCCTTGGAGAGGTACATAAACAAAATTAAAACAACGGTTCAGGTTTTCGAGGCACGGCATACAAGAAATATTGCTACCGTTAGTGTATCCCAATCGAGCCGAGCATATACGTAGAGAACTTCCTGTACCACCGATATTGAAATTATGTGTTACTTTGCATTTTTATGCTTCAAGTAGTTACCAGGTAAATGTTTACTTAAATCTGTAAATGCAGGGTAATATTCAATTGTCTTTTCTTTGCAGAGAGTTTGCGGTGATCTGCAAGACATTAGTTGAAGCACTAGTTGCCGAATAATCAGTGAAGTGTCAAGAACTATCGCAGATGCTCTCCCGGTGTACATCAAATTTCCAAGCACACCTATATGCAGTCAATCACAAAATTTTTTATGCATTGTCACATTTTCCGGCAGTAACATGCGCTTATAGAAATAAAAAGTCCAACAGCAGAAGTGTATCCCTCTTTATACGACCCGCATTTTCAAGACAGAGGTGTTGCAGTGGGTGCCGCCCCGGAAGAACAAAGGGGATTTTGATTCGGCAGCATTTATACAGCGACATTTTGTCCAATAATATAAGTGTTAATTTTTGTGATACATTTTACAAGTGCATCTTAGTTCTTGTGTGTATGGTTGCATATTAATATTTATAACAAATTGTACATAATAAAACACAAAATGATATTTTAATTTGTTTTTCTATCTCTTTTTGCCAAGATTTGCTCCTTTTTTAATTTTTCCTTACTGACGAACTCTTTTAAAAACAATTTCTCTTTACCAGAGAAAAACTGTTGAACTCCATATTATTTCAAATACCTATAACAGTATACTGCTGGTAACGTTCAACACAGAATTAATGCCATTAACGGCGAACGATAGCAGTGATGCCAACCATAACCACTAAAATATCTGCTTGGTTATGACGTAATTAATGACGTAAACCCTTACCGTCTCCTCGAGCGATACTCACATAAGGAATCGTCTCTGAATACGAATTATGAGTCTAAGGTGAGGACGTGCTAAGTTGAGTTCGAGGTGAGTGAAAACTGAGTGGAGTGTAAGGTCCACTTAAGGAGCGTTTATGAATTAGACCCTAAAAGAGTATTACTACTATCGGTGCCAAAGTAATAGTCCCCTGTGTTTGAAGACCTATATCAAAGAAACTGCATGGTGGAAAAAAATTAAACATACTTTGTTACACCCAGCAATCATTTCTACGCAACATACAGTAAGTTCAATTTTTTCTGCCCCTACGTTTGGAAGTAATCATTAGGAAAGTGCAAAAAAGCATCCGATTTTTGCGATATCTAACGGATAGCCGACAATTTTTTTCTACTTAACTGTTCAACAAAAAAAATGAAACTTCGACTGGACGTAATCTGATATGTTGTGCACAGAGGGAAGTTTTAATTTTTTCAACATTATAAATACCTTAGCCGCAAATTGTAGTTTTTGTGATCTCTGTTATCTCCGTTACAAGATATCGCACGAAAGCGGAATGTATTTCTAAGGAAACATCAACATCTAATTTCTTGACATAGGAAATCTTCTACGCGGATGAAGTCTGGTGTGGTGCAAATCATACTCGACAGTTCGAATAGGTTGAAAAAGTAAACCCGGAAAATAACAATACTTTTGACAATTATCGAGGTGGAGTTCGATAAGTAAACGGTTATAAAGCGTAAGGCGGTATAAAGCGACCGTCTGGTGCAGGTCAAAGGGTAATTATTTTGTATATTGGTAGCGAGAATGGATCTTTGGAAGGATGCCGTAAATGTTTTATAGGCGAAAAAAGAAAGCAAAATCCGATTATCATCACGAAATGAATAAACAATATTATGAGGAATGGTACCGGCGCGTGCTGTCGGTAATACCAGCACAATCAATAATTATGATAGATCAAGCTCCTGATTTTAGGAACCCTAGATTGTCCTGGAGGAAATGAAATGACATGAGTGCTTGGTTACTGAAAAACAAGGTGGTACTTCCGGGAATTACTAATTTTTCAAAATTGACTAAACCACAGCCGTTGTCCTATTGTGTATACAGGAGACGATTTGAAATTATTGTAGTTAACTGTAGCTCATTGCGAATTTAATGCTATTGAATTAATTTGGGCATAAGTGAAAAATAAAGTTGCAATAAGAAATAATATATATGATAATAAATGCAGTACAAGAAACATAAACAAGTCAGAATGTTTTGCGAAAAGCATTCACTTGATTGTACTTGTGCATAGACAAAAGAGTAATTTTAACTACGACGTATCACACAACGTGTGAAAAAACTGTAGAACTTTGAGCTGTAGTATTTATTATTATATATTTAATCGTTCATTATTTCTATTTTCTACAATAAATATTACATTAGCGTTGTGACTCATTATTATTTACGCTGCTAAAAAATAAAATAAATGAGGTCTGAAAATAATCCAAAAAATTTTGGAGTATCGCCCTGGCAGATTACATAGTGGTAGACCGACACGGGGGGAACTATGCGCGAACTTTATTGGAATACATATCTCGCTCCCAATAATCAAATAATAGGTACAATTAAATTTCAATACGTATTTCATGATAGGCACAAGTTGAGGTTTCTTAGAACTACATTTCGCTTTCGTGCGATATTTTGTAACAGAGATAACAGAGATCAAGTTTGATTTGCAGCTAAAGTAGGTATAATGTTGAAAAAATTTAATTTCCACTCTGTGCACAACATATCAGATTATGTCCAGTCGAAGAATTTTTTTGTTAAACGGTTAAGTAGGAAAAAAATTGTATAGTCGGCTATCTGTTAGATATCGCAAAAATCGGATGTTTTTTTGCACTTAATGATTAGTTCTAAACGACCCTGCACAAAAATTTGAACTTACAGTATGTTACGTAGAAATGCTGGTTGTAACAATGTATATTTATTTTTTTCCGCCAAGCGGTTTCCTTGATATAGGTCTTCAAACACAGGGGATTACTTTGGCACCGATTGTAGTCATACAATTAAATACACTGTGCTCGAATCGGGAACTTATTTCTTTCGACATCGATGGGGCCTGGGTAGAAAACATAATTCGAGTACGTTTTGCGAAGTTGACTATAGTTTTCGAGATATTCACGTTTGAAGATTGTACAAAAAAGACCCAAGAAACACGTTTTTCCGTATATTTCAACCATTCGTTCATCAAATATCGTTTCAGTTCGACAAAATTTCTTCGTTTCATGAAATATTTTTCACTTTTTCTAACTTATCGAGTATTAAAGGTCGCAGGAAGTGCAGAAGAATGTGAAGCATCGATGAATCGGAGGCATTTTCACCACAAGAACCCGATTTTTCCGTACATTTCAACCATTCATCTGATGGCTAAGATATCGTTTGAGTTCGACAAATTTTTTTCGCTTTGATGGAATCACTTTGAATAAGAACTGTTCACTTGTTCGACGATAGATGACATTAGTATTGCGATATTCGCTTACTGAATTTGGATTGTTGACATATTACGGTTCGCGATTCGATTGATCCATCACATCGATCGCTTGAAATATCAAATATGAATACCTGTAAGAAATTCAACAACTTTTGTTATTTTTGTGCATCAGATTCACTATCATAAACGAGCTATCAGTTCGGAAATCTCTGAAGTGTATCATCGATATTTTGTTGAAAATATTATTCGTGATGTCGAATGCGCCCCGTCTGTCATGTGTCATGCTTATCGGGATTGACCGAATGGGAATGAAGGTAAAATCAATATTATGGGTTTTGGCGTTCCGATGATTTGATTGAATCCACAAGTACATGATCCGGAAGAATGTTATGCGTGCTTGAATTATAGTAATGGACTAAACAGAAGAAAAGAACGCCATATGAAAAACAAAGCAACAAAATTTGTTCAGTTGCCAACATTGCCACATTCGGAAAACATTCCAATTCCGAAAAGATCGAGTCCAACTGAAGAATATTTACCATCACCGTTCTCAACCGTTGGAGAATCATCTGGAGTAGTATATCAACCATCGAATATCACTGCAGGATGTAATCACATAGAAATCTCACAAGGTCGTCTTGATATCATCGTTCGCCGTCTCAAGTTATCGCAGCGACAATCAATTGTCTTAGCCAAAGAATTGAAATTAGTGAACGTTCTAGAACCGGATTTTCGTATGTATGGAGCATACGGTCGTCAGCGCGAATTTGAAAAAAATTTCAAATCGATTGAGAATAAATCATTCGCTTATTGCACCAATATCCGCGGTTTGGTTTTGGCAATGTACAATGAAGAATATAAATTTGAAGAATGGAGATTGTTCGTCGATTCCTCGAAAAGCAGTCTGAAGACAGTTCTTCTTCACGTCACCAACTCGAAAAATTCCATTCCGATAGCACTCAGCACTAACACAAAAGATACTTATTCGTCATTGAAGAAAATCTTCGATGCTGTCAAATACAATGACCATCAATGGAAACTTTGCGCCGACCTTAAAGTGATGCTCTTCTGAGAGGGATGCAAACGGGATACACAAAAAATATGTGCTTTATGTGCTTGTGGGACAATCGTTTTGCTGGTGATCAGTACACCGAACGGAACTGGTATCATATTATTGCTGATATTCCACTCGTGCCAATCGAAAAAGTTTTGCTACCGCCGTTGCATATCAAGCTTGGCATTTTCAAGAATTTCATAAATTTCGTTGAATCCGGAAGGGAATTCATTCAATGAATTGCGTCGTATTTTTGCACGATTAACCGGCATGAAAATTAAAAAAGGTTTACATTCAAATCTAAGTTTTGATCAATTTCATTCTATGTTTTATTACAGGAATATTTAATGGACCTGATATTCGCGTTTGATGAAAGACATGCCATTTGAACATGCCCTCAGTGATTCAGAGCTCGTGGCATGGGATTGCATTAAAGCAGTCATTGTGAATGTTCTCGATCCGATATCTGGCGCTTTTATGTTCAAGACATGCTCATTGCGTTTCATCGCATCAATGTTAAAATGTCATTGAAAATTCATTTTCTACATGCCCATATTGAAAAATTCGCTGAACAATCACCAACCGAATCAGATGAGCACGGCGAGCGTTTCCACCAAGTAACGGCAATGCTCGAACATTGGTATAGTGGGAAAAAGTAGGATGCTCTGTTAGCAGATATTTGTTGGAATTTACAAGAAGAAGCATAAGAAATATAAGGTGTTTGAGAGAAAAATATTTTTATCTGGAAAGTAAACATTTTTTTTTAAAAATACTTAAAGTATTTTTTTGTACAATCATTGGCATTGGATTCACCGTACTCGAGTTATGTTTTCTACCCAGGACCCATCGATGTTGAACTTTTCGACTAGCACAGTGATATTTATTCGATTCATGTAAATGATTTTATTCTTCGTTTAAATTAGTATGAAGTCATAATTCTTGCAATATAAATCGATATCATATTGTATATTTTTAAATTAAATTGTACCCAGCTCAACCCGACGTTTGCAACTAATAATTATAAATAACAAAGATTTCTTGGTACATTTGTTTCGGCTCGGAGAAAGATAATTAGATAATAAACAATCATAAACTATAAATATTTCCTGCTACGTTTGTTCTGGCTCGAGGAGGACAATTATTTATAAACAACTGTAATGATAAAAATGTATTACTTGGTGTGAGGAATTTATTTCATTTATAGCAATTTTATACAATCTTGAAATTAAATGCGAATAATTTCACTCACAGTCAATCCATTATCAACAAATATATTATATAAGTTAAATCGAACCCAACCCAACATGATGTTTACATCTAACAATTATAAATAATACGCCACGTTTCTGACTGCTCGAGAATGATCATTAGTTATTCATTATAAACAATCATAAACTATAAAGATTTCCTGCTACGTTCGTCTTAGCTCGAGGGGCACAATTATTTATAAACAATTGTAACGTAATAATTTATTACTACCACTTGAGTAATTTATTCAATTAACAATAATTTATATCGTCAACAATTTTCATGTATATAATTATGCAATTAAATAGAAAGAGTTACAGTCAAATTTCGCAGTCAAGCCGTTATCAACAAATACATTTTTAAGTTAAATTGAACCCAACACAACCCAACCCGACGTTTACAACTAACAATTATAAATAATAAAGATTTCTAGCTACGTTTGTGACGGCTCGAGAAGGATCATTAGTTACGAACATAACCTATAAACTATCATAAACTATAAAGATTTCTGGCTGCGTTTGTTTCGGCTTGAAGAGCACAATTATTTATAAATAATTATAACGATAACAATTTATTACTAGGCCTAAGTAATTTATTTAATTTATAATAACTTATAGCGTAAAAAAGTATATATAATTATGACAGTTAAAATGTTTCATATATTCGTTGAGCTTGGACCAGACGCCACGCCAGTTCGATTTCGTATTGATAGTTATTGATATTGAATAATTAATAGGCAGGAAATATGTAAACAGAGAACACTGACTGGTTTGCTCACAAAACTGGTGGCTGGTGGTGTGCTGACGACATCTAGCGATATAGAAACACGTGTACAGGTCTTTTTGTATATATGACAACATAGACAAAAATACCTCTCTCTATTAATTAAGGTATTAGAAAGCTACATTTGATATACTTATTGAAAATCGATTGCGTAGTGAATTCCTTAGATAATAGTTATTTACATAAAAGTCAGGAAAATGTCACGTTATTGAAGAGGAGCTAAATTGAAATACGAGGCATTTTGTGTCGAGTATTTTAAAGCTCCGAGTCAAGTAAGAGATTTTACTGACGTGTTTTGTATTAATTTTTTCCGGAAATCGAACAGAGGACGAAATTTGCAAATTTTAGAAATCGTTTTTAGAAATTCCACAAAAATCAAGTTTGTCAATTTTGTTGGCAACTGCTTACATAGTATTTTGAGTCTTGTAAAGTCTTTAGAGTACAGCAGGAAAATATTGTTTTCGAGACGATTTCCGGAAAAAGTATTTTTGTATGACTCGTTGTACACAATTATTTGTATTAGATTTTAATGGCTATTTCAATTCTTATATAGCAGAATATAAATTTCAGCGGATGTTTCAGTTATGAATCCATGGATAATACCCAAAGCACATGAAAAATAGTATCAAACGATTTCAGTTTGCATTCCACATTTTAATAATAAACCGTATTGTGATTTAGAAAAATGGACATTTTCAAATATTTTAAATAGGTCGCCTTTCCCGCTGGGAGAACTTGATGAAAATGATTAATACTTTATGGTGCGTTTAGTGGAGGTAGTGAAGAGTCAATATATCTTGAAATAAACTGTACACTGAATGTGGGGGCGCATATAAAATGTATGTAATGCGTCGACTTTTAAAGGATAAGGGGGACGACGCGGCAAATAATGAAAAACCGATGAAAATAGTCAAGTTAAGCATAAATAATGTTCAGTGTTACACTCATTCGGTTTGCATTCGTTACAATTTTTATGGATCTTTTAGTTGTTCATTCTTTGATTTTGTAATTTTTTTACTTTCGGTGTTTAATCCTCCTTAGTTTCGCGAAGTTTGTGCCACTTAATGGGGGGGGGGGGGGTAATACTTACGATGATGTGTGTGAAGTCACAGAAATGTAATGCAATCAACTAAAAAATAATTAAAATTTTCCAAACAAGAAAATTTTTAAACTAATTAGGAAACAAAAATAATAAATGTGGTTCAAATAGAAGCTCCTAAAAAGTCTTGGGAAAAAAACGAACATCAATTAACTACTAAGAAAAAAGGGATTTGGAATAAAAAATAAATTGGAAAATACAAATTGTAAGGACGTTAAAAAAGTGATTTTTAACCAACGAGCAGAAAAGTGAATAGAAGATAAAAATCTAATCTAAATAAATATGAAATCAACATCGATCAAAAACAGGTTTTATTTGTCAAACAAAGGACGAAGACGAAAATGAAAAACCGTACAATTAATAAGCAACGAAAACAAAAACGTTTTTCTACAAAAGTGGCAACAAAATAATACTTGCAAGAATAGGCTGCCAATGAAGCGGTAAAAGCGTCGATTTATGTTTCGTTTTTTCCTCGCTGACCGCCTCATCCGCCCGGCGTCCCGCGACCCCGTTGCCCGGATTACCGCGAACTGTTGCGAACCGCTAATAAAACTTGCAAGGTAATCCGTGAAAATTTACCGGTTTACCTTGGCTCGGTTTCAACTGGGGCGCGCGCAGCACAAAGAAGATTATGTGCCTTTATGATCTTGGCTCGCTGCTCGCATTACTCGCGAACGAGATAATCTTTGGGCGACAAATATTTATTTGAAAGCGACGGACGACCTTTCTTGGCGTTTCGTGCTCCTGGAAGGCGCGGTTAAGTCGCCGGCGTCGATGCAAATGCAAAACGCGACCCGGAATATAAAGTAAAAATCTTTGGTTGAACTTTATTTCAGTTGATTTATTTCAGGTTGTCGTTCGTTTGATTTTTTTCTTCTTTCTTTCTTCTTACATTTTAACTGATGTTTTAAATCCACGACTTTCCTTTTAACACAGTTATGGAAATATTGATCATTAATTGGCGTTGTTTGTAATTGATGCAAATTTTAGCGTAAATTTGTTAAATTATAAAAAGTAAGTAACTACTTAGTCAAAGAGGATTTGGCGTCGAAGTTCATTTATTGAAAAATGCTTTCGGTTCGAGATTATATATTTGAGAGATTTTTAGGCCATTTAAGTCAGTTCATAATTCGAATTTGAGAGTTGTGAGGTTATTTGTATTGACAGCTCGAAAATTTAAATTTAATCAAATTTTATAGATCTTTCATTTCTTCGTTATTTTTCCTTTTTTCCTTTTTACGTAGTTTTATGTGTTTACCCCCCCCCCCCCCCCCCCTCCTACAGGTTGGTGATTCAGTTGGTTCAATTTAATGCATTTTTTGTCTTTGCTGTCAGTTCAATTTTTGCCAATCATCATCTGTTCCACTTGTTAATTTTGTCATTTTTTCATCACCATTGTTGCAATTTATTTATTGGCTTAGTTTTCATTTTTATTTCACTATATATTAATTTCCTCTATTCCTTTTTTATCGTCTGGTTTTCAGTGTAATGTTTGTTTTATGTAGGCATTCATTATTTGTTTTAATTTAGTAGGTTTTAGTTCGTTTGGTTGTGGTTTTTATTTTCATTTTCGGCCAAACATAATTTTGATTTCGTTTGTTTTACAATTTAATTTTTTTGCTTCCAGTCGTCTATGGTCTGCTTGTCGGTGACTGACTTGCATAAAGGGGGTTTGCCATTTATGCAATCTCTTGCATACAATTTTTTTAATGCAATTTATCCATATGCAATACAAAAGTGATGGTTTGATGCAATTTTGATGGATGCAATGCAAGGAAACGCTCTGAAACATCAATCAAAAAGTGGCAACGTGTTGAATGTTGGTGACACCTGTTCTGTGACCGATACTATTTAAAAGTACTTGTTCACTATTTACCAATTTATTTAGAATTAATCTACCATTATGAATAGAAAACCCCTCAATAAGAAACGAACATACGAATTTCCATCTTTGTTGCTGTCTAAAAATGACGGTGAAACAAAGAAGCGGAGATGGTAGATACGATGGTTAGATCGGTCGAAAGGGAATTTAAATTTACATAGAGAATTTCTCCAGTGTAATGATTGTTGGAGTTATAGATTTTTTTTACGAATGGACGATGATACTTATTAACTACAATTAAATATAGAATTTCAAAGAAAGATAGCAAATTCCGTGAGTGTATTACAGCAGACGGCAGACAGAGAAAATTTGATGTACAATTACAGAATATCCGAAAATGCTATATCTAGATTTGTACCTACAGTGTGCACAGCTATTTACGAAATGCTCAGACCAAATTATTTAAATGTAAGTAGCTACAATAGGCAATTGACTAATTACTGACTACAAAATACCATTTCTTGCATTGAGAGTATCAGTTGGCAGTACAGAAAATCACCAAAGGGATAACCAGAATTGCATGCGTCTTGCCAGAAAAATCGAACATATTCTAAACCGATGCAACATACAAAATAATTGCATGCACTACTTACTTTTAACAAACCGCTCATGCGCATTCATCAATATTGCATACTGCATGGAAAAATTGCATAATGGCAAGCCGCCTTAAGGTTCACGTTCGTTTGTTTAAATTTTATATATTTAACTGTATTTCTCATATTTTTTTCTGCACTCTTCATCCCTGCTTTCCAGTAATTTTATTCGCATTATGTTGAAGTTCGTTTGGTCCAGTTCGCTTGTATTGAAATTATTTTCTTTTTCAGTTTCACAGATCTTCAATTTGTTTTCATTCGTATTGCATTCATAGATTTTATTGTTTGTTTGTAAAGTCTGTTTGTTCAATTTAGTACTTTTTTTGGGTCTGATTTGGTTGATTTTAATTTTTAATCGAACATGAATTTGTTTAAGTTTCGTTTGGTCCAAATCGTTACGTTTATATCGAAATAGTTTTCATTTTCAGTTTCACAAATATTCATATTTGTTTCAATCGTTTTAAATGGGTTTTGTGTTGTATTTGGTCCACATGTCTCTATTTGCATTCGTCAATTTTGTTCTCTTCATTTCTATTCAATCCTTTACTGTTCAGTGTTTATTTGAGTTCCGATCATTTTCACCAATCATTTTTTTTTTAATTAATCATTTTGGATCGATTTATCTTCCTTCATTGACTACTTTTTCGATTTCTTTTGGTTTGGTCTTTATTGCCATTTCACCAATTTTATCCTTTTATTTTTTTTTATTTGCTCGATTTTGTTGGTTAGGTCAATTTCGTTTATTTTGTACTTCATCAAGTTTGTTCTTTTTTCATCGTCTGCTTTTCAGTGTTTTTACTTGTTTTTATTTGTTGTTGTTTTTTCAATTTTTGCTAATCGTTAAGTCGTTTTAGTTCGTGTTGCATTCATCATCATGTTCTCGTATTTTCTATAATACTTTCAGTATTCTTAGCCCCATTAGATTACTACAAGTTTTTATGGGTTTGGTTTTTATTTCCATTTTCGCCTGACATCAATTTATTTTCGCTCGTTTTGGTTCTTTTTGTTTTTTCTGCCTTTCAGCGCATTTGTCGTATTATATTGCTTTTTGTATGGTTGAATCTGGTACGGTTTTGATGATAATTCCTTCTAAATACTTTTATGTTTGTTATACGACACGCTCTCTAACTGCAACTGACTCCACCCCGGTTCATCGACTCGTTATATAACTTCAACTGACTGCCTTAGGTGCGGCATGGTATAATTATATTACGATAAACCCGTACCAATCTGGGTAAAAATACTCGTACCAACCTGGGTAAAAATACTTGTACCAACCTGGGTAAAAATACTGAAAATTATATTATATATAATATATATGTTTTTGCTGATTTGGTTTCCATTTTGATTTTCAGTAATCATCAATTTACGTTCAAGTTTAACTGATCATTGTTTTTAAATGTTTTGTATTGTTTGCATTATATTCGTGTTCGTTTGTTTCAAGTTTCCACGTTCGGTGAATTGTTTCGTTTTCATTTTCATCAAATCATTAATTTCTGTTCGTTCATTGCAGTCATTCTTCTGTTCTTCGTTTTTCGTTTGCTCATCAATTTTGTTCTTTTTGTTAGTATTTTTGTCTGCGTTTCAGTGTTTTTACTCGCATTATATTCGGATTCAATTGAAATTTTTGTATATAGTTGGTTTTAATTTTTAATCAATTCATTTTCCGGTATTCAGCATTTATTCAGCAAATTATTTTTTTTTGTTTAATTTTTATGGTTTGGTTTTGTTTTCATTGGCGTTAACTTAGAGTTCGTGTGCTTTAATTGTTGGTTTGGCTTGGGTTGGGTTGGTTTTAATTTTTGTCAAACATAAATTAGTTTGAGTTCGTTTTCCATTTATGTTTTTCTGTTTTTCTTCATAGTATTGTATTGTTCACACTCTTCACGTATCTTTATCTAAATTGGGTTGTGGATTGAGTTGGGTTGGGTTGGGTTTTCGCCACTTTCCCTTATTCCATTATTTTTGATTCGTATTTCATTTTTGCTTTCCCCTGGTGAGTTTTTCATTGTTGCTTGTTTGGTTTGGACTCATGGCCACACTTTTTTATATCCATTTCATTCAGTTCCATTCTTTTCAATGTTGTTGATTTCTCTCGATTTCGTTTCAAGTTTTCGTCGACGCTTTCGATTATTTAATTTTCTTAAATTTAAATTAATTTAGCAAACTTTAACTTCGTACATTTGTTGATTTTCGCTTTAACAACTCAATTTGAGTTACACTATGTTTGTTTTTCGTCCTGCTGGCGACAATTTCTCAAAAACAATTTAAGTTAAAATAATTAAACGCAAACAAACGAAAAGCAATCAATCGAAAAACTAATCAAATAAAAACAGATCGACTGAAACTTCCCTCGAATTGGAATTAACTCAATTTTAGCCGGAAATATTTTTTTCATTCAAGGCGAAGACAAAGAGAAGTTCGGCGAAGAAGAGGCCGAGGACGAGGAGGACGCCGAAGGCGAAGAAGACAAATCAGACGATCCAATAAGGTGGGAGCTTAAAAAATAACGATGTATTGTGGTAACTCATTGGGGTTATGTTTTTAGGATCGGGTTGCTCGTGCTCCTCCCCACACTGAAGAGGATCAACAAGAGCCCAGTGACGATAGAAGAACGGGAGGAATCTTATCTCGTGCGCGATCAAAAGTACCGCGAGATCATGGACGAAGACAGTAAGTATCGCGAACGGTGGAATTGTTTTAGCCTTCGCTATCGAAACAACGCGTTATAAAAATCTAATATTTGACTGAACCGTGACGAGTTTTCATTCCTAGTGGCGTACGTTAAGTTCACATCGAATAATAATATGAAGCATCGTTTGACGCCAGAATTAGAACTACGAAGTTTTGTTGCGTGAGAATCTTTCGAGGATTAAAACAGGCGCGATTTCGAAGTCGATGACTTACGACTTGTTCGCGGCCGCCGGAAGCGCGCTGCGGTTACTAGCTCGCCTCCCTTAATCGGATTCGAAAGTTTAAAACTTTGCAGTTTTTGGGGTAATTAGCTCATAATGATTTTTTAAAATTATTTAATACCACGGCGTTGAAATTTTGTTGATGTCCTGGGTAACCTCTTTCTCCTCCGGGGTGTTTCTCCCCCTGCCCCTAACCAGTAATCGGCTCTGACGATATTTGCGTTCCGGCTTAATCGGCCTCGGTCATCACCGAGAGGACCCTCGGACGTCCATCAGCCAACACACACACACACACACACACACATTGGCTGGAAGCGGCGGAGCCTCGCCGACTTGAATCGATAGTCGAGTGGCGCACTTCCGCCGGCAAAAACAGACGCGACGGATTCGGGGCGTCCCGTTTTTGTTTTTCGCGTGCCGTCGCAATAAATCGCGCGATAATCAATCCTTTGGGGGCCGGCCTTTCACAAAGACGGCTTTAATTGGATTTTCGTCCGTCCGGTTCGGCTTCGTTTTAACGAGATCTAATTATCGGGGGACGCGGATGTCGGCTGCTTAGACCTTGTAGAACTTATGCGCTGATTCGCATTTAATGCGAAATTGAATATTGTGGAAATGAGCGCAGTTTAAGTTTAATTCAAGGTTTCGGAGAAATTGGATTGGATTTCAAATCATTGGAGTTTGAGATGCGGAGCGAAATCGGCAAGTGGGAACGCCGGTCGCGGTTGTTTTCAGATATACCGCAAATTATTCGAATCGTTTTTTTTTAAATCATGTATCATGGTCTGTTTAAGAGCAAAATTGCACTTCGAAGGTTCTTGACACGCAACGCCATAGAAGGAACGAAACCGGCATAGATAAGGTGCCATATCGGATTGTTACAATTAGTACTTTTATTTCTTTATAATACGTAGTTTGAACTCCAGCAGTTTCGGAAATGTTTTAGATACGTTATTTATTATTAGGGGGGTGAAAAATCTTTCTGATGTAGACAGAATACCATATTATACTTTCGTAAAAAAAATCATACATTCTACAAAGTCATCATCCATTTTTTAAAAGTAATTATCTTACATAAATTAATGCAAAACAAAACAATTTATTATTAATATTTTATGTTGCACTTAAGTGATGTGTGTCTATTATATAGTTGGTGTTGGTGGTCATTTTTTATGTGGACCATTTTCTTGATTATTCTTTTACTGTATTGTTTTTCTATTTCTAGAATTTTTGGATTGTTCGTACCGAACGTATATTTGCCATTGTGTCTCCTATTCGAGAGATTAAATATGTGCCATTGCAATCATTGCATTGTATGTTGTATATTGAGTGTGTGACGTTTTTGCTTTTAATTTTGAGAAATATATTCCGCTATTATCAAAATGTTGTTTGTGTGCTTTAAAATGTTTGAAGTTTGTATTTTGTCTGATAATTTGGGAATGTAATTTATTGAGTTGTAATTGTTATTTTTTTTCTTCATCGATCTTATTGCTATAATTATCCTCAATCGAATTTTTGTTGTTTTTTTTATTGCAGAATTAACTTTTGTTTCGGTATTTTGGTTACTTGCATTTTTATTTGAGAGTTTATTTATCTTTTATTGATGGGTGTGTTGAAGAATTGGTCGGGGTAACAATTTTGTTTTAAGTATTCTCTTATTTTATTTATATTGTTGTAAGGGCAGCGGTACAAGGGATAATATGTACATACTCAACTACTTGGCAGAGCGGTAGAGGACAAGGAAAAGAGGGAAGATGTATGTGATGTTCATTGACCTTAGAGCAGCATTCGACAGGGTGGATAGGAAGATATTGGAGAAGACGATGGAAAGAGTGGCAATATCAGAAGGACTAAAGAAGAAGACGGAAGAACTATACGAGGAAATATGGTGCGAGATGAGAATAGGCAGTAAGACAACGGGAAAATTCAAAACAACAAGAGGATTGAGGCAGGGGTGCCCGTTGAGCCCGAAATTGTATAATATATATATATATACATCGGAGATGGAAGAGGTATGAAGAAGAGGGCAAGAAGGGGGGATTTGGTTAGGGACAAAGGGGATATGGACGCTAGCATTCGCTGACGACAAGGCGTTATTGGCAGAGACGGAGGAAGTTTTAAAGGGAGCAGGGAGAAGGTTGGAGAAATACCTAGAGAAAAGGAAGATGGAAATAAACGTGGAAAAAGAAAAATTATGGTATTCAGAAAAGGTGGGGGGAAAAGAAAGCGGGTCAAGATGGAGTGGAAAGGTGAAGAGATCGAAGAAGTAGATGGGTGGATGTATCTGGGAACAGCATGGACGAGCGGGAATAATTGGAGCGGATATATGAAACATGTAGAAGAGAAAGCTAGAAAAGCGGAAGAAGGGATAGTAAGGATGTTGTGGAGAAAAATAGACGTGCAATTTGGAGAAAGGATGAACATATGGGACGTTTGTGTAAGAAGCATACTAATGTATGGGGCCGAAGTGTGGGGCGCGAAAGAAGAAAGATTGATGGAGAAAATATGGCAGGGAAAATTGAAAAAGGCTTTAGGGATAGAGAGATCGACACCAGAATATGTGGTTTTACAAGTGACAGGACAGGAAAAGATGGCAATAGAGGCTGGCAGACGGGTTGTGCGATATGAGCTGGGGAAGTGGATGAAGGAGGAGGGGAGACTGGGGAAGATAGCGTTAACGGAGAATTATCAAATTGGGAGGGGTATAGGAAGAACCTTTACGAAAAGGCAGGCATAGCTTGGCAGGGAGCATTAAGGTTAAGGAGAGAAGGGAAGGAGATTGAGGGAGATATTTGCTCGTATGGGGGTAGACCGGAATATCTGAAAGGTGGAAGATCAGTGAGGGAGGAAAGAATTATAGCGAGATACAGGTGCGGAAGTGAGGAGGGAAACAACAAATATTAGATGGACGAGGGATGCGAGTTCTGCGAGGGGGTACAGATGAATGGAAGCATTGGATAGAGGATTGTGGGGAGAATGGAGTATTGAAGAGAAAATAAAGGGAAGAAACTGGAAAAAGGTGTTGGACGTGATTTATTGATTTTACTTTCTATAGTAATTTATTCAATTTATCGTTGAATGAGATATATGTAAAATTTAAACTTAGTATTGTAGCTTCTATGAGGCATTGTTTGGTTAGAGGGGTGTGAGATTTCAACGAATTAATTTTTTTGCTATTATGATTATTAAACCGTTGTCAGGTAATAAACATTAATATGACAAATGACATTAAATAAAGGTGCGGTAGCAAGGCCGTATTTCTATACACCCCAGTATTTACTGTAAAAAGTAGGATAAATCTTGTAGGGTATTCGACTCACATTTAATTCACTACAATACAATTTTAAATCGCAACAAAATAAATGCACCTGTAAATGCAGTAATAATTGTCAAAAAAATGTATGAAATATTGGACACTTGGAATTTGGTGACAATATTAATTAAATATTAATAAAAAAATATTCAAAACTTATGTTAAGGCCACAAAACTCCCATTGAGAAATGTCTAGCTAAGAAAACTGCAATTTTTTTTTACTAGAATGACCAATGTTTTACCAATAAAACAAAGCAAATCTTTCAAATTGATTTAAGATGAAATCAAAATTGGTCTGACCTCTTAAAATATACAAATCAAAATTTAAATTAATGTGACCAATAATCAACTCAAAATCAACTGGGTAACGATATGATTTACTATAAACAAGAATTTCTCCGTTGTTGTTATTGTGTTTAATTTTGTTTGTAAAACTTAATTGATTTTCGTCAATTTGGAAAATATTTTTTAATTAATTTCTCAATCGACATCGACAAGTCAAATCCTTGTTTATTTACATTAAAATGATTTAAATTGCTTGGTACCTTTTCGTCTAATATCAAACTCTCGTTAATGCTTTCTAGTTCATTAAAATTAACTTCTACAGATTCCTGAGTTAGGTTTAATATTGTGCACATAGCTTGACCATTTGTGACATTAGTGATACATTGTGGATTTTTTTTCGTAAATTTTTGTAAAAGGAATTATTCCTTGGCCATTTTTGATCACAATGATGCATCAGATCATAAACTGACAAAGTTATTAAAAAAGTTGTTTAAGAAATAATCAACAGTGTAAGAATTATAATCTTTCGGACTCTAGTAGTATGCATCCTAGGATTAATGAAGAATACTTTTAAGAATATTAAATCAAAAATGAAATGGAGTCAACATACATATAAATTGTTTTCTATTTCGATCTTTCGGTGTGTACCTTTTTTCATATTTCTTTCATAAATTGCATCCACTCAGTATGGTGCTAGACTATTGGCTTCATTCAGTATTTCGTTATTCGTATTCTTGCTCTAAATATTCTCTTTGTTTCTCTCGTCTCCTCCATTCCCCAGTATTGAATTAATCTCTAGTTCTTGCCAATATCAATGTTCGATACTCTATAAATACTTCATTTCATTTCTTTCCCTTTGAAAGAATCCATGTCTCACATCTATAAATTAATCAGTCTAAATATCGTTCGAAATATTGTTAACTTTGTCTTCTTGGGCATTTTTTTTTCTTATACATTTTCCACTCAACATATAGTACGTTTTGATTGTATTTTCAATTCTTTCACTGTGTATCTTCATTGCCAGATCTATTGTTTTCCCAAAGTTTTTAGTATTTCTGCCGTTATCCTATCATGCCCTACAGCTTTATCGTTCTCCATTAATCAAATTATTTCCGTTAATTTTTTACCTTCATTTTTACTATTTGTTGACATCTAGGTTCAATCGAAATTAAATTAAAATGTTTCGATGGTAAATTATGGTAATTAATTTTTATTCTACTGTGGGAAGTAAAAGCTAAATTGTTTACAAGATCAATGGAAATATTAAGTTTTCATCGATTCCTAACAGTTTCATCGATTCCTAACAGACAATCGAATGAATTATGAAAATTAAATAAATGATATTTTAATATCTCATCAACTGATATTTTAGAAGAAGTTTATGCTGAAACTCTTGACTGAGCTTCCATGTGCACTTAACTTAGAACGCTTTTCCTGTTTGGGCTCGAGCATATTTAATTGCAACGTTTGGGCGAATAAACGATCTAGTGCTACCTATATCTATTAGAACCTTTAAATTGTCTTCTGGAAAAACTATTCCAGGCAACTTATTGTCAATGTGCGCTAAATTCATTAATTCGAAGTATTTTGAAATGTTATTTGTCGAAATACTCATGGATGTTGGTTTATTATATGTGTGATTTTGGTTTGGGTTAAATACATTGCATTTTGGTTAAAACTTTGATTAAAGTTTGTCTCCGTTTCCAGTTAACTAACCCTACCTCTTTACTCTGACTCTCCTTGCATACCGTTTTCTTCCTCTTGGTTGCTCTTCAAAATAATCTTTCCACAGGTTTAGTCTTTTCTATCCTCTTCTAATCTTTATTTTTTGATACTGTTTTTTTATTAATATCGTCCCCTTCACTCCACGATATAGCTTTCTTACCTCTTTTCTCTTGTAATCGTATTTCGTTATATTTTCTATTTTATGAACAGCTTCTTACATTTTTCTTCATCTTCCGGCATTTTACACTATGTTCTAGATACTGTCTACATTCCATATCAAACCTTGTTCATTTTTCAGCGCCCTTGGTGCCCGCCATTGCTTGCCTCATTTTGCTTATCTTCTCATACCACATTTTTCCACTCGTAAAACATCCTAGTTGCTGTTAGAATCCAAGTTGTTACACAAGTTTATTTTATATTGTACTTTATCCTCCTCTTACCGTATTCGGCTCACATCTTTGCTTTTCGTCTTTTCCCATTGTCATCTGACATAACTTCAAGACGACAATGAATTTTCAATTCTAGTCTATAACCTTCACAAATACATAATTAATAACTGTGCACGTTTTCACGTCGTTCCGTGCTGTGGTGTTTCATTGGTGGCGCATAGTTTTAATTTAGATGTAACGAGATCATTGACATAAATGAAATGATTGATAAAAAAATTCAATAATAAAATTGTACACAAAAAGTCCAAAAGGCGAAGAATGGTAAATAGTCAAGTAAGACCATTATTAAAATACCGAACGTAGCGTATCATCCTGTTTCAAGCAAACTATGAGCTGATAAGAATTATAAATAACTATTTTAATTATTAAAAATTTTAATGTATTTGTGAATATTATAAACATAATGATAGTGCATAGATACATTTGTAGACAGCCTTACGTTTAATTGAATATAAGTGTGAAAAGGCAACATTGATATGTAAACTACAGTTGTAGCTTGAAAAAGAAATTATAAAATTTCGAAATATTGAGAAACACATTAACAAGGCATTGTTATAATGTGAATAGTGTGTTATTCGTTCGATTATTAACTTCATTATTATAATGTCAAGCGAGGAGAAGCGCCAAAAATGTTCCAAATGCAATCTTATATTACCGAATGATGGAGGATTTGTTCCTTGCAAGGGTTGTAATGGCAATGACCATTACGACTGTTTGATCAAGGCGTCAATATGTGAGAGTAAGAGTCGGTCCGATAAAGCTAAATGGAGATGCGAGCGCTGTAGAAATGTGAAGAAAATAGTAGAGGAGGGACATAATATTGCAGAAAAGAGTAAAATAACAGTCGATATCAGCGAAACGAAGAGAATGTTAGCAAATGTCGCGGAACAATTAAAAGAGAATACAAAAAGCCAACAATTTGTAGCGGAGCAGTATGATGACATAAAGAAAGGTCAATCTGATAGAGGTGAGCAAATTAACAATTTGGAAAGAAAAATCGCCCAATAGATTGCGTCTGGTGAGGAAAAGGATAAAAAATATCATTATTGAATGCAAGAGTGAGTGAATTAGAATAGATAACGTTTACAAAAAAATTGGAAATACATGGCGTTACAGAAACGGAATAAGAGGACGTATTACAACTAGTATGTAAGATAACTAGAAAAATGGGTCTAGAGGTTAATGTAGAAGATGTAGACGTCGCGCATCGAGCTGTAAAAAAACGGGTTGAATTTGAAGGTCCTATTCGGTCTATTATGGTACAATTGAATTCGAAAAAATTACGGGATGCCATCAAAGAATATTTCACGAAGATTTTCAACGATTCCAAAGGGGATATGAAGAAAACGTGGAGAAACATCAATGAAATATTAGGAAGGGCTAAAAAAGGTGTAGATGAAACAATCATAAAATACTTTAGGTTACCTCATGTGGAAATAGCGAATAACTTTGTGGATGTATTTTGAATTCAAGTGGATGATATTGTACACACCTGTGAAAGTATTAAAAAAAAAAAACTAAATCCATCACAATAATTAAAATAATATAGGTACTCGCTACCCCTTTATCAAACAACTCAATTAATATCTCATCCTTCCCCCTTGCCGTCCTATTTTGGCTCCTTCTCTCCCTCACCCTGCCTCTCCTTCCTGGCCTCTCACATCTTTCTCTAGCACCACCTCCTGGTCACCTCATCTGTAACATCATATACTTTCTTTCTGCCTCCCTCCTTCTCCTACCCTCTTCCCTCCTCCCCTTTAACTCCTCTAGCAGTGAAAGTATTATTTAAAAGAAACAATGCAAGGCTAGTACAGTAATCTATGGCATTAGATGATATCTCTACTCGAAAAGTAGAGGCAATTAAATATATTTTGAATGAGACAAAATCAGCAGGGATTGTAACTATAAAAACAAAAGATGTAAAACAATTCGCAGAATTATTCAGTTCTCCTGTAAAAGGAATTATAAACAAATCCATTAAATATCCCAAAAGGAATGAAAGTGGCAATAGCCAGGCCAATATATAAAAATGGACAACACAATATTTATACCAATTACAGACCCATTTCTATTCTACCGGTAATTGAAAATTGGAGAGATATATCTCAGAAAAGACATGGAGTTATCTGCAAAAGAATAACATTGTAGATAAAAATCAATTCGGATTTCAGCAAAAGAAAGGGGCGATTATGTTGTTGGAAAATTTCGCTAACACCATAAATACAAAATTAAATGAGAAAATGTACATACTTTGTATGTTTATAGGCTAAGTTAATAGAAATTTTGGAGAGGCTAGGTATTCTGGGAAAAGTGAAAGAATGGTATGAAGACTACCTCAAAAATAGGACTTATGTGGTAAAAATAGGAGACGAAATTGGCAAGGAAGAACTTGCTCCGAGGGGGGTCCCACAGGGAAGTATTATAGGCCCGATGCTCTATTTGCTCTATGTCAACGATATTGGCCAATGTTTTGATAAGTGTAAATACTGGTTGTATGCGGATGACACAGTGATCATCTCAATACATAAAGATTTGCATGCAGCGGAGAAAAACCTGCAAAAAGAATATCGGAGATTTCAATGTTGGGCTCATTGTAAGGAAGTGATAATTAATGAAGAGAAAATAAAATTACTACATGTGTACCCGCAGAAATTAACTGATAAAAGGCCAGTAAAGATAATAAGTCATAGTTTGGAGTGCATACATAACATGCATACATAACAATATGTGACTGCAAGATAGAATTGTAAAACACATGGTACCTTCAGGAACAAATATAGATGAAATTTACAAAACAACTTTAAAAATACTAAATATTAGAAATTTATACAAGTACAAAGTCATCGTGAATAATTTTTTTGACCTCACTTATAGAGAAAAGATACCTCACCCACATGGAACTAGAGCTAAGTATGGATGGCTCTACAAAGTGTCTCGAAGAAGAAATAAGGAATTTAGAAAGTATTCGAAAAGTGAAGGAAAATACAAAAAGCTGGTTACTCAAGTAGACTAATTTTTAATCCATGCCAAGAAAAATTGTAAGCGAACGAACAATCGTACAGTGCCACTGATAAGCTATGGCTTAGTGGCTTTGAAGAAAAGTTTTGTTTCCCCACTCTCGCTTATTTTGAGAGTTTAGGTTTTTTTTCGATATTTAGTTTCATTTTAGTTAATTAGTATTATCATGTCAATTGTTATTTTATTGAAGTTTCTTGTTGATTTTTTGTAATATTTATTTATAATGTTGTTGGAATAAAATAATAATAAAAAAATATATGATACTTTTTTTAGGAGCGCACCAGATCGTACACGCAGCTGCAAAATGTCGGATTCAAATGATTGACAATTCTGCTTTGTTGTGCAAAAATATAAACACAACAAAAATATCAAAATTGTAAACCACGGTCAAAATTACTAAACATCTAAAATTGGTTAAGGTTTTCGCAATCCGAACAAAAAAAAATTGTTGTATTGGGTAAATTTAGAAAAATGCAATATTGTAAAATGCAAATAAAATTCATCATCAAACCTGACTAAAGGTCAAAACAAACCAAGAATGGCTGAATATAAAATGAGTGGGTTGATTGGGGATTACTACCGACATTCAAAATGTGACAAATGACAAATATACATTTGTTCAATATTCATTGAAAAAAATGGAATCAAGGCAATATGAAAACCCATCTTGAGTGAAGCACCAAGATACATCTAAATAACAGAGGTGATGCTAAAAGCTTTAACAGACGAATGCGACTGACCTTACTATAGTGTCACACGATTCTTTTGGAATAATTGTTAAATCACGGTTATGATACCAATTAGAAGAAACGTTTCGTAATTCCGATTAGGACCAGATTACTGAAATGCCATCGTTGCCCTGAGATACACCATAAAGCTTTAAGGAGGCAAGGAGGAAATTATTTAAGATACACCTTCTTTTACCTATCTTTTATGACGCGATTGCTTCTATGAATCATTTTAAAATTGGTCTTTACGTAACTGAATCGATATTGCGAAAACCAATTTAAAACACTGTCACATGCACAAATTAAGCACTCGTTGAATAAATAACCACTTTTGTCCGCGGAGGTGGGACACTTAAAAACTGGTCCTTATCAAGGTGACATTGGCGACAACACCAATATAAAATGTAACACGTACCTGACAACGGCTTAATAAATTTTTAGTGTAGAATATTTCGTATTAATTAAACTAATATATGTGACGAAATGTGGTGTACATAATAATTAAAGATTATTATCTATTCGACTGCGTTTTAGCCGGTTTCACCATATTCGATCTCGCGTAAATTGCGTAGTTGATTATTTACGCTTAAAGTTATAATTTAAACGTTTATTTGGGGATATCTCCAAACGTCATTGTTCGTTGTTAATGACTTTTTTCACGTTGGTATATATGGTAGCAATCAGTTACAATTTTAACTTCGCGTAAACGAAGATCCTTTAATGAAAATAAAAATGTGTACAGTGCCCAACATTTATGTGATTTTTTAAGATGCCACATACACCAAAAATAAATATTTAGATACACGCTATTATTTCCATTATCGATATATAGCTGGTGCCTCTTCTTAGACAGGAAACAGTCAACCATGACCGTAGAAAGAGAGGCAAAATAAAGCAAAACCAACTATAGAAATGGCAACCGATTACTAAACCCAAGAATTAATCAAATATAAAGTATGAGGCATGCCCATTTAGTGGCCTAGGTTACATGCTAGTAATCCTAAAATAGCAGGTTCAAATCTCAGTATAAGTTCAATTTTTTTTTCAACTGGAAGTCGATTGTGGATTGGCGGTCAAAAATTCCGGACCTTGATATGGTTTTAAAAGAAAATTCTAATTATCATATTGTACACTTTAGAGCAATACTAGCTTTAAGTCATTTTCCCAATTGTCTGTAGCTAAAACTATTCACTTATCAAGTTGCTTTTTGTTTGGATTGTGTTTTTTTTTCAATCCACTTTTTAGACGACACATTTGACTCATTTGTGTACCATGTTACCTGAAATGAATGCTCAAATTGTTGCATTAAGCAGCGATGGCCGAAGTGTGCGGTATATTGTACAACATTTTAACATACCGTGAAGTACTGTGCAAGGCGAGCTCTCGCGGTTCCGTGAAACACATGAATTTACAAGAAGAACTGGATCTGATCGCAGGAGGTCAACAACGAATCGAGATGACCGTTTTAATGTTGCGAGATAAGGGGGCATTGCCATCAACTATCCTTGCTGGACGATTAGCTGATGCTCGTGGAGTAAGGATGTCAGTCCAAATAGAGCGGAGGAGGCTCAAAGAAAGATTGTCTGCGAAAACACAAGCTACAGGCCCCCTGACGGTAGGATATTGAAGAGCGCGGCTTGAGGTTACACACCAGTATGTGAATTGGGGTGACAATAAATGGAAGAACGTGCTTTTTAAAGATGATACAGTTATCTCTCCCAGAACTGGATTTAATGGAGGAAGTGTAATGATCTGGGCTGGCATATCTTTAGGGGCCCACACCGATTTGGTGTTTGTTGAAAACGGTTCAATGACGGCACACAGGTACATCTTCGAATGTTTAGAACCACATATTCCATATTGGCGAGAATCTTCTTCTTATGGATAATAATGCTCGCCCGCACATTGCAAGAATTGTCGTCCGATACTTGGAACAAGTTGGTATACGACATCTTCCGTTGCCAGTCAATAGCCAACTTGAATCCAATAGAGCACATCTCGGATTTTCTTGGTAAAAGAGTTAGAAGTCACCAATCTCGACCGGAGAAGTTGAACGACTTAAGAGTGGCACTGGCAGAAGAATATGCTCAAATCCCTCAAGAATACATTGCCACTCTCATTCGAAGCATACCCAATCGTTTAAGGGACGTTATAAGAAAGAGCTCATGTTAGTAAAACCCGCTATTAGTATTGAATTGTGGTGTTCTTTTGGATTCACTATGTGACACTATGTGTCACAAGTATGTTCATTTATTAAATATTCCTTAATTTTTTTTAATTTATTTTTGATTTTTTTTGTTTGCTCATTACTAAGACGGTGCTCTTTCTTTTAAAACTTATTAAAAATTAATTTAAAAGATTTCACTATTGTTCATGCACCACAATAAAAATTTGTGTATTAAAACGACTGACCGATGAAAATTTCTACGATTAATCCCCAGCGCTGTGCTCTTCATTTGATAACTTTCTTACCAAATTTACTTCGAATTTCGTAATAATTGGATGTCTTTGATTTGTTAAAACATTGGTTGGGTTGGACCGAGGCTCTATGTCGACGAGGGCGTACAGAAATGGAAATTTGGAAATTTGTTCGTGACCCTTTTATTTGTTACATCATAAATGGTGTTTCGTAAATAATTGGGGCAGTCTAGGCACATGATTGTTATGTCTAAGTTACAGTATTCTTACCGTATATGGCCTTAATATTTCTTTGCTTTTAGTTACAAATCACAAAAACTCACAACTTGCTTAGTTTTTCGTCGTTTTAATATAATAGTAAATAATTATATTTCACGTCACAATATCTAGATTACAATTTGCTAAAGATGTTAAATTTGAACGTATTTTCTATCTCTGCCATATTCACACTTAATATATTGTACATCAAATAGAAATATCGTGTCGCGAGTGTCCACTAGTTTTAGAATATCATTTTTGAAACTGAAATTGTCTTGATGAACCGAAAATAATGACAAAACTTCAAAAATAGCTACAGAGAACTTGGCACTGTTGATGTCGCCAAATCTGGAATAGAATAGTGAGTCTAATTAATAAATTTATACGCACTGCAAAATTACGTTAAATCAAATGGGGGCGTAAACTGGTCGTTAGATCAACGACGACGAGTGGTTACATTGAAGTTTTAAACGTGTTCTCCTCGCTTGCGTTAATCACTTTACGAGTCTTATCGAGACTCACTTCCGTTTTTTCCTAATTCTCGATTCCAACTACATGCTAGACGTGTCTCTGTAATTTCGTATTTTGGCATAAAATAGTGGGTCTAATTAACAAATTTGAAAGCAGTTGAAATTACGTTAAATTATTACTATTAATACCAGTCTTAACAGCCCTTAAAATGACGAGAGAAACGACGAAAAGTTGCAATGGAGTTCTAAATGTCTTCTAAATCATTTTTAAGAGTCTTATCGAGACTCACTTCCGTCTTGCCTTAATTCCCGACTCCAATAACATATACATTTCTCAGTAATTTTGCGCCTTTCGTGCATTTTTTGCAAAAAGGAAAATTATGTTCTTCGTTCATTCATGATTTTGAACATTTGCATGATGTGTTACCCATATTATTTGTTAGTTCTTGGTAGATGGTCATTTTCGACATTGGTGTGAACAAACTGTCATTAAAGTAAAACAGAAAAAACTTTAGGTCAGATTAGATCGAGAAATTAATCCAAAAATAAATCCAACGAAGCCACAAACATTGCAATTGAATACTAAACCAACGATTATTATTTTTATTATTATTATTATTCAGTTTTAGCTTTACCACAAAAATTGAGACTCTCAGTACAATAAAAAAAACGTAGAAAAACTATAACATGTATTGGTCATGGAAATAAATTCATACCAAAGTGTTAGTTTTGTGTAGAAACTCTTGTCGAACTCCTTGGTGTCCTTGGTGATGGTATAAATAATTTAATTGCGCAAATGTTAACAATGTACCCAGGGTAGACGATGCAATTTTAAGAAATATAAAAACTCTAAAATTGATAATGGTATGGAGTATTAATTTAAAAGCAATTAATGTGGTATTTGAAAATATTAATGCTGTGTACAATTTACAGGTTTCAACTTGTTTCCGTTAGGCAAATGCAATGCAACAAAATTTGATGATCATAAATGAATAATTGGACGAGTTTTTTAAGAAAATTTCTGCATTGTAATTTATTGAATACGAGTGATGTTGTTAAACCCTAACGAGAAACATCCGTAAATTATTTTCCCCAATCGCTCGTTGATTACAAACTTAGTTATATTTACTTTTGAATGGATTTGTTTGCGTATCAATTAGCAAATCCCTGGCGCAATCCGTACCTCCACAATCGTCGAAATAATGCTAAACGGTTCACTCACTCGAGTGCCTTTTATCTCCCCGCCGCCTAACATTGCGACTAATTCGTTTCAGGCAGCGAAGACGAGATCGAAAACCCGACCACCACCGAGCTGACGACAGAATACACCACCGAATTAGATTTGGAGATTCACGGCACCGAGTCGGAAGAGGGCGAAGGCTGAACAGCCAACCGTGGTGCTATTTCAAGAGATAAGTTGTTACGAATAAAATTAATCGAAAATGCTTTGGATGTTTTATTTCCCCAAAGGGCAACTTTAAAAAGCACACACATTTTTTCCATTTTCCCCCGGACTCGTATCGCAAACGTCAATTTTCGCATCAAAGCGCACAATGCAAAGATTCAGCGCCCTCACACATGCACGCACACTCGCATGCACGTACACCGAAACGACGATGTAAGCGTATTGATAACATTTGTCCTTTTGGTCCTTTATACGCGCACGTTTTCAAAGGAAAGCGGCGCCGATCGGCGTCGTTCGGGGGCGCTCGCGCCGCGTCGATTTTCCCAGGGACGAGGCGCGACTCGCGCTCAGTGTCGCGTCGAAGTTATTGGTGTGGGTACGCGGCGGCGGCGGTGCTCCGGTCACGCGAAAAATCGCGCCAGACGTCGGCGTAAAACCGGATGACAATTCGAGGGCGCAAAGACGGACGGGGCGCGCGAAAAGTGCGGTGGTGTTCGCCCGGCACGAAAACCGAACGCTGTTTTTTTCGAGAGGAGGCGCAAAGATGATTCAAAGGTGAGCGCCGTTTTAATTTTTTTACGACGCGTCGCTCTGGGGTTCTTATAGGAACGCGCCTGGGGCCTTTTTAGTTTATTACGGTTGTATTAACAACGATAATTAATAAGTTATTTTCCTCCTAATTTTTCTTTTGATTTTTACATTTAAAACTTAGTTTAATTTCCTTGTGTACTACTTATTATTATTTTTATTTTAAAATTTTAACTTTTAACTAATTTTTTGATTCGGTTTTAATTATTGTTTCTTACTTGTTCATTGGTTTGTGTTTATATAAAATCACGACACAATAAATATTTTCTATTCTAATAGAACTTGATTAAAAAGTAATTATTAAAAAAAAGTTATATAAATATTTAGTTTGGAATAGATAGCCTTTTAACTACGGCGTAAATGTTCGTTTAAATTTCAAATAATTTATTGCTGCGCAGAGTTAAATTATGTAAATTGCAGCGCCTATAATTACACGGATCAGGGTGGCTTTGCGTTGAAGACTTCATCCTGGATTTGGGTCCAATGCAAATTTAAAAATGCAGATGCTTTTTAGGCGTTTCCGTAGGTCGAAACCTAGGGCGCGAAGGGCTTCTCCACTGCACTTATATTTTCGTTTCATTAATATGCGTCAGGTTTTCCATCATAATTAGAAAAATATAAATATTTAAATCATAAAATCAAAAATCAAAAACTCAAGGCGCAAATTTATTATTGTTATATCTTGTTAATAACGTAAAATGCTCGATCGAGGTTAAATGTAAAAATGGGACGTTCAATTTGAAATCAAATTGAGTCTTCCTTAATCTTTAACTGGTCTGAATCCAACCCAATACAAATTAACAGCACAACGCAGGTGTCGTTAAAATAACATTTGATTATCTCACAAATTTGTACACAATTTATATATTTATGTTTGCTTTTTAAGCAGCACGGACGGAATTAACATGCAAATGAATTCTATGAATAAAACACAGCGTTTTGGGAGTTTTTCAATCACCGTTAAATCGTAAAATAATCAAATTAAAAATGAAAATTATCTTGAAATGCAATTGATGTTACTTTGTTAATTTTCAACTGAACACCACCCAACGATACAAACCTAACCCAAATTAATAAGAAGGCATATGATTTGGAAATAACTTTAATCTGCGTCCAATTTATGTTATTAATCTCTCAAGTCCTAAATCAACATATTTGAATTATTCTCTTTTAGTAATATTGTTAAAAAGATTATTTTTTAGTCAAAAACGAGAATATTTACAATTTGGAGAAGAATTAAAATTTCAATACGCAAAGAAAATGACGTTCGGCTAATAAACCCCACCAATATTCGATAAATATAGTTAATATTTTTTTTTACTGTTCAACGATAAAAATATTTAAATATTTACAAACATACACCAGATATTCTAAGCGTGAGTTGGGTTGGGCTGGGTACTGCAAATACATCGATTCTGGGTAATGCACCTATACTGTATCTACATCGTAACTGTGTTAGATATATACAACACGTTACAATATAGTTACAATACAGTTTAAATACAAATGCAGTAAAAAAATACTCTTGGAGTTGGCTTGGGTTGGGTAATACAAATGCACTGTACCTGTACTGTACGTATACTGTATTCACACTGTAACTATTAGATGTATACGAAAAGCACAGTACACTTACAGTATAGTTACCATTGCAATGCCAAATTATTCTTTGGGTTGGTGTGAGTTGGGTTGAGATGTGTACTGTAACAGTACTGCACCTCTGCTGTAATTGTATTCTATGTAACTATACCAAAAGTATAGTTACAGTACCGTTACAATATAGTTACAGTACAGTCACAATTTGTTTAAGTACAATTGAGTAAAAAATAATCTTTGGGGTGGTTTGAGTTGGTTGTTACTGCAAATATAATGCAATGGTGGTTTCATAAAAAGAACTTAAATCTTGCTTTGTTTTCGTGGTGAAATTGTTTTGTGCCTTGGAAACTCTAAGCTTCACAACTACTAGTACTTTTGCCCATTTAATCCAATAGGACCCAACACAATCCAACACCAAAATCTAAGAATGTAATTGATTTAAACGGGTCATAACGTATGAAATGTGTTTAGTTAAGGTTATTGTTGATTTAATTATAAAAAAATAGTTGATGTGTGCCGTTAACATCCTATCACTTTAGGTAATGTGGCCAATGTTTGCCGTATATTGATCGTATTTATTTAGTGTAAAAAATATTGTCTACATTAATTTAAATTTTGATATTTTTTGACTAGCAGCAGATTGAATTTTAACCAATAACCAAGTTTGACAGTAACGTGACTAGGTATTGTTAATATAAACCTTGACATTATCTTAGTGACTTAAATAATATAAAGCAATGCGAATTGTACGAAAGTTAGCAAGTTAACGTAAAATTGTTTGAAACATCAAATGAAGTTTAGAAGACGTTAAAAATATTTTTTTATTTCAAGTTGATTGCATCTCTAAACCGAACAAAGATTGTGTGGGCAATCTAAAGCCGGGACAAATTGCAAACAAAACGAAAGCGTAAACTGCAAGTTTACATAAATTCGATGTACTCGGTTGTTCACATATTTGATATCCAAATACCGTTCCAAAATTTTCGTTAAAACTTTGTTTATTACAAATTTCGGAATGAAATCACAGAAGCATAGGTCATACTTACTGTGTTAAGACCAAGATTATGTCTAGAACAACAAAAATTGGCTCTATGAAGTTTGGGATTGAAATAATTGCAGCTACCGTGAAAAATGTAGTTAGTTTTAGTTTAGTTCAATTACAAAATTGTACAGTCACAAAATTTAAAGAATAGTTTTATTTCAGAAGCTAATTTACTGTAAATTGTTTGTATTTCTGTCTGTGTAGTTAGGATTTATGTTTTTCGTAAATTTGCGAAATTTTTGGAATTTTTGTCCTTAAGTTTACGTACAAAAGAAACCACGTGATCGCTTTTGACCAATGAACACGTAGAATCGTCACAAACATATCCACGATAAGTAATTTTCGATATAAGTTGGTGCGTTAATTTCAGTTCATCTTATTACGCCAGGATTGTTAAAAAGCCATCTACTTGAAAATGTGAATGTTATGAAGACAACGAAGAGAACAAAGACAATCGAGAAAATTGAGACAATGAAAAAGACGAAAACAACAACAATGAAGATTATGATAAAGGTTATGAAGATGATGAACAGTATTAAGGCAATGCACACGGTGAAGACATTGAAGGCAACGAATGGAATGACGCAATGAAGCGAATAAGGACGATGTAGATAGTGATAATAATGAAGACAATGCAAACAATAAACATAACGAATATGATGCCGACAATTAAGCCAATGAAGAAAATTAGGTTAATTAACACAATAAATAAAATTAAATAAAATTAATGCATAACGGTTTAAAAAATAAAGTTAGGAGAATCGCCATACCGAATAAAATTTTTAGGACTAGAATTAATGATATTGAGACAATGAAGCAAGCAACTGGTGTTGACACACAGCAGCACATTAACGTGACAGTAGTTAGCGATTTGTTTTATTTTTCACGCCGCACATATATATACCCTCATATACGTGGTTTTGATTCCTTTTGGAACCTATTTTGGCTGACTTTGTAGCAATTTATAATCTTTGCCTGCACTCAGCGAAAATTTTTAATGGTGCCATTGGATATGGCGAAAAATGTTGTATAAATAATTATTTTTTTATTTCATTTGCAAGAAGAGTTGCCTCACAGTCGCACTATACGTGGTTACAGTATGGTATCAAAGAAAGGGCTATATCAAGTATCCAACCGAACATTCCCAAAGTTCCTTTGGCATATCATATATAACGAAATATAAAAAATGTTACTGAAATTATTAACTGTCTTTCAATCATCGCGTAATTGTCGATTGAGATTGAAATAAACAACCATAGACCGGAATAAAAATTCAAAATATGATGAACAAAACAGAAAGTAAAATTAAGAGTTAAATGGTTTAAATGGTGATAAAGATACAAAATTTAAGAAAAATCAACAAGAAAGCAAGCTGAAATTTCTATTTGGTCTTTATTGATAACGTAACATAAATGAAAAAACAAAATTAACTAAAATCGCCAGTTGTTTTTCATTCCTGGTGCTGCTACCAAATTTCATTCAAAAAATATAATCGTATGTGAGAATAATAGTGTAAAAGGGAAAATAAATGAAAATGAAAGTGAAATTATGAATTGGGTTGGGTTGGGTTGGGTTGGGTTGGGTTGGGTTGGGTTGGGTTGGGTTGGGTTGGGTTGGGTTGGGTTGGGTTGGGTCGGGTGGGGTCGGGTCGGGTCGGGTCGGGTTGGGTTGGGTCGGGTTGGGTCGGGTTGGGTTGGATTCATTTGGTTTAAAAAAACAATGGGTGAAAAAATAATAAATAAAATGGAAGAAATAAAACAAATCGGAATTACGTTTTACTGTTTGCAATCGTATGAGGGAATAAAATTGCAAAATGAAAGTAATTTAACTGAAATGATGCTTTTCATTTTTTGTGTTACTTGTCCATTGTGGTTTAAAAAAGCTATCAGGGACCGGAATAAAAATGGAAAATATGAAAAAAAGAAACAAAAACTAAAATTAAAAGCTGGTTTATATTTGGTTTAACCCAGATACCTCTGATGTACTTATTATACTCCAGCGCTGCAAGCCTTGACCAGTCCACCATAGATCTTGGACATGTGTTTTGGCAGCTTAAATTCATTTTTCAAGAGTTTATAGAGTAGTGAATGCGAGTTCTGTAAACATTCGTAGAAAAATTCTTGAGTATTAGTGAATATAAAAAGTGGATTTTGACAAAATGTCTGAATACGGTGTTCGATTTGTTAGGTAAGTTATTTATGTAACCTTAAAATTAATTTTGAGTTCTAATTACTCTCAATATATAAAGACAAATGATGTAGAATTCGAAATATATATAAATATTTCAATTATGTCGTAATTATCCCATTATCATCATCTTTTGTATGTACTGAATATAGTACATTAGGAATATACGCTATGTTTTTGGCTTTAGGGGATTTTCTCTGCATGAGCCCTTGAGCATGTTAGAAGAAGATGTTGAAATGTTAGGCAATGTAGAAGAAGTGACGGTGTTTCCTTCAGTAAATGCTTGTGGAGATATAACCGACGAGGACTCATGTGATGAGGATGTGATTGAAATTGACAACCTACCAGGTTCGCAACTCAGTGCTCCTGCGCAAATAAAGCTAGTTGGCCGTAAACCAGAAGAAGAATTTTCATCAGATGATGATCTGCCCTTGTCACGTTTTGCCACATCAAATATTGGTGAAAGAGCGGAATAGGAGAAAATGAAAAAGAAGAAGATTTTTCAATGGGTGAAACAAGAGATAGCTTCAGATCGGCAAAATTTGTTAGAGCCAGAAAATGTAGTTGATTCATGTCTCAAAAGCCCTTTGGAATGTTGTTATGATTTTTTTGATGATAATATTATAGGTATAATTGTTTCTGAAACTAACAGATACGCACAGCAAAGAAATCTAACACAAACTGTTACGGACACTGAAATGAAAGCTATCATAGGTGCACTTATTCTGAGCGGTTACGTACCTGTGCGTAGGCGTAAAATGTTTTGGGAACGAGAAAGAGACCCTCACAATGAACTTGTCGTCGAATCAATTACCAGGGACAAATTTGATTTTGTCATGTCTAATATCCATGTTCAAGATAACAACGCTTTGGATCCAAAAGACAAGTTTACCAAATTACGATCGTTGTTTCAACATCTCAATAAGAAATTTATGGAACACGGTAGATTGCAGCAAAAATTCACATGAAGCTATGGTACCGTATTACGGTATAAAGTGGTGCTAAGCAGTTCATGAAAGGTAAACCCATTAGGCACGGGTATAAGCTCTGGGTGGGAGCAAGCAGGCTTGGCTATGTCTATTGGTTTCAACCCTATCAAGGCATATCTACGAACATTAGTACTATCATGTGGTGTTGGAGCTGGTGTAGTTTTAGAGTATGCAGATGCTCTACGAAAGATCTCTGCACATTACGTCGTTCACTACTACTACTTTACTACTTCTTTATGATGCGACATAATTTTTCAAATTCAGGTAAAAATAATAATAATAATAAGGATTTCGCGTTCCAATTAAAATTGTATGTCAAATAGTTGTTGTAATTGTTTAAATGGTACACATTACAAATAATGAACGTAATATAATTAGTGAAAATTTGGTTATAAAAGTGTTAAAAATTAGTATACTAATCCGAAGAAATAAATGCAGCAGCTTTATGAAAAGAAGAACGTACCTCCTGCTAAAAGGTAATATAGAAGAAGACAAAGTAAATCAAGCAGCACATCAACTAAATCTAGGAATCCATATTTTATTTTTATTTATATATATTTATATTTTTATTTTTTATTAAGTAGTAGTAAGTAGTAGTAACAACCTTTATTGGCATATATTTACACGCATATTTTGCCCAAATTAACTATTTACGTATATACATATTATGCGATCCTGCGCGTCTCTCCTCCCTCCTATACCCTCGTCTCCATCCTGGTCCTCGCTTCCCTTCTCTTTTGTTGGCTCCCTACTCCTCCATCTCTCATCCTGCCTTTGCATCTACAACAAAATGTATTATTTATTTCTCTCCCTCCTACATCTTCCCTCTTCTTTTCTCTTCTTTAACTTTCTCAACATCTCCACTCCATCTCCTCTCTCTCCTAGCATCCTTCTCCAGTCCAGACCCAGCTTCTCTTCCTCTCTACTGCATACCAATTCTTCACATTCTTCCCACCAGTGTTTCCAATCATCCGCCCCTCTTCCACATGCTTCACACCTCTTGTATTCCTCACTCATCCAATACTTATTCTTCCTCTCCTCGTTTCCACACCGGAATCTAGCTAATAGTTTTTCCTCTTCGGCTGTCTTCCTTCCCCCCAGATATTCCGGCCTCCTACTGTACACTTGCAATTCCCTGTATCTTCCATTGTACCTCGCTCTCTCTATCTTTCCTTCCCTCTCCTGGGCTTCCACCTGCACCCACCTCCCTACCAACTCTCTCTCCACCAGACGCCCTTCTTTTCTTCTTCTTTCCATCTCCCCCACCGACCACCCCGCCTTCTCGTACAGTCTCCTCCTTGCCACCTCCCTTGATAGCTCTTTCCGGCTTATCTCCCTCTTCTCCAGCTCCTCCATCACCTTCTTCCCCAAAGTCTTCTCTCCCCTCCCCTTCACCCCCAACTCATACTTTGCCACTCTCCTCCCCGCCTCCACCGCCATCTTATCGCTTCCCGTCTCCTGCCACACGATATAGTCCGGTGTCGAACGTTCTAATTGTAATGTTCTTTTTAATTGTCCTATGTGCTCCCTTTCTACTCTTTTTCTTTCCTTGACACCCCATACATCAATATGCCCCGTACACATACATTCCAAATCCTCATTGTTTCTTCGAACTTCCCTTTTCTCTTTCCCCATAAACTTGTCTTCAGCCCTTCCACCGCCTTCTTCGCCTTCCTACATATATGTCTTATGTGCGCGTCACCACTGTTGTTCTCACTGAGCACATATCCTAGGTATGCCCACTCCCTCACCTGCTCTATTATTTCTCCTTTCCATCTCACCTGCGCTTCTTTTCTTCCTCCTCCTCCTTTCCTGAATACAATTATCTTTGTTTTTTGTACGTTTACTTCCAGTCCTCTCCTATCCAGGAACCCTTCCAATCTTTTTGCCATCTCCGACAATCCTTTCTCCGATTCCGCCAGTAGCACTACGTCGTCCGCAAAGGCCAGCGACCAAATCCTCCCCCTGCCCAACTTTACTCCCCCACCTTGCCCTTTTTTAAACACATCCTCCAGCTGTGCGATATATATGTTGAATAGTTGCGGGCTCAGCGGACACCCCTGTCTCAATCCTCTTGTTGTTCTAAATGGATCCGTCAGATTCTCTCCTACCCGCACCCTACACCGGGTCTCTTCATAAATCTGACTAATTCTTGTTACCACCCCCTTTGATATCCCTGCCTTCTCCATACCCCTCATCAGGGTGCCTCTTACTACTTTGTCAAAAGCCGCCTTGAGATCCACAAACATAGCGTAAACCTTCCCCCCTTTGTTCGACAGTTCCCTCTCCACTAAGTAATTCAACACATATAAGTTGTCCCTAGTACCCCTTCCCTCTCTAAATCCCGCCTGCCCCTCTGGTAGGATCTCCATTCCTTCCACCTCCTCTTCTAATCTTGCTCTAATCATCCCTGCATATATTTTATATCCCACATCCAACAACGATATCCCCCTGTAGTTTCCAGCCCTCTCCCTGTCTCCTTTCTTCCATATCGGAACCACTATCGCCACCTTCCAAGCTCCTGGCAAATCCCTCCTACCCATCCATATGTCATTTAACCACCTGAGGGTCTCTCTCCACACCTCCTCTGGTGCATTTATCCAGCCTTCCGTATCTACTCCATCCTCGCCCGCGGCCTTGCCCTTCTTCAACCTGCTCCTTGTCTTCATCAGCTCCTCCCAAGTAAATTCCACTATCTCCTCCTCCCCTCCCTGGCTCAATCTCCCTTCTGCACCTTCTTCCTTCTCCTCCTCCCCTCCTAATAAATCCATAAAATGACTCCTCCACTCCTCACTCCCAATATTCCCCGTGCCTCCCCTACCCTTTCTTCGCTTCCTTAGGTACTCCCATATCTCTTTTTCCCCTCTCAGATCTTGCACCTCCTTCTCCTCTCTTTGTCTACTCTCCTTCTTCTTCATCTCCCACAGTCCCTGCTGCTTTGCCCTCTCCTCATTAAACTCTTCCCAGGATATCTCGCCCCTTCTCGCCTTCTTCAGAATGCCCCTCAGCTTCTGCTTCCCGTTTCTACATTCCTCGTCGAACCACGACCCTTCTCCTTCTCTCTTTCCCTTGTTCCTCCTTATTATAGCCCGGCCCATCTCCTTGCTAGCCTCCTCTATGTTCGTTACGTCTCCCCATTCCACGCCCCTTAATTTGTCCTGATACACCTTCCTTGTTTCGTCGTTCCATATGTTCTTGATTCCTCTACCTTCTCTTCCTTCTTTAACCTTCCTCCTGGCTTCCCCCCATAGTTCTATTTCTATCGGCATATGATCTGATTCCGCTCTGTCTCCGACTGTGAAACTCTTCACCTCTCTCCTAACTTCTTCATCCGTCAAAGCAAGGTCAATTGTCGACCTTCCGTTTGGACCTACATAGGTGTACTCCCCCTCCTTGTCTCCTTTCTCGAATCCGTTAAGTAAGTCCCACTTTCTTTCCTCTATCCAATCTAATAAAATTTTCCCTTCTCCGTTCACCACCTCATCTCTTGATCTCCTCCCATACCTCTCCCCTATTCCTCTCCATTCCTCCAGACTCCTTTCTTTTCCCACTCTTGCGTTCATGTCCCCTCCGACTATTTGCCTCTCCTCCTCTCGTTCCATTATCTCCTCTAACTCTTTGGTCACCTGCTTTATTTGCTGATTACTGTAAACCGTGTAAAATCCCCACTCCTCTCCTCCCCTCTTAATCGTTCTCCCTTGTGTTCATCTCTGTGTCCATGTAGCCTTCCTCTACCTCCTCCCATAACTTTTTTACACCTGTTACTATACCCCCTTTCGCTCTTCCTCTCTTACTGTCCCTCTTCGTCGCTCTACACTTCCACCTGAAACCTTCAGGCATTTTATCTTTGAAACTTGTCCACGCCTCTTCTTCCACCCACGTCTCTGTCAACCCTATGTAGTCAAACTCTGCAATATACTCCATCAGATCTTTGTTAATCCCTCCTTCTTCCTTCATCCACATTTTCCATCCCGCTATTTTCCAAAAACATACCTTAAAAACCTTCTTCTCAGTACTCTCCATCCGTCTCTCCTCCCCCGACCCAGAATTCCTCCCCTCCTCCCTGCTTCCCTTCTTCCTTAGTTTTTTGTCCTTAACTCTCCGACTCCCTCCCTTCCCTACCACCTCTCTGTTGACCTCTTCTCCCTCCCCTGCCCCCTTGATCCCCCTCTTCCTTAGTTTTTTTGCCTTAGTGTCTTCGTTTCTTCCTCCCACACCAGCCATGCATTGTCCACTTGCAGTTTCCTATAGCCCATCCTTACCCTCTTGCCTTGTTCTCTCTCCCTCGCTGCGTATTTCCAGATTTCTCTTTGTATTGCCCTTTCCTTTTCTGTCAAGTCATTGTCAATGAATATCTTCTTGCCTGCCAATTTCGCCTTTTTCACCATCACCTCTTGTTTATCTCTTTCCGTAGTCATTTTCGCTAGTATTATCTCCTTCCCCTTACCCCCCATCTTGTACGCCTCTTCTATTCTCACTTCGGTCTGCAATTATTTATTTATCCAATGTGTCACTTGTTCTTTTTCTCTACCTTTTTCTACCTCTAGCCCTCTAATTATTATATTCTTTCTTCTATCCTTTTTTTCCATTAATTCCACTTTTTCTTCTAGTTTTCTTATTCTCTCGTTCGCCTCCCCTTTTTCTTTCTTCCATTCCAGTTCCACAATCTTTCTCCATTCCACGTCTTCCTGTATTTCCTTTCTCAACTCCAATATCTGCTTATTTGTTTCTTTTATCTCCTTCATTATATCCTTCATCATCTCTAACAAATTTTCGATTGCCTTGTCTTTATCCCCTTCGTCATTTTTTTCTTTCGCCCCCCTCCCTGGTGACCTTTGCGTCCTTTTACTCCTTGTAAAAATGTCATCACCTCTTTCTTTACCTCCTCCGCTTGCCATTTCGATGCCTCTCGTTGTCTACGAATTTTTTTTTTTTTTTATTTCTTTTTTTTTTTTATCAGAAAATCAAATATGTTTTCCTATCGAAAAGCTTAGTCGCAAGTCGTTTTACAACTATCGCTGGTCGGACGTAATAACCCCGATCGTAAATGACTATGGTTAAACAAGTTCAATTCAATAACGATCCACCAATATCAACATTATTTAGACGCGATTAATTTCGGCCGTACGCAAAAAGGCCTGCCCGGCAAAAAACTCTCCGATAAGACGATTAAACCTCGTTGCTAATATTAAAAATCGCTCAGTTCTGCCAAAAATGCCACTGTATGTTACGAAGTTTTGCTTTAATTGCAACAATTGTAGATATTATCAACTGATATAACTATTATAGTGTACCTTGCATCAATGCTGCTTATACTGGCACCACACACGAACTTAACACCTCGTTAATCACGCGAGAAATCAACTTTTCACCGAGAGACAATAATACGCTGTTGCTCGTTCCGATACTCAACTGCAAGTGCCTGTATATTTAAGTAATTAGACTAAAGACAATTACTAAGAGCGACATTCCAAACACAAAACAGTAGGACGTGTGAACTTGTGAGCTGACCAGGTGGGTGGCTAAAATATATTGGCGGAAAATTAAATTTCAAATAAATTGACCAGATGGCAGAATGCTTTATGATAAATCTATCCAAGGAGGAAAATAAAGAAGTGAAAGAAGAAATTACCAAAATGAAAAAAATATATTGGAGCACCACATAGAAAGAAAAGAAAAAATGAAAATAAAGAGAAATATAATAATTAGAAATGCAGAAATGCGAGACGAAACAGAGAGAAAAACTACAGTGGATCGTGGAAGAGCAATTGGGTGTAAAACTAGACGTTGAAGAGGTTACAAAACAAGAAAAAATAAAAGATGGTGAAAATTAAACAAGCAAAGAACGTTGAACGGTACAAGAATACTTGTTGGTGGAGACGAATACAAAGAATAATTAAAGAGGCACATAAATAGATATTACTACGAGAAACAAGGAGGAGAAAAAACGGTTACAGGAAATTGTGGATTAATAATCAGAAGTTGAGTTGGAGCAGGTATGTTGATATATGGAAAAGACCACCACTACAACAAAGGAGTAAAGGTGGAGGAGGAGGAGGAAGGAGATGAAGACACGGCGGGAAATCGGACAAATATGGCAATGATAAAGAATATCCGACAAATATGTAATGCATACAATCAAAGGAGAATGAGAAAGAGGATTAGAGGTCAAAGTTTGAAGGTTGGAACATGGAATGTTAGAACGTTATTAGGTGAGACGGAGGAAGTATCTAACCAGCTTAAAAGGTATCAAGTAGATATAGCAGGACTACAGGAAGTAAGATAGTGGGATAGTGAGGTTATGGTGGGACAGCCAATACTATTACAACGAATATTTCACCTAGCACCTCATCAACAAATAGATAGGCTAGCAGATTAAATTGGGTTGAAGCGAATGCTATAGAGCAGGCACATGTCCCTATGTTCCAAAAAACCATAGTTGCTTCATCTATCTTAATTAATTATTATTATTATATTAATTATTAATTAATCTCGACACATATTCAGTAATGGTCGTGTTAGTTCATAATAGATGGTTATATATTATAATAAATTCGTCAGTTGCGTATTATCTTAAAAAAACGTTTTTACGTATTTTTAGTAGACCCATTCTTCCAAATAGAACAAGGCCATAAAACATAAATCCAATGATCAAAAATATCCAAACACCCAGTTATCATTTACAAAAGATGCTCCATCAATTCAATATAATTTTGGGGCGAGCTATTTTCCAACAAAAACGTACTAAGAGAACCCAAGGCACACAATATTCATCGAATTCTGCACTCAAATTACTTTGCATTGGAAACAAATTACAGGTATTTTTCAAAAAAGTCATAAGGAAACCCAAAATATTCAACGTTCCACCAAATCTAAGCTGGGGACACTATCATCATACTAATATTACTTTTGGGTGAATCCAAATTATAGTTATTTTTCAATAAAAGACCAAAGAACCAAAGCATTCGTTCAGAAGAAATAAATCTTGTTTTGCCATGAACCCAAATTTAAATCGTTTGAAGAAATTGTGGAGAACGGAAGTCAGGTTTAGTTTGGTTGGGTTGGATTGGGTTGAGTTCGACCAAGTTAAAGGTCAACTGTAAACCCAAAGATTAAGAGAAAAATAAACTCAACCCAACCCAAAGATTAAGTGAACATTAATAATGTACAAGTAATGTAAAGTATGTAATGGAATTATTGTGACGGAACCCAAATTATAGCCTTTAGAACAAACGAATGAACTCGACTGTACTCAATATCTAAAAAATCGATTTCATCGCAGAGAACACACACATTTCGCGTTTAAACTACGAGGGATACAATGTTCTGAATTTAAATGGTGCTCCGATGATGAAATCGAAATCTAGGAGAACCAAAGAAGTAAATCGATGTACAATTGAAAGTCAAAAGAAAGGGTTCACCTAAATGTTAGTTGAATATCAAACCAAACCATTAAGTGAATATTAAAGCCAACCCAATCCAACCAAAGGATTAAGTGAAAAAATATTTATGTCCCTAAATAAGTGAACCAAAATTAAAGGCTTTTGAACGAACAGCAGTTTCGCATGGAACCATGACAAGCAAATGGTCAGAAAGTAAATGGTACTCTGATGAGCAGTTTCAGTTTCAATCAAATGCTTCCTTGGTATTTGGAATTTCGTTCCCACAAATCACATTAAAATAAATGCTGATACAATCATTGATGAGTTAGGTTGATGAGTGTCATTGTTTTCTATTTTCATATCTTTCCTCGTTTCCTACCTTATCACCAAATGGCTTTCTGTGTATTATCCGCATTTCCAATATACTATGCATTCTCCCTTTTTTCAGTTCTTGTATTTTCTTTCTATTTGTATGTATTGGATTTTTATAGATTTGTATGTGTTCTACTTCGTTAGACATAGTGTTTTAAGTGCAATAGTTTTTTTTCATACAACAGAGCTTTTCATTCTCCATCCAGTTAGTTCATTGTTGGAAATTTGATTTAATCTTTCTGTCTTATATTGGAAAATATGACTGTAAGCAATCAGCAATTATTTTGTTGAACAAGTCGAAACCATCATTCGCGTTCCTATGGATTAATAAGCGTGGTTCCAGTGAGCACAAGTCAAACAGTTGGTCAGATATGTTTGAAAATACATAGTCCAAGCATGTGCTTGATGTGGATGTAATACGCGAAGGCTCATATGTTGATATGTGAAGGCCAATGATTCCAATAAATTTAGCAACAGTTTCTTATTTTATGACTCCAGAAAGTTTACATTAAAACTTGGGACTGCTATAGACCAGGTACATTGAGGTGGATTCTAGTTTAGCGACTGGGTTGGGACTTATGAAGTGCAAGAGTGTGCAAAGTAAGTAGGAGTAGGATCACCTGCATCCTATTGAGTCGATTGAGATCAGGCACATTGGGGCGAATTCTAGTGTAGTGAGGGGGTCGGGGCTTGTAAAGGGTAATAGTGTGGAAAGTAAGTGGGAGTAGGGCCACCTGGGTTGAGATTGAGTTGGGTCGACTGCTAAAGACCATGGATGGATTTAGCCTTCGGATGTATTTTAGTTGAAGTGTATGAGTGTGTAGAGGAACTAGCAGGAGGGACCATCTTCCGACCAAGATTATTTTGGGATAATTTATGGGATTTCGCCTTTTGCACGGCTCCGCCTGTATTTCATGGCTTCCAGTTGAATTCTCCAACCCTTACCCTTCTTTCTCATACTTGTTTTTCCCACTTTTTTGATGCCACTCCTACTTCCGGTACGAAACAATTCGTGCAAAACGCAGCAACTCTTAGAAATAAATATATCGAAAAGTCACAGTGCTAAATGTACATGTTCGAGCTTAAACCAACTAATTTTCGTATTTTTGCCACAAAAAGAAGGTACTGCGTTATATTTTGGTTTAATTACAACATAAGTTATAGCCTCCCCACTTGGAGGTCTTTTTCACCGTTCACCTGTTGCGTCTGTGTCCAAGCAATTCCCCATTTAGGTTATTGTTCACGAATTTCATAATTTCACTGTCGTCATAAACGTCACAGTCGCCACAACGCGATCCAACAATCGTCGTTTCTACGTCGACACCTCACCGGGTTAAGCCCGGTTCCGGACCGCCGACGCTGCAGCAAACTCGGAGGAAACTTTCCGCCGCTTTGTATTCTTTGGCCGGTAATTTCGTTACGTCCAGGCGGGTTTAGTTCCGCCGACGTTGATAACCTCGTTTCTTTTTCTAGAGTCTCGGAACAATTAGGGCGGCTCCGGCGCGCAAGGGCGCTATCGCGTCGCTTCGCGCCTTTGTCTCTCCGCCGTTCGATGAAAGTTTTACTTTAAGTGGAAATTTGGTTTTTGTTTGCGCCCGGCGACGCGGCCCGAGTCAATTAAGGGCGGTGATTGAGTGCTCCTTCCGGCGTGTTCGATGCGAAGAGATCTCATAAATTGCTAATAAAACGGCCCGGGAGACGCTTGAGCGTTTGCAGTAGTTTTCCCGTTTGGGATGCTTCAGATATTTAGGTTAGATCGCCCGTTTTTTCATGTTTGACTGTCCAGCACTTCTCTTTGTTTGTGTTCTGTTTTATTAAGTTTCCTTGCAATTTGTTTCTTGATTCTTGATTGAAAATTATGCGCAAGATTGTTCCACAACCTGCAAACCCCAAAACAAATTCAATTATGCAAAAGTTATTTATGTCCATATATGTTCCATATTTTGTTATTTCCACTGCGGGCGAATGTCTCGATATTTTGGAAAAATTCATCTGAATATTTACTAATAATCGACAAATTTTTCTATGTGGTCACATTGACGGATACTAACCAAAACCAACGGCTACATAAGCGCTTTATTAATAATTATGATAAAATTAAAATTATTATTACATTAGTTTATTTGTTCCTTTTCTCTTCATTTTTTGGCGTTTACGATTCGATTTTGTTGTTGTATTTCCAACTGTCATAATCTATAGTTGCTTTTATTAAACTGTGAACACAAATCGACGTGGTTTCTCGATATCTCTTTGCAAGCTAAAAACCGACTGACTCACAAATCGATACGATGATCTTATTAATTACATGAATTCTCGGCTATGATTGGACGAAATAATTCTTGCAACAATTTTATTCTAAATTTTACAAAACATATCCAACATTGGATAAAATGTGTACACATAAGTACGCTCGAAATGTGTAAATAATCCACGTTTTTAGAATATTTTGAGTTGGTCTACAAAATTTACAAATCTTGCTACGTAACGACCTAGTTATGTATATCGAAGAATTTATTCATATTTTATCAAATTATGTGCATACCAAGAAACTTATTAACGTTAAATTATCTTAATCCTAGTATTTTGACTTTTAAATAAATTTCTTCTGTCTTTAAAATTGAATATGGTTTAGGCAAGTGTAGTTTGTATTAAACTGTCAGATCAGTATACAATTATTATATATTTGTATAAATCTCTTATTTTTCATACGACTTGTCATATTAATTTTATTAATGTTGTGTTAATATTTTCCATTATTAATACATTCATCTTGAACGTGATGACACCACAGTTTGAATTCCTATTGAAAATTATTTATAGTGGATAATTAGCTAGTACGAACTATGTGTACAGAGAATACTGACTGGATATTTTACAATTTATTGTTGTAACACTAGATATCGACGAGATAGAAACACATATGTCATAGTCTCCTTGTATGTATTATCAATCTTCATATTATAATATTTTACACATACACATTTGATTTTCCGTCTTGTGGTGCCCCCCGTTAGTATCTTCATTATTGCTATATGTTCTCTATTATTTTTCTTAAATATCCAAGCAAGCGATCTATGTGATATCAATGTTTCTGTTATAGATGGATATCCATCAGCGCATCAGTTATGTACTTTAAATAATTCTCCTCTTTTCTTCTCGATGTCTAACCAGTGATTTGTTTTTCATTAGACACCCGTCGTGTATGTATTAACGTGAAAAATAAGTTGCAGCTATTGGTAAGGGATTTGCTCGCCTGCCCATAGTTCATTCGTATACTTTTTCCCTATGTTCCCACTCAGATGACCCATAATTTCGCTATACTGTTTTTTAAAGCATTCTACTGTTAGGCACTGTGCATTATTGATATTATTATTGATATTCATCGTGTAAACATTTTTCAACGCTTCAATAGAAATGCCGTATGTACTTGCTATAAATTTGGGGCAATTCAGCACCATATCATGAACCCAATTCTGCACCTGTGGCAATCAATGTTAGGGATAATAAATGATGAGTTACCCTCGCAAACTGCTGGTAAGTTTGTTCAACCTATACATATCTCCTAATGGTTACGATTGCTAGCACCAACTAGTGACAGCTAATGTAATCTGCTGACATCTGATATTTTTTACTATCCGTTTACTAATAGTAAGGCGTCATGTAATGTACCACCATCGAGTCTCATCGAGTCTCATAAGAATCGCTTATTATTTACTGGTAGCTCTTGGCCGTAACCACTTCACATCTTCACGCTTCCAGCTTTTAGCACCGATCAATAAATAGCCACCTGCAAGCTAACAGAATTTACTTTCTAAGAAAACCTTTATTGGCATTAATTTTCTTACAATTCTTTATCTCATTCCTAACCGCTTCGCCCCTTTCTTCTTCCATCTCCTCCTCCTCTCTCTCCTTTTTCCTACAATCCTCCTTCATCCCTTTTATTTTCCCTAAAATTTCTAGCTCCTCTCCGTTCTCTTCCAAACTTCTTCTTTCTCCAATCCTTTCCTTTTCATCTTATTTCAAGCTTATCTCTTCACAAACTCCCAACCAATGTTCCCATTCATCCCAACCTTTTTCAACAGAACTCTTAAATTTCTCTTCCAGTATTTGTTGGCCTTCTCCTCACTTTCACATCTGAGTCTCACTATGCAATCTGGCGTTGACTTTTCCAGGTTCAGTGCCCTTTTTATCTGTCTTTGGTGTATCGTCCAAACCATTTGCTATTCTTTCCATCTTCACACATTTACTTTCTACTATTCATCACTCTCCGGGCTACTGATCGGTCGACACACTAACAAACTATCCGTTTTCGACACACAGTTTTACATACTGACAAGTATCTGATCCACTTGCAGATATCGTCGACAGCTCCTTTTAGGAACTCACAGCTGTTGCGTATAAACTAATAACTGCTGATTCTACCGAAATAGAGTTCATGCAAATTATTCAATCCTCGGGGTACATATATATGTACGCCCATGACGCCGTATAATATACTGCCGAATGCAGTCACCTGATAGCTCGAGCTAAGTATTTCTATCACTTTCGTACTACCACTGTTAGTTATTTGCATATCTTGTCACCCACGAAGGTACGATGTGATCAACTAGACCTCCTATGTACAACAACAACAGTATCTACACCCTAGTTGCTGTTATTTTTAACACGGAACTAGATTCTTTTTATATCTCTAATTCCAGTCAAATTACTGCAATTGTCAGATTATATCCAACATGACCCATATTTTAATTTAAATATTTGGTGGAACTACCAGTTTCTCGACTACTTCAACAATTGCTACCACTCAGAGTGCCTGACACGTCCTGACAACTTCTAGAACTATTGCAGTTGCTCAGGCACGAACTGTAAGTAATTTTGAGCCATGAATGCAACGCCAAACGTTTGGGACCCAACGTGTGGCAAAACACAGACATAGGTTACGTGACAACGCACAGGGTGCAACAAGTAATATGATTGAAAGCATTCGAAAAAGAAATCTAAGGGCAAAGACAAGCGGAGTGAGACAAGACAATTAAAAAAAAAAAAATTTCAAAAAATTAGACAATTTGTCTTTTTTTATTTAAACGGAATGTAAAATTTGACCAAATTTATAAAACTTGAAAAACATTTTTCTTAATCTATTAACGAAATCGAAAAGAGTGAAGCCAATCAAATCAAATAGAAGAAAACCGAAGTAAAAATCCATAAAACTCAGGTAAGCACAGCGAAACAATTCGAAACATACTCCAGTCGAATTAGACCAAAAAAGGGCCGAACCCGGGAAAAATTTCCAATAGCGATTTTTTTTCATAAATCGTTAGGGGGGGTCACTGGTAGTATAAATTTCGGTTTTCGGGAATCGCACCCTATTGCGTTGTCCGCCATATTGGTTTTAAGCGTACATTTTTCTGTATTGAATAACTCGTCTATTTTCAATTTCACACGAAAAATGATAGAGACCAAAGTAGTTCGGAATTACAATTCCTACAATTTTGGTCTTTATCATTTTTTCCCTAGGGTCGATATTTTTTCATCTAGACCGGAAAGAAGTGGGGTGTATCTAAATATCCTGTTATCTCGTTTATTATCGACTTTAACGCATTAACGATAATAACCAATGTTGTTTGAAATTAATTTTGCTACAACTTTGGTCCTTATCATTTTTTCCCTAGGATCGATATTTCTTCATTTAAACCCGAAAAGAGGTGGGGGGTGTATCTAAATATTGTACTATCTCGTTTATTATCGAATTTAATGCATTAACGATAATAACCAATGTTGTTTGAAATTAATTTTGCTACAACTTTGGTCATTATCATTTTTTGGCCAACGACAAGAACAAGACAAGGCTTATTGATATTTTGAAAAAAGCTTTGCAGGATTCTGATGTCGTTGTTCAGCAGGCACCGGCAGACGCAGATTCTTTCATCGTAGGAACGACAATTCAAGAAGCGTCGAATTACGACGAAGTCACGATCATCGGCGAGGACATCGACCTTCTCGTATTACTGACTGGCTTAGGGTATCATTTGAAGAATGTATGTTTCAAAAAACTCAGCAGAGGACGGACTCTGGAACAATTATATTCACCGGCAAGTTTCAATTATGCAGAGGCTGTAGCCAAACATATTTTATTCCTACATGCCTTCAGCGGATGCGACACTACGTCATCATTATTTAACATAGGGAAGTTAAAATTCTTGAACACCGTGACAAAAAATGACAACCTGGGCGAAGCTCTCGGCTTGTTCCGCTACAGAAACATCCATAAACATTGCTTGGCCCAAGCTGAAGAATGCTTCCTCATCGCGTTATTTGGAGGCAATGAGAAAGTCAAAACATTAGACGACCTACGGTACAAGAGCTTCGCAAAATTGGTTACGAGGAGCAAATTCAATTTGGCGACGCTTCCACCTACCTCGGCAGCAGCGGAGCAACATACATACCGGACGTACCTACAGGTGCAAATGTGGCTGCAGTATGAAGCCGATGCTACAGTATGGGGGTGGAAGAGAACGAATCGTGGATTGGAACCTGTTGCAACAACTATAGGTCCAGCACCAGAATTGTTGTTAAAGACAATTTCTTGCAGATGCAAATGGACATGCGGGAAGATATGTGGTTGTCGCAGAGCAGGACTAAAATGTTAGGGAGCTCCTCGACGAAGAAGACATCGACAATTACGCGAACCCTCCATCAGAGACAATCACCACTGACCCTCCTGAGTTTTCGGACGAAGACATCCATGTTTACGAGGGAGAGTCACACGACTCGGACTTGGAAAAACCACGGGCTAAACGTTCCAAGCAGACCTGATGCAAATTTTACAGGGCTTTCGAATGTGAATTCGAAAAATAAATTATAATTTTTTTCATTGCAAAAGTCATACAGTTCGACAAACGGTTTATTCACACCACTCTTTTCCTTTACCGTAAGCGTGCGTCCAAAAATATCAATCATACATCGTCAATAAGTTAAAGTTGATAAAAAACGAGATAATACGATATTTAGATACACCTCCCACCTCTTTCCGGGATTAAATGAAAAAATATCCACCCTAGGGAAAAAATGATAAAGACCAAAATTGTAGGAAATTCCGAAATTCCGAACAACTTTGGTCTCTATCATTTTTCGTGTGAAATTGAAAATAGACGAGTTATCCAATACAGAAAAATGCTCCCTTAAAACCAATATGGCGGACGACGCAATAGGGTGCGATTCCCGAAAACCGAAATTTATACTATCAGTGACCCCCCTAACGATTTATGAAAAAAAATCGTTATTGGAAATTTTTCCCGGGTTAAAACCTAATTCGACTGGGCTAACAAACACAGTCAATCAACCGAAAGCTAAGTCAACAAAGACACCGATGCGAAGTAAAACAACGAGTCCATTTGAAATCAATGCAAAATATGAGAAAGTGATGGCCAAATGTGGCCGATGCCGATGCGAAAGTTAGACAAACCCGATCAAGAGTGAAAATGTGAATTTAATTTCACTTAATAAATTAAGTTTATGAAAACAAGTTAAAGGAAATGAAAACAATTTAAATGTAAACTAATCGAAAGCGAACCATAACCATAAATGCGAAGCAAAAGAAAAGCTACTAGAAATCAACACGAAGCAACTTGACATCAAAGCAAAGCGAAGCCAAATGAAAGTGTAAAAATGTGAAATTAATTCCATTTTGAATCAAGTTAGAAATAAGTTAAAACAATGCGAAGCCAAATAAAACACAATCCAACCTGGACAAAGCACAAAACGAATAGAACACATACATAGGTAACGCGAAGCAAAGCTAGTTCCGTCATCGAAACCAAGCTAAGGAAAATTGGCGCGAAGCTAATCGAAAACAAAGCCAACATATATAGGAAGCAAAACAAACTAATTTAGGCGAAATTGTCACTTTAAACCAATGGTTAGATGAAGCACAGTAACACTACGTGAAAACGAAGTAATGTGAAGCCAAATGAAATGTGAATTTGAAATGTTCGAGATAAATAAAGAGAATATGAACCAAATCCATGCTTTCATCGTCAAAGCGAAGACTCACAAAGTAACTCTTTCTGACAAGTAATTTATGCCTACTGCTCATTTCTGCTACACATTTTCGCTACCACCACATTCCGCGAGCTCGAAAATTGATAAAGCGCACGTAAGAAGTTATTGTAATCTACTGCCAGATTCGATCTAATAGCTTGGATACCAACGAACGATTCTTGGTTTGCGTTGTGTGGGGTTGGGTTGTGTTGTGTTGCTTTCCATTTATCGACTCTATTGATCTTTCAATATACTGACGATTATTGCCACCAGCTACCTTGTGCTACCTATTGGCACCCATTATAACCTACGTGTCGCCATTGCCACCTATTGACAGTTCCTCTTGTCAATTGATAGCTCATACTACAAACATCTTATTCTAACTTGACCGTTCCTGACAATAAGAACTACTAATACCTGATATAATTATGACAGTACTAAACCGAGCTCAGATATCAGACACCAATAAATTTAGCGCCCAACGTGTGACCACAAACAGACCTATACTTGAGAATTATTGATTCACGTGCTAATTAGCTCCATAATGAAAAGCACATTAATCGCAGTAAATGTTAATTTTAAACTAGGACTCTACGATTGGAAAAACAAAAGGAACTTCTGTGTAAGTGTAAAGGATGAAATTACCTAGCCTTGAATCCCTCGATATAGCTCTTCCGCCAATGGACTACTGACAGCTCCAATATTCCACTGACATACTGACAAAGTAACTCTTCCTGCCAGGTAGTTTTGTCTCCTGCTCATTTCTACTGCCAAATTTTCTCTACCACCATATTCTGAGAGCTCAATAATTAATACCAGCACAACGTTATAAGAACTGACGAACTGACGACTGCCAATCATAATCACTGCTCATGCGATCGTAAGAACTTATTGTAAGCCACTGGTAGATTCAGTGTGGCAAGTTTTGACACCTACCAATGATTCTAAGAGCAATTGGGGTGGGCTAAGTTAGGTTGGTTGGGTCTTGTTGAGTTTGGTTGGGTTAGGTTAGGTTCGGTTAGGTTAGGTTCGGTTGGGTTGGGTCAGAACACTAAATATTTACCGACACTACTGATCTTTTAATATATTAACGATCGTTGCCACCAGATAGCTCGTACTTACAATTATGTGGCGACAAGCGGTAGTGCTTACTGTCGTTCAATTTGACGTTTGTTTACGAACGTGGTGTTATTACTTCGCACCAGCAGTCGAGCTTTAATTCAAATAGTGTTTTCATGTCAATGTGTAGATAATTCTGTTCAGTTAATGTTGACCTGGATATCCCAGTTTTTAAATCAAGTGTTTATTGTGTATATAAACTACGTCGTTTTGCGGAAGGGCCAGTTGGGCCCAACGCCGAAATAATAATTGTAATTCTTTTAATAAATGTTGGTGAGTAGCTTAAAGCTAGAACGCGCTTTCAACTTGCTCCGATACTTCGCACACTGCAATGATTTGGTGGGGCTGTAAAAATTTATGTCGGTTGGCGCTCTAAATTGTTGTCAGTTTCCACTAGAATTAACCGAGGTACTTCAGCCAAATACCAGTGCAACAAATTTTACAATATTTCACCATTACATTTTTTCAACAGAAAAATATCTGGGGCAGCTCGACCTGTTGCCTGTAGCCCTTTACTTTTTTTAATTAATTTGCAGGCGCCACGCTCAAGGCGGGTGGACAGGTAATAAATTGGTACCTCATATTATTTAACACCTTGTTCTAGCTACTGATTCTAAGGCTGCTCATAATACCTAGTGTATAAACCTAGCTCTAATATTAAAAACAAGATATTGTATTGCCAATTGTTTCTCGAATGGATTTTATTTACAAAAGAGAAATGTGGTATTTCTCTTTTGTCATTGAAGAATAATTATTAGCGCGGAGCAACTCAACTAGCCTTAGAAAGCCTAAATAAGCACTAATGGCAATTTAAATCACCAAGGCCAAACTAAGCGAGACAAAAAGCGCTAAACCGTAAATCGTGGAGATTCGAACCAACCAATGATCTCACCAAACGGAGAGGATATTTGCATAGGACACGTCGTTTGTATAATTCATGCAAGCGCGCGATCAGACGCAATTGTGCGAGGACGGAACATGTTGATTAAACAGGACCTCCGCTAATCGCCCGCGCGCACAAAACCCCGTAAATAATAGCCGAATAAATCCCATTTTTGTTTCGGCGTCGCCGCCACCCGCGCGGCGTAATGGCGCAATAAGCGCCATTATTATTCATAATCCGGATAAGCAAATAGTTTCGCGTATATGCAAAACGCCGCCTACCCGGCCGCGTTCGGCGTAATAACCCGCGGCGCGACGCATTCGCCGTAATTGAGTGGAACTTCGAGAACTTCGCCGCCGCGAAATAACGAAATTTTGTCGCCGTCCTCGTTATGTGCGCCCGCTTCCCGAACGGTCCACACGTGAAAGCGACAAGACGGCGGAAAACTAATCCGTTTACGGTTAAATTGACCCGGGTCGGATCGTCGCTTCTTCGCCGTTTTGGAAAATGGGGGCGGGGGGGTCGTCGTCGGAGCGGTTCTTTATTGGACGGGGATTTATCGCGTCGATTCCTTCGCGAGCATTTCTTTTGAAGCAATAAATACTTCAATTAGATATAGGAGGTGTTTACGCCGATGCGGTGGCGACGTCGATTGATTACGTTCAGTGAATGGGTGAAAGACGACGCCGAGGAAATGTCTTAAGCCCTCCACCGCGGACATAATTACAGGATATAGCATAGATATAACTTACTTAAGAGGCGTTTACTATGAGCGAAATTTAAGCAAATCAAACAAACTTAACCAAAAAAACCCAACCTTATCAAACTAAATGAAATTTATTCGAATGGAACTCTACTTACGATAATTGCCATCAACAAACTTTACATCGATAAATAGCCTTTTAAGTTAATTTAAAAATTTTGATTAATATTTATATAAATATGATATGTTAGAACCCTGCTCAAAACGGTGCTAATTCTGACGTAACCAAAACAAATTTGGGAAAACCCCTGAAACAATTACCTACCCCTGCACAATAAAACGCAGGTAATAATTATAATTTGAGGGAGGGATGCCAATAGAAGAAGAGAAAATTTTTGCAAATTCAAATGCGGGAACGAGGAGAAGGCAAACAAGTATCGGATGGACGAGAAATACTGAAGATGTGAATTCTGTGGCAAAGGCTGGTATAAATTGGAACATTGGATAAGAGGGTGCAAAGAGGTGAGTTTGGAAGAAGAAGAGCAGACGAAAGAAAAAGATTGGAGAAAAAGCATAGGAGAGAATGGAGAGGGGAGGGGACTCTTGCCATGGTCAACGCGTTACACACATCAAGCATACTTAGTTACCTTATAAACCAACCCAACTCAATCCAATCCAACCCAACCCAACCCACATAAGTTCAGAGACAAAGTAAGACCCTTTTCGATAATTTTGCAGTGTTTTTTCGTTCATTTGATATGTTAGGCAATTGGGACAGCGTTGAAATTAAAAAAATATATATTTATGCATAAGGTGGTCATTTTGAACCCAATCATATACTTGCAATTTAGACAATTTTTACCTTTTCATCATTTTTATATATTTCACAACCCAAGTTCAGAAAGTTTAGTGGCGCCTAGTGCAGTAGTCTGAGTTGGCGTCATTAGAATTTTACACTCGGAGACTGATTACATTATGATTATGATCATTCATTGGATTTAGCTAACCAGTTACTCATTTTGTTATAGTTATAAATTTTAAATTTGCCCAAATATGCAAAGTTGTTTAAATTCCTTAAAATGGCAAACATTTTTGTAACGCAATTCAATCCATCACAACCCAAACTATAATGCATTCAATGAAAAATGTACAAAAACGTAAGAATATATATTGTAAAGGTCATACATGTAACAATAAAAGCGTTGAATAAAATAATAGATTTAACAGCAACGAAATACGACGATGAGACGAGAGTAGAACTTTTAGAACGAACCGCGTAGAAAGATTCGGCATCGTAATGTAACTCTGAATAATAACTCCATGTAAATAATTGAACCAATAATGATGTTTGTCGTAGAATTAAGTTAGATAAGGTATGTAGAATATTAGAATAGAATTAAGACTAATATAATTATAAAGTAGAACTCAATATAATAGGCTTTAATACATTAATATAATTTAAATCGTAAAGCAAGTTCAAATCCACGAAAACTTCTCGTTGCGAGAGCAGTGGGCGGGACTCCTGCTTGGCAACTGCGATCCGTTTCAAACAACCAATAGCTACTCTGGATGACTTTCGGTAAAATTTAGATTGAATGTAAAATAAAATAATGTGAAATAGCATCGGGTATATAAGCAGACCGGCATCGGCACGGAGCATTCCACTCAAGTCAGTCAGTCCTCGACATCGAGAGCGAAAACTTCGCTTGCGACAATATTCGAAACCCCAGAAGTAGAAATCAATAAGTGTTTCAATTTATTGGTTGTTAACACTTTACTACGAATTTGTCTAATTCAATTTGTTTAAATGGTATTGTCTTTGAGCCCACTGTTTATTTAGAACGATTTATTTGTGTATAAATTCCCTGAGTAAATAATTTTATTAATTATATCGAGTGTCAATTTGTATGGTGTAGTTTTGTAACTGTTAAACTGAGTTTTGTCGGCTATACTTGCATTCGTACTATTATATATTTAAATCTCTTAAAGATGGCCTGATATCATTTTAAGCAAATATTGCATTAATCCCCGTAGTTCTTGCTACAAAATGAGCCAGGAACGGAAGCGATCAAATGCAAGCCTTTTATTACATTCCTTGCCAAATTGCACACTGTGAAATAAAAGGACTTCCGGAATGGGTTCATTGCAAAGTTAATATGAATAATTTCGATCGATCAAGGACGTAATATAATTAAAGCACATACTTCGGGATTTAATATCCACTATTTTATGGATGAATTGGTTTTGTCGTTCCTGCGAAAATCATCTTCATAGAAGGTCGTTTAATTTTCACCGAATACCATAGTTTTGCATTTTAGAACATTTTTTGCTGTTTGTTTTAACGTTTCGTCGATGTTTCAATTTTTTTGTCGTCATCAAAATCACTTTGATATTTGATATTTCATTGCTTTTAGCAACTTTGTCTGTGTTTACTTTGATATTTTACGTATGGCACGTTTGAAGTGAACATTTTTTACAATATTTACTTACATTTATCATAAATTTAAAATTATCAGCAATTCTGGAAATTTTGGAGTTGTTTTGCATTGACTTTTAGCAATAAAATGTGCTAATTTCAATCCAACACTTTCCACATTTTAGACCATTTCTGCATTTTTGTTCAAATTTGACGTTTTATCAATTTTGACGGTGCTGACATTGTTTGCATTTTTACTCTGTTAACCAATATTTTACTGTCGTTATTTTGACTTTTCGGTTTCCAATGGACATTTTTGCATTTCTATTAATTTTAAAATTTTTGCAGAAAAATTAAAAACTATTAAAATTGCAAAAATGTGTGACAATTTCCTTCTTGCAATTTCAAATTATTTTTTGACAGGCTTGAACAATTTTTGAAAGTGTTCGTTATTATCAGTCATTTCGTACGTTTGTTTTAGGAAATTATGACACATTTCATTATATATATTAACATTTTTTGAATTTTATTAAAAAAAAATGCGGTAATTTTTAACCCAACCCAACACTTGCAATTTGGACGGTTTTTATATTTTTATAGATTTTGCTCATGTTTACCCCTTTTTGAAATTTTCTAAAACTATTTAAACTATTTAAAGGGAAAAAGTACAAATAAATATTTTAACTTAAACGTAAGCTAGGAGAAATTTGTGTGTTTGCATGACTACATGAATCTAAGCGGATGTATTGTTGGTGATCTGATGAGTTCTGAAGGACGAAACAGCGGACAACATGTTAAACAACAAGCTAACAAATTTTATTTTGTTCAAAAAAATGCACCGGAAGTACACGGTTGCGGATAAAATCCAAAAAAAAAAGTAAAAATTATTAAATTGCCAATGATATAGAAAATGCTAAATGTCAAACTGTTGTGTTAGGTTGGCATTTTAGGTCGGGATACAATGCAATAGATGCAAAAAAAATCGAAAGAGCCAAAATTGCATAAAACATCAATCGAAGGACAAACGAAAATATTGCCAAAATTCATAATATTCCGAAAAATCGAAAATTAAAGACATATCAAATTTGTGAGATACTTAAAATTTGTTTGCAAACAAAAATTTTTTTTAGACATTTTCAATAATTTTGAAAACCTTCCAATCACCCCGCAAAACGCGCCAAATTGTTGAAGTATTTCAAGGAAAGCTACAACATTTTTAGTTAGCTTCTGTCTAGTTCAGTGCGATAAGTTGTTGATTCGTTTTTAATGTAATAGATCTGCTTATATTGTTCTATAATAAATCTTTTTATAACTCGTGAATCCTAAGTGAGATTACTTTAACTGAATAAACCTAACAGGTTATGGGCCCAGTGAAGTAACTCGAGAAATAATTTTAAATAATTTTGATTGATCGAGGTGTCAAGTTATATTCCAGCCTTGTGCGAAGTGAAAAACTATAACGAAGTCAAAATCAAAATGGAAACCGAACTTGTGAGAATATCTAAGTTAAAAAACTTAGAAAACTGGGGAATATGGAAATTCCAAGTACGCGTGATCCTGAAGGCGAATGACAGCTGGGGCGTTGTATTCGGAGAGGAATTGAAGCCGAAAGTGCCTGGTGCCGGGTCGAACACGCAAGCGATCGACGAGTACTCAAAGGCACTAGCGAAGTGGAACAAGGCAGATGCCTTGGCACAAAAGGTAATAGTTACAACAATTAGTGACCAGCCAACGCTACATGTCATAAACTGCACAACTGCAAAGGACTGGTTCAGTGCAACGAAGAAAAGCTCAGACGACATGGCAACACACATCTCAAAACTTGAGGACATGGCCCACAGACTGCGATCAATGGGTGAAAACATATCGGATTCTATGATTATAACTAAAATCCTTATGACTTTGCCGGCAGATTACAAGTATTTCGTGAGCGCGTGGGAATCAGCGTCAGAGGGAGAACGTACCTTAGTAAACCTTACGTCAAGACTAACAATAGAAGAGTCAAGGCATTCGACGCAAGAAGATAGAAGTGTCAACGCTCTGTCGACAAAGGCTCAACAGGAAAAGCCATATCGCGACAAAAACTTCAAAAGAAACAAGAAACCTGGCAAATGCTATGAATGCGGAAAAACAGGTCACTGGGCAAAGGACTGTAGGCAACGTGCCGAAAACGATGCAACAAAGAAAGATAAAAGCAACGCAATGCAACGAAGGAATCCATACGGCGCAGGGCTAGCGAGCGTAGCCCTCAGGTCTGCTTTAACAAACGTAAGGTCACAAGCAGACTGGTTTCTCGACTCTGGTGCCAGTGATCACATGTGCAATCAACGGGGATGGTTCCTGACGTACGAGGCCTTCGACACGCCAGCGATGGTGTGCATAGGCGACGGAGGATGCATCGAAGCCTATGGAAGGGGCCACATCAACATGCTCATGTTTGATGGAAACCAATGGAACAAAAATCATCTAGTCAACGTGCTCTATGTTCCAAAACTAAAATATAACCTATTTTCAGTAGGCGCAGCACTCGACAAGGGTCTCGAAATGCAGTCTACCCGAACCACCTGTAGACTAACAAAAGACAAGAATACAGTCGCAGTGGGAGTTCGTCAAGGCAAGCTCTACTCGATGAAATTCAAAGTTATTCGTCCGGGAGAAATGAAATCAGTAAATGAAGAAATAGAAGCAAATATAGCATCAACAGGGACGCTTGTGGAGTGGCACGAGAGACTTGCACACCAAAATCTTAAACATGTTAAAAGGATTCTTGGTCGTTTCCAGATACCGGTCAAGCCCGAGAAAAACATGTTCTGCGAGTCTTGCGCAATAGGAAAAATGCATCGGTTGCCCTTTCCCAACAGCGTGTCGCGTGCAAATGCGATCGGTGAACTAATTCATGCCGACCTCTGTGGACCTATAGAAAACAAGTCCATCGGTGGGTCAAGGTATTATTTGCTTCTCAAAGACGACTACTCGCACTTCCGGACAGCTTACTTCATCGCGAGCAAAGCTGAGACAACGCGTTGTGTTGAGAACTTCATTAATAAGGCTGAGAAGCATTGCCCGAATGGAATACGAACACTTCGCACAGACAATGGGCTCGAGTTTGTTAATCGAGAAATGAGAGAGCTGATTCATCGGCATGGAATCGAGCACCAACGAACGGTGGCATACACGCCTGAACAAAACGGTTCGGCAGAGAGAGACAACCGCACACTAATGGAAGCGGCGAGAGCACTGCTCCACGCCAGAAAATTCGAACCAAGATTCTGGGCAGAGGCGGTGAACACTGTTGTTAGTGTTCTCAACTGGACAGGGACGAGTAGCGTAGAAGACATGACGCCGCACGAACTCTGGGTTCAAAAGGAACCGAGAATCAAAGAACTGCGAATCTTCGGAGAAGAGATCTTCACCCATATACCCAAGCAAAAACGGCAGAAACTGGCTGCGAAGGCGAGAAGAGGTTTTTTTGTTGGCTACGATGGTGAAAGGAAGGGTTACAGGATATGGTACCCGGAGGATGACATAATTCAAACGGTGCGAGATGTCATATTTACGGGAAGAGCTAATCAGACGCCCAAGAAGATTGAGCAAGATGGCGAACTCATTATCAAAGAGACGTTCGAACCAATTGAAGACAATGTGGAGAATCAGCTGGAGGAGCAGATTGAACATAATCCAGACGAGATTGACAACGGAGGATGCGAAGAAGTTCCGATTAACAGAGTTCGTCTCCGAGACAGGGCGACAATTCGGCCACCAAGCAGGTATGATGACTATATCGATATTAATGATATATTTCTAGCCGAGAGCCAGGAACCGGTATCATTCAAGGAGGCCATCAAAACCGACGACTCCGAACATTGGAAACAGGCCATGGACGAGGAACACCAGTCGCTAATGCGAAACGAAGTATGGGAACTTACAGAAGCGCCAAAGGATCAAGCAATAATCGATTGCAAATGGACGTATAAGTTAAAGCACGATGCGAGTGGCAACATTCAGCGCTACAAAGCAAGGCTCGTTGCACGAGGGTTTCGTCAGAGAAAAGGGGTTGACTACCACGAGACTTACAGCCCTGTAGTTCGTTTCGACTCTATAAGGACTATTCTAGCAATTGCAGCTAGTGGGAGCAAGAGCATTCAACAATTCGATGTCAAAACGGCTTTATTATATGGGAACATTGATGAATCCATATTCATGCGACAGCCCGAAGGTTACGAGGACGGCACCACAAGAGTTTGCAAACTCAAGCGCAGTCTATACGGCCTTAAGCAGGCCTCGCGCTGCTGGAACCGACGATTTATTGATTTCGTACAGAGATTCAATCTGGAGGCCACAAGTGCAGATCCCTGTGTATTCACCAGTAAGGAGAGAGGGATGCTACTTGCAATCTACATTGATGATGGACTCATTATTGCAGAGGACAGAAACCAAATCGATCAAATACTTGGTGAACTGCAGAGGGAGTTCGAAATAATTCACGGTGAAGTGAATCTGTTCCTGGGGCTGCAAATCGAACGATCCCCAGATGGAAACATCTTCATCCACCAGGAAGCCTATGCGAGGAGAGTTCTACAGCGGTTCAACATGAAGAATGCGAATCCCCTGGCCACTCCGGCCGATCCACACGACGAATTGAGGCCTCAAGCCCACTCGACGGAAGATGACGAAGATACGACGGCCCCGTTCCGAGAGGCGATCGGGAGTCTCATGTACCTTTCTGTGGCGACGAGACCTGACATCACATTCGCCGTCAACAGGGTGAGCCGATATCTGGAGAAACCTAAGAAGATTCACTGGAAGGCGGTGAAACGCATTCTTAAATACATCAAGGGCACGATTGACTACGGCCTGGAATTCGAGAAGCACCCGGAGAACAAGCTGGTGGCCTACAGTGATGCGGACTATGCCGGTGACACCGAGACAAGGCGATCAACGACCGGATATGTCGTGACATACGGATCCGGTGCGATAGCATGGGGTTCACAAAGGCAGCGATCCGTAGCACTGTCAACTACTGAATCTGAATACGTAGCCGCATGTGAAACAGCGAAAGAGATCGCATGGACTAAGAGCCTAGTTAGAAATTTACTCGATACCAAAGACGTCCTGACGACACTATATCTGGACAACCAAAGTGCAATACAACTAATAAAAAATCCGGTATTTCACAAAAGGAGCAAACACATCGATATCAGATATCACTACATTCGGGAGCGATACGAGAAGAATGAATTTGTGCTGGGATACATTCCTTCGAGAGAGCAACATGCGGATATCCTAACGAAAGCACTGACACGCGACCTGTTCCAATATCACCGAGCAGCCATTGGCATCCGCAAACGATCTTCTATGAGTCAAAAGGACCATCAAGCCGAAGTGGGAGTGTTGAAAATGTCGGCTTAATTTAGTTTTGTCGCTTTTGCCCCAACGGAAGGTTGGCAAACTTTTTTATCATTCTCCATGACGATAAGTTGTTGATTCGTTTTTAATGTAATAGATCTGCTTATATTGTTCTATAATAAATCTTTTTATAACTCGTGAATCCTAAGTGAGATTACTTTAACTGAATAAACCTAACACTATTTTTGAATGATTTTAAGTTTTGAACGTCGGATATGTAGACATTTTTCTATTTTTGGAAAATAATTGTTTGGTTTTTTTTCGATTCGTGAACATTTTGACACATTTTGAATGTTTGCGAATTGATAGAGAAATGGACAATTTGAAGTAATCTTTCAAAAATTTAAAAAGTACCAAAAATAAAATTCTTAAAGATTCGATTAGGTATTTGCAAAAAAGCGATTGTTGAATATTTTAAAATTTCGGGCATTTTTTAATATTTGAACCCAACCCAACCCAACCCAAACCGTAATGTTCAGAATCCAATTCATAAAAGATTTGAGAGGATTGTAAAAAATATGGAAATGAGATGGGGGGGGGGGTTGATCGCATATTTAAATTACCATAGTTTTTTTATTTTCAAATTAGGTTATCGCATTTTTCTGCCCTTTCGTGATCCTCTACGCCAAGTTTATACTTATTTATATATTCCACTCCTTTAATTTTGTTTCTAGTATCCATCATACATTTTAATTATTGTTGTTCGGTTTCTTTGTTATTTCTGAATTTTAATTTTTATTACAATCCATTAACTGGGAAATTCGTTAACACTAAACATTTATGTGCGATGTAAATAAAAATGTAAGTAAGATATGGAAACGGTATAGGGTGTTTTATTAAAAAATACATATAAGATCCAAGAGGCATCCAAATACCCAACCTAACTGATGGGAACAAATGTCAGTTTTAAATCTATTTTTCTGGGAGGGAACTTCAACAACCTACGTATATTTAGTTGGGGTGACACTTAACACAATCTGTCAAACTGGGTTTTTTCAGTGCAGTTGTGAATAATGACAAAACTTAAAATAGGAGAGTGGGGCACAATCTGCCAAACTAATTTTAAAATTACGTAATTTGTCGCCAACCCAAACCAGGGGAACTGATTTTGGAACAAATTTATTTTTGTGTGAAGAGATTTCAACAACAACAAAATTTTAAACTAAAGAAACTAAAGAACAAATATTCCCATAATTGGCTGGGTTGGGTCGGGTTGGGCTGGGTTGGGTAAGGTTGGCTTGGGTTGATTTGGGTTGGGTTGGGTTGGGGTCCAATTTCAAATGTCATTATTGACCATAAAATTCTTTTGTTCCTTCTTTGCGCAACTTGGACAACCTGCAACATTGCGTCATTTGAACCAAAGGGATTTCTACTTAACAATAATACAGATTTTAGTTGCCTTACGTTGGACTGATTGCAGAATTAAATCATCCGGACGAAAATCGTTTTAAAATTATTCCAGGTCGACAAACCAATTTCGGCTATTGTTTGTACTAACTGACATTTATTTAGATATATCGAGGCATGAAAATATGAGCTACGACGATTGTGTACGTACTAGCGCGATCTAGACGCTATAACGTCACACTCGTGCTGCCATGTGATCACAGAGTTCTACTTTGGCCGATGTTTTACCGGAATTTTGTTAAGAAAATCAATGAATTTTATGAAATTCAATTTTGACGTAAGTTGGGGCAATGTTTTAAATTTATAAGAATTCGCCATCTTTCCTCCTTATGTAATTTGATAATTTTCGAATTATAATCCCCCGGGCTTGTAATGTTCGTTTTGACGTTTCCAAATGTTTTGACACTTTGTAATAATTTTTTATCGGTTGCATTTTTTACGCCTTTCGCATCTAACAAAGTTCCATCGTTTAATAATTGCCCTGGCGACCATCTTTTATAGAAATAGCCACGACGTGAAATAAAATGTGGACATATTTTTAATAATACAAAATATGCATAAAACCTTCGATCTGCGAGCAAATTGCAATTCATTCGAATACCGTTTTCTTTCTTATTTGTGATCACGTGGCACGATTCCCCGCCATCATTGGTCAAAATCGATTATTTTGTTTCAATCCCAAACTATGGCTAGTCATATAAAGTAAAAGTTTCCCAAACTTTACAATAACGTTTTTAACATTAATCGTAATTACCCAGATTTACAAGATACACAATTGGCGTTCTTTTTACAATATGACGATATGTACGTTTTACACAAATCCACATTGTGCCACAACCTGCAGCAATTCACACAGCTTTATAATTGCGAACGTTTCAAAACGACACAACACATTTTCAATCGGGAAACCTGACGGACGTGTCACGACAACTCGAACCAATAACCCGATGAAATGCACAAACACAACGCGACGTGTCTTAACAGGTCGAAACGCGGAAAGAACGGATGGCCCGGAAAATACACTTTGCAATCCGACTTACCTTGCACTTTGTGATTGAGCGCCGCGCTAAAACAATTTACTCGAGTCGGCGGCTCCGAACCACCGGCCCATTTCTCATTTAATACGCCGGAGATATCGCGAGGTAAAATTTCGCTGAAAGCATCTGGTTTGATGCATCGGGCGCATTTGCAACGCTCCTCCCTCCGACTGCAGTTCGGCGTGATTTAAAGACGCACATTTTTAATATTTTCGACAATATAGACGAAGAAATTCGAGTGAGTTATATCGATGCGATGCGAGGTAAACTTAAAAAAAATAGTGTCTTTGACATTTTCGCGTGTCTCATCCCGACAAGTTACATTAAGGGTCGGAGGCGACTGGCGTAGTTCACATGCCACTAATCCACAAATGCAACGCTATCGATTCCCAGGTAATGCAAATAAATTCATTCCGGTAAATGCATCCAGCAATTAAATTTTATCCGTTACGGGCCGTAACGCTAATCGGAATTTCGTGTGCGCGTGTGAATTTAACGATCGTCGTTGGCGTCCCGATCGGTGAACAACGGAACGTGCCGGTTATTTTTAATGTCGTGGAAATTTGTATTTAAACTGTTACTACTATAATAACGACACTAATTCGAATTCAGCTGAAATCGATCAACCCAAAATAGACGTCTATTTGAAACCACATTTTCCTGGCCTAAAATAAGCGTACTGAGTATTTTTAAAGCATGTATTTGTAATTAATTGAACAATTACTACGATAATAAAGGCACAAACTCTATATCGTTTAAAAGAATTCAACAGGAACTAAAGGTCTGCTTGAAACCTAAAATAAACGAACTGCTCCTTTATAAGCTAAGGGAAGTCTGTATTTATACAGGCTTACTACGATAATAAAGTACCAATTGGATTTCGATTAAAATCAGACAACTGGGTGTAGAACTTTACTTGACAACTCGCGTTGATAGGTTTACTTTCTTGTGAGGTATTAAAATGTTATTAAACATTAAACTTAGTTTAATATATTTTTTTTTGTTTTGCATAAATAGCAAAAAATAAATAAATAAGTCGTTGCAACAAGAAAATTAAAAATCGTGACATTTACGTTCAAAATTCAATCATTTAATTTTAAATTAGTCACAGAAGCTCCAATTTGAATTAAACATTTATTGATTATTCCCCTTTTGTACCGACACTTTGCCAGTACGTGTGTTGAAAATGAAGTAAAAATAAACGGATTAATTATAACATGTAAAACTAAAGCTCGTGTCCTTTGTGTTCAACATTGGTTTAATTAATTCAAAACAATTTAAATGGAAAATAATTTTATTTCAATTACTTTTTCAATTTAAACCAGTGTATGCCATAAACTGCCAAAACAATACAACACATACATACACAACGCTTTTAATTAATTTATTAAATATTAGTACATTTAACGTTTGAATTAAGGCGAGAAATTTATCAAAATAACTATAAAGTTTATGTCACTATAAAATAAATTCAAAAATTTTAAAGAAATTAGTTTGATTAAATATCCAAACAAAATGTTATATTACGTAAAATTTGGGTTGGGTTGGGTTGGCTTGGGCTGAGTTGAGATGGGTTAGGTGAGGTGGGTTGGTCTCTATAAATGTAATTTATTAAATAAAATTAAATGACCAGAATAATCAAATAAAAATGCTTACATTTAAGTAGATTTTAATAAAATTAACCTTCATAAAATTAGTTAAATTTACAGTAACTGTAAAAGGAAATTCGAGGGAGAAAAAAATAATTAATTAAACAATTAATAAATTTGACACACCCAACATTGATCGAGTTATTTATTTTGAAAAAAAATTATGAAATGCAAATGAGGCAAATTGGTCTCAAATTAATCAATTAATTCATCGTTTCGGATATATGTTGCTTTCTAATTTATATTTGGGTTGAGTTGCTATGTGTTGGGTTAGATCCTCGTTGTCTTTACAAATTGAATTAATTACATGAAATTAAATGACCCGAATCACTAAATAAAACTGCCTTACATTAACATTTTCATGAAATTAAATGTTTATTTAATTAGTTAACTCTGCAGGAACAACGAGCGTTAAATAAAATAACGAATCAAAAATACTGAACAATTTAATTTAATTAAAAAAATAATAATTATAACAAGAAGGTTATTTTGAAGATTATGAAACGGAAAGAAAATACCGCAATTACATTTTGATCCAATTACTGATCTGGCTCTTTGGTCCACCCAGCATGATGGGGGGGGGGGGGGTTTAAAGGAAATTAATTTGATTAAATATACAAACCAAATGTTATTTTATAAAAAAATATTTTTACAATTAAAACTAACAAAAAATGAAAAGTATTGATATATTTATTTATTTTGAAAAAGTTTGATTTTGCAAAGCAAATGGGGAAAATTGGTGTCAAATTGATCAATTAATTAATAGTTTTTAATTTATGTCGCTTTCCAATTTCCTATTTGGGTTTCCTCATTATCTCAACAAATGTAATTAATTAAATAAAATGTTTTTCAATTGCACGAATTAAAAAAATATAAATGACTTACATTTAAGAAATCTTAATGAAATTATATTTTATTTAATTAGTTAAATTTGCTGGAACCCTAAAAGGAAATTCGAAAGAGAAAGAAAATAATTAATGAAGCAATTAATACACGTGTTGTTAATTACCCACATAACATTTCTACTGTAGTACCAAGCTTACAAGAGCTCTGAGAGGGCGTGTATGGGGGAGCTGCATGTTCAGAAAGTACATTCAGGCCGAAAGGTATTTCGGCGGAAAATTTAAATTAGAGGAAATAACATTTTATTAAATCGTAATCTAGTAGAATCAACTTTAACTAAATAACATGTTTGATGAAATAAAATAGTTTGTTTTTATTGTTATGCAAAACACAGATTTATAACACATAAATGTCAAAACGAAAACAAACCACTGTTTTGTTTGTGAATGTACATAAAGGAAATATCGCACGTGATTGGTCCGCATGGTTTGTTTACGAAATTAGTTCACATATTTTCCGGGGCTTTTGTAAGCTTGGTGGCACTGTATATCAAATATAAAGTTCGACGTGACTAAAACACATTACATGGTGTCAGAAGTGGTTAGCAACCAGCAAAAAGAAAACGTTTATTTGTGATACTAGTGAAGAAAAAAAAAGATCTGCGATCGTGTTAGACGATGAGAATTCCCATCAAAATGATTCTTCACTTTCTGGATTGTGTCCTCCGTCACCTTTGCGAGAAGTTACCGAAGGTATGGACAAAATCTGGAAAATGTGGGCACAGTCAGAATTTGAATTCTACGCCACCGCAACCAACTTGAATAGAAAATCACCAGTTACGCAGGTAGCGATTTTCATGACTATAATCGGACAAGAAGCTATGGTCATTTACAACACTTTCGAGCTATCATCGATGGAAACAACCGATCTGAAAGTAATTAAGAACCTGTTTGCAGACCGATTCATACCGAAACTAAACGAATCGTACACTTCATGGTTATTTTACAAACTACGTCAAGGTGATTCTGAGAATTTCACCGACTTTCTACAAATGCACTGACACTAGTAAAACAATGTGAATGCGGCGCACTTGAAACTCGAATGTTACGAGATAAGATAGTTGCTGGAATCTGCTGAAACAGCAAGCCGCCAGGTTCAGAGCATGAAATCTTCTACGGAGAAGATCGTCGACGCCATTCAAATGTTTAACAGAAGCAAAAAGCCGCATCCGAAACAATCACCATCCACGGAACAAAAATCAAGTACACGTCAGGCATCAAACAACAAGGATAATAATAAGAAAGAGCTGTTTAAATGTCGACGCTGCGCGCAACAACAGTGTCCAGCCTACGGGAAAAAAAGTGTAATACGTGCGGAATGGCCGGACATTTTGCTATCTGTTGCCGTACAAAAAGGCTCATGTCGTCAAGGCTGAAACTGATAACTTATACGTAAACTGTTTAACTGCGCATTGCAGTAAAACTAAGGCAAACCTAGATGATAATTGGTACGAACAAGAGATTCTTCCTAATAATTTATGTGTCAATATGAAATTGGACACAGGATCACAGTGTGATATCATCAGCAAAACAATAGCTGACAGTTGTGGTTTTCTAACTCGAACCTCGAGAATTAAAAAGCTGCTCGCTTTTGGTGATAATTCAAGTGCTTGGTGAAAGCAGTGTCAAATGCGTTATTAAGAAGAAAACTTTCTTAATCACATTTATCGTGGTACGAGAAAACGTCGTTCCAATACTGGGACAAAAAACATGTGTTGAAGCCAGACTCGTAACTCGCATACTTGCACTTGAACTTCAAGTGCCAGAAGAAATTCCCAGTTACGTTTTAAAAGGTCTAGGAAAAATTCAAAACTTTCAATATGACATCGACTTTGTGGAAAAATTTTTAGGACACAATCTCTCCTGCCGGGTTAGAGATTGATCCAGTGAAACTTCAAGCTATTGATCAATTGGGCACATCTACTGATGTGAAATCCCTTCAGAGATTACTCGGCATGGTGACTTATCTCGCCAAGTTCATCCCTCAACATTCGGAACTAACTGCACCATTGAGACAATTAATACTTAATGATGTTGAGTGGCATTGGACAACCGAACATGATCATGCAGTATGGGAGTTCAAGAAAACATTGAAGAGAGCACCAACACTTGCTTTTTATGACGTGAATGCCCCAGTAGTATTGTCCGTCGATAAGTTCAAAAGCAGTCGGCGCGGTGTTGTTGCAGCATGGAAAACCGGTTGCATACACCACGCAATCACTTTCTTCTTCCCAACAAAATTATCCGCAGATCGAAAAGGAAGCCTGTTCGATACGCTTAGGATGTAATAAATTTCATGACTATGTATAGGCAAAGACTTAGCCGTAGAAACAGATCATAAGCCTTTGGAAGCGATCAGCAAGAAACATTTACTAGCTGCACCGATACGTCTGCAGAAGATTTTGTTCGACGTACTCCCATATGCTCCAAATATTGTTTACAAATCAGGAAAGGATATACCTATACCTGATGCATTAAGTCGTGATTGCTGTTCAGATGCTCACGCACCTGAGGATGAATAACAAGTTCACCTCATCCTCCCCATGTCGATGACAGCCCTAGACAAACTGAAAAGTGCGACCTTAGTAGAAACTAATCTGAACGAACTAATTCAGTACATTATCAAAGGCTGGCCGCATGAAATCACAGATTTACCGGTACATCTTGGACAGTATTGGACTTACCGTGATGTACTGTCCTACTATGATGGTATTATCGTGAAAGGACATCGACCGCTTATTCCGAAAGCACTGCGACCATAATACCTTGAAATTATACACCAAGGACATCTAGCTATCCAAAGCAATCTCAACAGAGCTCGCGAGGTTTTGGTTTGGCCCAACATGACAGCAGACATAATAGAATTCGTGAATAAATATTATGTCTGCCAGTCCCAACAAAGAGACAATGACCGAGAACCAAAAATTACATCGAATTCCCGACTATCCTTGGAAAATTGTAGCAACCGATTTATTTGAAATAAAACAGAGAATGCACGTACTACTAGTAGACAGTTACACTAGTTTTTACGACTTCCGTGAGATCACCACCACATCATCGGAATCCGTTATAAAAAGTCTGAAGACATGGTTTGCGATGTTTGGCATACCGGAAGAAGTGTTACCAATCAACGGATCACAATACTCATCTGCTGCATTCAAGACTTTTGTTAACAAGTGGAACTTTCTACGTCTAGCACAGGATATCCTCAATCGAATGGATTAGCAGAAAGATACGTGCAGACAGCCCAACAGCTAATCAAGAAATGCAATCAAGATGGTTCTGATATTGCATTGGCATTGTTGAATTCTCGCAATACGCCTAGACGAGATCTCAAGTCACCAGCCATTCGCATGTTTGGTCGATCTACTCGAACTCTACTATCAAGTCGCAATGATATAAAAGAACCTGCACCTGCAACGGTCCAGCAAGATTTAGAAAAACAACGGTTAGTACAAAAGTCCTACGCTGACCACACACGCCAGAGAAAACAAGAAGTTCAAACAGGTGATCATATTCGAGTGAAAATTGGTCATCGTAATTGGACACATGGCTCTGTGATCTCCCAACATGTGCATCCGCGCTCAGTTAACATAGAAACTGACGAGGGTTATTTGTACCGCCGAAATCACCAGGATGTTCATAAAACAATTGCAAAGTTTCCCCGCCGGATCGAAAGAGTTCCCGATATTGTGAACAGCCCTGGACTACCAAGCGGACGTCAACTGAAGTTGTTTAAGATGCACCAAAAGACGATCAACTATGTGATAACAATATCATACAATCCTGTGTTCCTCCACTAACCACCTCCAACAAACAAATGAATTACGTAACGCATTAAAAGGAAAGTAAATTTATCTATTCAATAAAATGTATGTCACTATAAAATGATTAAGGAAATGTAAAAGAAATTAATTTGATTAATAACAAAAATGTTATTTTATATAAAAGTATTTTTACAATTAAAACTAACAAAAATGAAAAACATTGGCACATTTATTTATTTTGAAAATAATTAGAAAATGCACATGGGGAAAGGAAAATTGTGTCACATTAATAAATTAAATAATATTTTCGATTTAGTTTGCTTTCTAATATCCTATTTGTGTTGGGTCTTCATTGTCTCTACAAATTTAATTAATTAAATAAAATTAAATGACCAGATCAGCAAATAAAAATTCCTATTATATTTTGGCCCACACACTGATCTGGCTTTTTTGGTCCATCAAGCATGAAGAGGATTATCAAATGTTATTCATTTGATATATTACCCCCCCCCCCCAATCGAAATGACAATAAAATTCATGTCACTATAAAATGATTAAGAACATTTAATAGAAAGTAATATGTTAATGATGATTTAAATATCCAAAGAAAATGTTATTTTATACAAAAAAACCTAACAAAAATGAAAAATTGATCGATTTATTTATTTTGAAAAATTGGAAAATGCAAATGCCAAAATTGGTGTCAAATTAATTAACTGATTGTTTATAATTTATTTCGCTTTCTTCATTATCTCTACAAATTTAATTATTGAAATAAAATGTTTTAACTGAATTATTAATTAATTAAAAAAACAAAAGGAAATTCGAAAGAGAGAGAAAATAATTAATGAAGCGATTGATTAATTTGACACCATATGCGCGCAACTAACGAGCAATAAAACAACGAATCAAAATATCTTTTAAAAATAATTATTTATATTGATTTAGAAAAATTAATTTACTGCAAGGATATTTTGAAGCTCAACGATTATGAAAATATTTCGATTATATTTTGGTCCACTCGGCTGACTTGGTTCATTTGGTTCACCTTGGGGGGGGGGGGGGGGGGTTATAACCAGGAAGTGCAATTTAAAGTCGATTAAGTTTATCAACTCACCCTTTTCTGCTGCTCCACTGGTCCACAGACCTACGGCGCCATAGGTCAGCTCCACATCTGATATCAAGGTCTCCATCCGCGTCCCTGTAAAAATATACGAATTTGTATTTAAAATGTAATAAGTTATCACTAGAGTTTTTTTTTCAAATTTTAACGTCGGATTTCTTCGAACTGATATTTTCATATACAAAAGTAAAAAACACATTAACTGGAATTTTATTTGATGTATAGTCACAACTGTCAATTTTATAGCTTTAAATATGTGCTATGTTATAATTGACAGTTCGACTTTTAATTAACAAGAAAGTTAATACAGCTTTAATTGCTATGTTCTGTTTCAGGTTTGAAAAAAAAATTCAAACATTTAATGTTGAATTTTCAATCGGGCATGTTATTGTGACTCAACCCAACCTGAATCAAGGCGAATTGAAATGTTTGTAAAAGTCAAAAGCTTTATTGTTTTTTTTCGTCACATCCCTTGCATTAATTCCGATGTTGCCAACTGATTTTCCTAGAGACTTTGATTTGTATCAGTAAATCGACTTTCAATTTTCGAATTAAAACTTCCAGTGTTATTTCATTGGGCTAGAGTGAAGTATTTTCGAATTTTCGTTCATTTTTCTTTAATTATTTGTCATTTTTATACATCTTATTTGTATATTATTTGCTTTTGATGTTCAGATTTTGGTTCATTTGTCTTATTTTATATATGCGACTTTGTGTTGATTTGTTTCCCTACATAGTTTATTTCATTGCAGTTCCATTGCTTCCTTTATGACTTTGTTTCTTTGAACTCCGTCTCTAGAATAAATATTGAGTTTTATTTGAGTTTTCTTGTGCCCTTTTTTGGTACGGTTCCTTTTTTCCACCTTTTATTTTCATCGTTTTATTTTAATGTGAGAAATAATTTATTGCGGATATATTTATTTCATATACAAATAATATCAACTAGTATTGAATGAATGCAGAAACGTAGTCAAGCGTAATAGTTCATTAACTTGTACTCATAATTTGTGTTGACCGAGGCAATTATAAATAATGTTTGCAAAAGCAGGATCAGAAAGTGCTTATCATCTGATACGAGCAAGCTGTGTTTCCCGAGTGAATATCTGCATAACTGAACCCATTGAGAAACTGTAACGTTTTTAGCCTTCTGCCCTTTTAATTGGCGTTATTTTTTCCTTCATATTATTGTTGAATTTCATGTCATCGTTGCTTCTGTGTATATTATGTTGCATAAACTTTTGATAACTGAAATTGCTTCAAATGTCGAAGCTATAAATGCCCCAGGTGGATTAAGTTGGATTAGGTTGGGCTGGTTTTGGAATAGATTGATTTATGTTAGGAAACGTTCAATCAATCAGTCAATCAATCAAAACCACTTAATGTTAGTGCCCACTATTATAGATCGACTTGCAAAACTGTAAAAAATATTTGCTTTGTGATAAAATTAGTTAGTACCCTACGCTGAGCACAAAATGCTATGTTAACATTGAAATTCTGAAAAAAATTAGTGCAAAACTTTAAAAATATCTGTTAGTTCAAATGTTACCAAATTATGAAGTTCCACCCACATACGTTTGACGCCACACATCGTTCAGCTATTGAAAAAGTTGAGATCGTTCAAAAATCTTGCAACAAAATGTGTGCATAGTCTATTTGAAAACTTTTTGTCGATTCACTCAAATGGTGAGCAAATATCAGTTATTTCCAAAGTGGTGAATCATTTATTTGCAAATAAGTCCAGATTCGATCCAAATAAATAAATGTTTCACTGTTTGATCCAGTTAATCACACCACCAGTTCATTTCAAATCAAAGATTTCGCCCCAAAGTTTCCGACTTAAAAATTGTATAAAGTTCAATACATATTATTTTGATATTTATTGTCTTTTATTATTAGGCCTCTACAGTCTGTAAATTCAATAATACAAAATAATTCGATGCGTTGAATTTTTCTGACTCAAATGCAACCCAACCCAACCCGACCCAACCCGACCCGACCCGACCCGACCCGACCCGACCCGACCCGACCCGACCCGACCCGACCCGACCCGACCCGACCCGACCCCACCCAACCCAACCCAACCCAACCCAACCCAACCCAACCCAACCCAACCCAACCCAACCCAACCCAACCCAACCCAACCCAACCCAACCCAACCCAACCCAACCCAACCCAACCCAACCCAACCCAACCCAACCCAACCCAACCCAACCCAACCCAACCCAACCCAACCCAACCCAACCCAACCCAACCCAACCCAACCCAACCCAACCCAACCCAACCCAACCCAACCCAACCCAACCCAACCCAACCCAACCCAACCCAACCCAACCCAACCCAATCCAACCCAACCCAACCCAACCCAACCCAACCCAACCCAACCCAGCCCAGCCCAGACCAACCCAGCCCAACCGAAACACATCAACCAATTATAAAACTCAACGGTAAAAAATGAGACGTATAATCTATATAAATACAAATAAATTTTCGAAATCGTATTCAGTGCAAATTTTAACAAGAAACCAATTGTTGTAGTGCCCGAAATCTGCTTGCGCTGGCAAGTTGACAAAACAAAATAAAACCATAAACTTATTCAATAAAACAACAGTTATAGAAAATCTAGAACCAGTGATTGCTTGGGCACAACTTTTACCTGATTTAAATTTGGAGTATTTCAAATATAATTTATTCGTTCGTGGATTAAGATGTTGAGCCGGGTTTGGGTTTGCCCCGTGAACCCAATGTTAATAATTTAAACCGAACCAATCACAGAATTTAACGATTTAAAGGAGTGTATCTGTAGGAAATGCAATCTAAACTAAACTTAGGTTTATCAAGAGAATAGTGTAGAATCATTTTTGGGTTTATTAAAGGATTTTTAAGTTAAAGAAGATTAAATTTTCAAACCGCCTAAACTACCTAAAGCATATTAAACACAATTGTAACGTCAAGGTCTCAAATACATCCGATAATTGCACCTTGCGTTTATTCTACATTTTTCTAAGCAAACCCCTTCACTCAACTTAAATGAATCCAGCTCAAGTCAACTTATTATGTAGACCTGGAGTTTTTTCAGAAATCAATGCATAATAATCGTAATTTATTGTTGGTTTACTAGAGCAGTTTCAAATTAAATAAGATTGGGTTTCTATTTAACTGTCAAGGCAGTCGGTGATTTGGGTTTCACCTTAATTCAATCCAGCCCAACCCAACCTAACCGAACTCAACTTTAAACTCCCAAATCACTTTGTATTTTCAAGAAGGCGGTGTAGATGTTCGTCAGATTTTTGGATTTACTGAAACAGATTGAAATAATACAAGATTGGTTATACTCAACAAGAGTTGATCGTGAATGTTTAGAAATTTACCTATCGAAGCAGACATCGATTTGGATTTTATTTTAATTCAATATAACCCAAATAAATGTAGGCATAGAGCAGACACCATTCCTCCGATTCAATTGTAATGTAGTGGTCGCTTCTTGTGCTTTTCGAGAAACCAGTGTGGAATATTTATCAGATTTTTTGATTTACTGGAGTAGTTTGAAATTGAATAGCAATGGGTTCACTCGCAGTTGATGGTGAATTGACAGAAATTTAATTGTCGAAGCGAGCTGTTATTTGGGTTTTGGTGAAACTTTCGTCAACGTCCAGATTTGATTGTATTGGGTTGACTAGTAATTTCAAAAAAACCACATAATCTTTATGAATAAATTAGGTTTTGATTAATTCGATTCATTATCTGCTAAACTGTTTGTGTGAGTGTAGTAACGTCATCTAGACGCCAATACTCGCGTGCTGTTATGTGATCACAAATGTCTGATTTGACCGACTAAGTCGGTGCTGTGGCGACTTGTAAGTACTTCACAGCCATTGGCGCAAGTAACCGCTTTGTTGAAAATAAATTTTAGCTCGTGTATCAAGTGATAGCAGCTGTTTTGTCCTTCAGAACTCACCCGATCACCAATGACACATCCGCTGATGTGCATGAAGTTATGCAACCATAAGCTGCAAAAGATCTGATGAGTCGTGAAGGACGAAACAGCTGTCATCACCTAATACATCTGTTGAAATTTATTTTCAATTCATCGTTTGATTCGTTTAATAAATACCTAAGAATATGTTTATTTTAGCTAAAAATAAAATTTCTATTAATCGGTGGCGAAAACAGTAATTATTGCAATTAATCTTAGACACCAGTTAGATGCTATGACCCACATTGTTTATATTAAAAATAGGCGCCACGTATTTTTAATGGGTGCAAAACTAAAATGGCCGAAAGCTCCACTCAACACGAAAACTGGGAGGTAAGAAAAATTACTGCCTTCGCGAGACAATCAAAGTAAGTAAAGTTATGAGGGGAGAACTGCGTTTTAATTTTCCTTATCAGTTGAGTCGACGAAGTTCGATTGTCTCGAGTCAACGCAGCTGAAATAGATTAGAAAGAAAAGTACATGAACGACATTTAGATGTCGACGTGCTCAGCTTGGGTTGCGTCACCGAAGCTGGGTTGGCTTAGGGTAAGTTAAAGTTTACCTAGTTTTTCCTGACGAAGTTGGGGTGGGTTGGGTTGAGTTGTTGAGTTGTTGAGTGATATATAAAATTTATAAAATTATGATAATGCAATTGATCTTTGACACCAAGCAGCTGGTGCAAGTAGACAGTAGAAGCAAACCGACAAGCTGGTTTCAGAGTTACCAAAGCTGGTTTGGCTTATGATGAGTTGAAGCTTACTTAGTTTTATAAAAATAAAATCTTTTATTTAATAAATAAAATAAATTCTGAAAGCAACAATAATCACAATGTCCCTCCAAGACCTGTAGGAAGACATCACGTCATCGAGATTGCCAGGAATTACGGAGTAGAAAAGAAATATGCTTCATAATTGTAATTACCTTATGCCCTAACAAATAAATCAAACTTGTTTTTTTTAATACGTTAGTATTTTGAAGGACAAATTTGGCGCACGTAGGGTATGATACTGCGAGTGAACTTTCGTGTAATTTTCGGTTGTGCGTTTAAGTGCTTAACGTGGTATTCGAACAAAGGGATTAAAATGTTACAATTCGGACTTAGACTCGTATCTCAATCGGATCAAATTTATGTGAGATAGCGTGAAGAGAGCACCTGTAAAATTCGGGACAATGCCTCCATATAATTAAGAAAAAGAAATCTAGAGATCACATTTCTCGAGGATTACGGTGACAGGATAGGATCACATTTCCGAATTCCGAACATAGATAAGGAAGAGAAACAAATGAAGATTTTAGCTTCGTTGTAAGTAGTTTTAAAAATTTTATCGTGTAAAATTCGTTGCCAAAATTGAGGAATTAATGGATGTGTTATCTATTGAACCCCAAGCCGAAAACCCACCAAATACAATAAACATGTCTCATCCCTATACACGATGTAACATCAATCAGTATAAATAAATGCCATTCCAGTATTTGACGGAAACACGGTCATACTCCCGTTATTTATCGACGCATGTGAAGATCTTTTAACAATTTTGCCCAGTGGACGTATCTTGTGGTAGTCTTGAAGGAGAACAACAGCTGGGAAGAACACATGGCACACGTCTGCAAAAAAGCGAAAAGGATGGAAGGAGGGTTAAGAGGGGTATACGAAGAGGGAGAAAATGAAGATTTGGAATATTTGTGTAAAAAGTATTTTCATGTACGGGGCGGAAATCTGGGGGAACAGCAGGAAATCGAGAGGACATACTTAGGGCAAATAAAGGGTGCGTTGCACCTGGAAAAGTGACACCGGGGTACATAGTCAGACAGGAGACAGCGTGTTGCAGATTGGAGGTAGAAGCGGCGAGGAGGATGGTAAACTACGAAGGCGGTTTAAAGAGAGAAGAGGGTAACAGTTTAGGAAAAAGGGTGATGGACGAAATAGAGAGGAGGGGAAGACAGGGAAGGGTACTATCAAAGTTTGAGAAACTTAGAAAGAAGATGTATGAGAGAGCGGGTCTGTCAATAATGGAGGTAGAAAATAGGAGAAGAGAAGGGGTAGGGGTAGAGAGTGAGATAGCAGACAGACTGAAACAAGTGGAATGCCAAGAAAGAGGGGAGAAGATAATGGAATCGAAATACAACGAGAAATATAAAGGGATAAAAGTTTGCGGTCGGGGATGTCGGAGGAGGACGAAAGAATAGTAGCCAGATATAGATGTGGTAACGAGGAAAAGAAGAATAAATATTGAATGGTGGAGGAATTCATAAGATGCCAGATATGTGGGAAGGGCAAGCATGATTGAAAACACTGGTGGGAGGAGTGTGAAGGATTGAAATGGGATCCACGGGAGAAAGAGAGAGGCAGAGCATGATGGAGGGTGCTATCATAGACGGGGGAGGGGATCGAAATATTAGAGAAACTAAGGAAGATGAGAGATGGAGAGAGGGAAAGAAGGGAGATAGCTAAAAATGATATTGTTGCAGGTAGAGAAGAGTAGGAGATGCAGAGAGCGGGAGTATCCTCCCGGAGGGGGGTGATAGAGCCGAAGGGGCAGAGCCGGCATGGGTAGGTTGTAGTTGATAAGTATGCAAATAAAGGTTGTTTTTTTTAATCTCATCAATCCGTTCCTATTAAAAATCATTAAATCAAAATTCGCCGGAGAAGCTCAATATCTCATAGCCTCCAGGGAACTAGAAACTGGAAAGATATTAAAACCTGTCTAGAATTAAATTACTCAGACCAACGGACAGAAGATTGTTTGCTATCAGACCTCATGCAAATCAATCCGCAATTTGGTGAAAACCCATATTCACCCGGTGATAGAATTCGAACATTCCTAAATCACAAAAGTGAAACTGACGGCAGATCCAACGGAAAAATTATTAAAATCTCTACAAATACTTAAGATGTCTTATGAAAAATTCCACCTACAACAAAATCCCAGACAATTTAGAAACAGCAATGTCACATGTATTAGAACGACAAAATTGGTTATACCTCTGCGAACAAAGTTCTCAGCTAAAAATAAATAATTCCCCAAAAATAACTTCTAAACCACCAGGTTTACAAATTTATCTCGTAAACCAAACCTTTCTCAATTTACGCCTAAAGTAATATATAAACCCATAACCACGATTTCAATATCCGACGCAACAAACAAATAAACCACAATTTCTTTCTTTCAATATCATCCACCTAACAACCCCTTTTATCAAAGGCATAATAACTTGGGTCAGCTGGATAATCGCCCATATAATCCGATGATGCAAAAGGTAACGCCGATAGACGTTGATCCATCAAGTTCATGGATTAGATTACCAGCTACTGAGCGACCTACAGAAAGCTTACATAATCAAGAATATCAAGATGACTTATTCTATCACGAAGAAACATAATTGTGCAAGTGGGATTCCCAGAAACTCAAGATGAAAGCAACATACTCACGCAAACAGAATTTCAGGGAGAATATCAAGACCCCCTTTAAAACGAAGCGGCAAATTTTCCAACGCCTGCCCCGGACGAGAATCAGAGTACGAAATAATGTCTTTCAATACCCAGAATACAATCCATCTACCATACGTTCTTTTACCAGAGCTTAATAACGCAAAATTTCTGATTGGTTCAGATGCAAGTGCATCTTCTATATCCTCAAAATTAGTTAAAGATTATTTTTCCGACATTGTGTATGTTGTCAATACAACGCACGGTAAAACTTTACACAAACATAAAATTGAAATCCCCTTTCTGCAATCTTTTGGAGACGCTACCCAAATATTTAATTTGGCAATAATTGATTTTTCCAACCAATTTCAACGAATAATTATTAATGATATTCTAATTTCCACTCAAAGCAAAAATAAATTACGACACATATAACCTAGAAACCCCTTACAGTGTAATTCCTTTTTATATTAATGACCCATTAATAAGACTACCCCCACGGACTAGGCAAATAACTAATTTACCAGTAACAATGAACAATGGTGAAGTCATAATAAATAATGAAGTAGTAACGAAAGAGTTGAAATACCCAGCTCGTTAGTAAACGTTAAATCACATAGAGCAATTGCTGAAATCGCGAAAGTTAGATTATCCTTTAGAAATACGCTTAAAACCAATTTCAGTTGAACCTTTCATACCACATGAACCAAATCTAAACAACACACAGATTTACAATTTAGATCCACAAGTAATTGAGAAGATTCAAGTTGCGACTAAAAAATTAAATCTAAATCATTTAAATATCAACACCTTATAATGGAATTTAAAGACATACTTCATTCAGATGAAATTCAGAAATAAAACACGAAATTAATTTAAGAGATAATATACCAGTTTATCAAAAGCCTTACAGAAAACCCTACAAACAAAAAATAGAGATAGAAAGACAAGTCAATAAAATGTTAGACCAAGGGATCATTCGGGAATCAAATGGCCCTTGGTCATCCCCGATCTCACGTGTTCTAAAGAAGCTAGATGTTTCCGGTCGACCCAAATTTCGGTTGGTAATTGATTACACACGGCTCAACGATAAAACAATCAAGGATAGATATCTACTTCCAAATGTTAATGAAATTTCAGATATACTAGTCATTTATGTCGCTGTTTTCGTAGGTTTGTTTCCGTTCTCGTTGTTGTCGTCGATATCCATTATTTTAGTTGTACCCAGTGTTTTTGTTATTTCTCAGTTTCTTTTGCTTTCATTCTTCAGTTGAGTTCGTTTCATTGTTTTCATCAGTTTCAATGATTCGTCAGAATTCAGTTGCCAATTGTCGTTTTTCATTGATTTCATAGTTTTGTTGATAAGATTGTCGTTTTTCATTGATTTCGTACTTTTCATCGTTTCGTTGTTTTCGTTACTTCGTTTATTTCAGTGATTCGTACTTTTCACTGACATCACTTATCATTTTTTGCCATAAGCATTCTTATCGCTGTTTACATTTTAATTTTTTTATTATTGGCACATTCTTTGTCATCACCATTTACAATTTCATTGTTTCATAGTTTTTAATGTTTTCAACTTGTTCATTGTCTTCTTTGATTTCATTTATTCAATTCCATTTATTCATTTTTGACATTCGCCGCGTCGTTGTTTTCGCAATCGTCGTTGTTTTCATACTTGGTGTCGTTGGCGTTTTCGTTATTGCAATTGTCATCAATTCTATTAATTAGGTTTCGTTACGGCGAACTTCTATTTAATAAAGTTTTCAACGTTCAAGTTTTAAGTTTTTGTAATTTTCTTGCCTAAATTTGTTTAGGAAATTGCTACCGTTGTTGCGGTAGTTTGGTTAGGGAAGGGGATGGGCGGTAACTTTCAATTTACATTCTCGATCAACCTTTGATTTTATGAAGTCGGTTTTGATCTTGTTTTTTTAAAATTTATTAGGTTGCTTCAAAACGACGGTCATCCTGGATTTGGGTATAAATTTGGTCGAAACTTCTCATTTTTTACAAATCACCATAATAATGCGAAATTGGGCTTTAACTAAAACTTTGCTTTGGAAAAAGACTAGACAGGAGCTTCTTCGACATTTGATTGTATAACTTTGGTCATGGTTTCTGTTGCGTTTGAGTTTTTGTTGGGATCATTTATATGTCATGAATATAATTCAATTTTTCAACCAGCAAACTAAACCAAGTTATTATGACCAGAACCCAACCCAATTAAAAAAAATCAATTAGATATTCGATCAAATTTGGATTTGTTGGTTTGTTAGTTATAGTACAGTATATAGTTGTTATAGTTAATTAGGTTGCTTGGGTTGCTTCAGTCAGATTAGATCTAGAACGTCGTTAGATACAAATAGGCCAGTCTTTACCATTTTGATTTCGTTGATACATTTCTTCAAAATTATCAGAGTGGGATTTCGACAACTTTGGCATTGTTATGTTTTGGCCACTGTTAAAATCCAGATCAATTTTGACCATTAGTTGCAGAAAACAAAACAAAGGCCCAACGGTATCCCACTACATGGGAATTTAATATCAAAACTAAATTAAATACAACACTTTAAAATAATCTACTGTAAAAGATTCAACCCAACCCAAACAACTATCGACTTTTCCAATTTGTTTTTTTGCTGAAATCAAAAATTCAAACAAGTGGTATTGAATTATTTGCCTTGATTGTAAAAATGCCATCAAAATGCATCGCAACCAATCTAATGGAATTGGTCTAAGCGACCAACTAAACCCAACCAAATCTTATGTGGTTTGATCGAACCCAACCCAAGGCAAGCCACACCAACCCAGCCCAACCCAATACAACTCAATCCATTCCAAAATATTTGTAAAACACCAAACTATCAAGAAGAGCTAATTATTTTACAACAAAGCTTCATCAAATAGAAGTCGATCAAAACAGTCTTTATAACCGACCAAGGCCTTTACGAATTCAATCGTATGCCCTTCGGCTTGTGTAGAGCCCCTGCAACGTTTCAGAGAACAATGAGAACAATATTCTACATGGATTAACAGATAAAATATGCCATGTGTACATCGACGACATTGTTATATTCTCCACATCACTTCAGGAACATCAAGGTAATTTACGAAAAGTTTTTCTCAGACTTGGAGAAAATGGTGTCAAAATCACATTTGATAATTGCAATTTCCTAGAAAAGGAGATGAGATACCTCGGACACTTGGTAACAAGTGAAGGTGCGGAACAACCAGATCCAAAAGTCGAAGCAATAAAGAAATATCCAATCCCCAAAACGAAAACGGAAATTAAATCTTTCACCGAAATGTTAGGATATTATCGTAAATTCATCCAAGACTACGCAAAATTGTTAAAACCTATCACTAAATTCTTGGCTAATAATCAAGAAATAATAATAGATTCGGAATATGTTAAATGTTTTGAGACATGTAAAAAGCTATTATGCAATGAGCCTATACTTCAATACCCCGACTTCACGAAATCATTTGTAATTACGACTGACGCGTCGAATTTTGCCATTGGCACGATCCTAACTATCGCATACGCCTCGCTCGCTTTATCCAACACAGAATGTAAATATTCCATTATAGAGAAGGAACTTTTAGCATTAGTTTATGTTTGTACTACCTTCCTCATTCAAATTGACAGTCCGTCGCGTCGTTCTTGATCCGTTCGACAAAATCAACCGAATCTTACAGTTCTTCTCGTTCATAGTTCTTGACAAGAACCATGAGCGAGATGAACTGAAAGATCCGGTTCGTTGTGCTGAACGGATGACAATGAACCGGGTCGCCCACCTCTAGTATCCACCAGAGAAAAATCGGATACCAATTTCCCTGCAATTTCACGTAATTTTCCGCAATGTTTTACCCCGACCCAATTCCCAATTCACAAGCGAATTAATTTCCAATCGAAAACGTAAATTCGCCGCACGGGCGACAAATCAACTGTTTACAATGGCGCCCGCAAACGATACACAATTCACCGTGATTTTTTTCCGCATCGGCGAATCCACAATCGAGCGGGCATTTCGACGCAAAACCGACGAATTCAATTACCGATTTCGGACGCACCGCGCGCCCCTCGCACCACACGGCCGCCAAACCATGGCGAGCAAGGCCGGCGTCCGCCGAATATCAATTAGCCGCGGCGACATCTGCGCCTCGTCCAACATTTCCGACATCGCATCTCGCTTGGCACTTATTAAGAGTCATTGTTTGCGGAAAATGAGGGTAACCGGGATGAATAGCAAGTCGGGAAAACTCCATCGAGCCGGACGTGCGTCCCATTCCACGGTTGTGATGAGATGAGTAGAAACGCGCAGATATGAATCCCGACGTTTACAAAGACGTTTGTATGGACGTGACGTCCTCGTTCTTGGCGCTGCGTTTCGTCGTTCGACGGCCACCAATCACGATTAAAATTCGTCAAGTGGTGGAAGTAAAAATTAAATTATTTTTCCCCAAAAAAGATAAGTAAGTTTTTTCTATAGATTAAAAAAAAATGGTTTCGTTTTTCATTCAACCCAATGAAACTTAACCCAACCCAAACTAAACCATTCGTTTGTAACAATAATAAAACACTTATAATAATCTTCTGATGATGGCGTAACTGCCGAAATTATAATAAAGATTTGTCAGAAAAATTTTGTGGAACAAATTACCAAGTGTTTTATTATTGTTTTAATCATGTTTCACCGAGTGCCTGCAGCTTCATCAATTGAATTTATTCGTTTGTAACTTTCTTAATTAAAAAAAAAAAAAAAATCTGCAAGCCAACCCAACATATTTAAAATGAAAATATTTTTGTAATTTTCCCACAAAAATTTGTCATTAATGCAAAATAAACAGGTCGTTTACGGCGATGTTTGGCGCCGTGTCCGTCTTTGAGAGGTCGTTTTGTTCGGAAAAAACTAGTTACCCTGCCCTGTTAATGGAGACGTAACATTTATTATTTATTATTTTATATTTCATTTGGATTAATTGTTTCTTCATCCCCCCCCCCCCATTAAAAAACACTTGTTGACAAAAATTATCAATTCTCATTTTTTTTATGTTGTACCAATATGAATTTCGGTTTTATTTCCATATCTAGTCAAAAGTAAGATCCATGCTATCCCATCTCAAGCTAAATTTATTTTGAAAACGTTGCAATAAAATACTGAATACTGAAAGGACATTAATAATCGCATTTTACGGGAGGTGGGGACACAAGCATGTATTATTATATGTATTATTACGGTATTTTATGCTTAAATTGTATACAAATTATTCTAATAAAATTAAAATTAAAAATATATATATTTGTGTCGCTGGACGGTCATATTCTAATATCGGACAATCAGAGACGAGAATATACAGCCAAGTCAACCAGATAAGGATATCGATACGATTTTGTCTGTTTCTTTTCACTTTTCAGTATATTTCGATCATGCGGTGCTCAGTAATGGCATTTATTTTTGTGTCCGGTGTGAATAAATGTGTAACAGAAATAGTCACAGTTACAAAAAGATAACTTGTTTGTTTTTATTCGTCCTCGATCATTTTAACAATAAAAAATCGTCAAAAGTACAAAAAAGGGAAAAATTTACAATTGGTAAGGGAAAAAATTTAAAAAGAGGAGAAAATTGTCCAAAATTTATTGGGAACTTAAAAAAATTGCGATGCTGATGGGGTGGGGTGGGGTCACATTGAAAATATTATTCTCATAATTAGTACATTATTTTAATTTTAATTGTATGTACTGAGAAAATGTAGAAGAATCATGAAGAATGTCTAAGATTATTAAAAATGTTAAAAAGCTTGTCAAATCGTCAGCCTTTGAAACTTGCGGGGGAGTAGGGGCTTTGAGGAGAACTAATCTACATAATTTGGACTTGAAAACTCTAAAATAAAAAAATGCAACATTGTTAAATATTTTTTAATGTTTTAAAATTGAAACATTAAAATTATTTGTTGGGTTGGGTTGGGTTGGGTTGGGTTGGGTTGGGTTGTCCAATGCAATACCTAAAATTTAGGTATTGTACTGGAAGGAAGTGAACGTTAACTTTCGTGCAAATAATTTAAGGAGACCGACAATTATTTAATTTAAAAAAAAAACAAGTTATACGGCGAACTATAAATCAATTGTTTGCTATTTATATTTCGATAATTAGCAAAAAATGGTAATAATTTTAATGGACGAAATAATTGCTTATAAATTTAATTTTTATTTCCACAAAGATAAATGTATGACAAAAATAAATTAAAATCATTGAAAGAACAATTTTTTTTGACAATCAATTCTAAAAAAAATGAGAAATTCTATCGACAATCAATAAATGTCACAAAATTTTTGTTTTACTCAAACAAACTTACATGTAATAAAATTGGGAATAATAAGATGTATACATTTCTTTATTTTTTAAATAACCAACCCAACCCAAGCCAACACACCCAAATCAATTACTTTCTAGTTCCTCGTTTCTTATGTCACATTTTTCATACAATATATGAAAATGCAAATATTATATAACTTTCCTCACAAAAATTTTACATTAATTAAATCAACTCTTAAAATGTATACTTAATTTGGGTTGCAGGGGAAACAACTTCTTTATTTTTTTTGGGAAATAATTTAAGGACACTGATAAACAATTACTTCAAAGAAAGACAATTAAAACTACTTGCTTAACAAAAATATAAATCAAATAGCCAAATTATAATAGTAATATTTCTTTTTTTATTTTTTTAACAAAACATTGCACAGATTATAAATTGTATTAGGTTGCGATAGATCAAAAGGTTATCGAAACTTAAACTTTAAAATGCTTGGGGTGGGCTAGATTTTTGCGAGAACATGAATTCGTAACCAAAGTTAACAAGGAATTAAAAGTACAATTTAATTATTTTTATTTTTTTGCTTTGAGTCAATCCAACCGAACGCAATTTATTTGTATCCCATCCCAACTCAATCCAACCCAACCCAAGCCAACCCAGCCCAGCCCAGCCCAGCCCAACCCAACCCAACCCAATCTAAATCAACCCAACCCAATGAACATTTTACACAAAATAATTGTCTATAAATTACATTTTTAATCAAACAAAGTTGTAGTTCTTTAATTTCATTTTGAAAAAAATAAAGTTGATATAAATGAAGGATAATTTACAAACAGTGTACAAAAAGCAGTTAAGAAATTAGAAATGTTAGTAGATTGCAATTGATTAAATAAAAAATAATTAAAAATATAAAATGCTTGGATTGAATTGTTGGATAATAAGAAAGTAGTAACGGATTGGAAATGAATCTTGTGTTCAGCCAGGGACATTTTTGAAAGAAAGTAAATTCATATGAACGGTTAAAAAATGACCAAGTATCAATTAATTTAATCTTTAATATTTCTTCAAGTTAACCTAATCAATCCAACAAAATTTATTTTCCTGGGAAATTATAAATGAAATTAAAAATTAAATTTTTATTAATTGTGTTGTGTGAAATAAAAAAAAATTATGCCAAAAAATTGACAAATATAAAGCGCGATTTTAAAAAAATACATCATATGGTTCAATATAAAATTATTCGAGAAAACCTCAAAATAATTTAAAAAATCCACACAAACAATTAATAAAAAAAAAATAGAATTATTTCTATCGACAATCAATAAATACACACTACATTTTAGTTTTAAACAAACATACATTTAACAAAATATAAATAAAACTGATAAAAATTTAAAATTATTTTGAAACATGAAACCAGTAGATTGAAGGAATATTCATTGTTGGATGAAAATTTAAAAAAAAAACAAGAAATTACATGTAAATATTGTTAAGTCAGGATTGTATAAAACATTGTTTAGAAAATAATATAGAATTATTAAATTAATTAATTGATTTGGTAAACCACTTTTTGCAATTTAATTCATTTAATTCAAAAGTCAATCGGATGCTGAATATTAATTCAAGTCACAAGAAAACGCAACTTCGAACCCGTCCACGTTCTTTAAAACTTATTGTCCGGCGGTTTACCTCGATGTTATCGGGGAGATCCATTACTTGTTTGTTTCACGCGATGTTTTCATTTGTTCCCTCGAATTCGCCGACGCCGTTTATCAAGAAGACCAATTGGTTATCGTCATCGAAGTTTCTTTGCTTTTGTTCGGGGACCGATTGCTTCCAAACCCCGACCCAACCCGAACTCTTCGAAACTTTGCACCTGAAGTTTCGCGAAAATCTAATATTGGCTACAGACACAAATAAAAGTTCATCGATGAAATGGACTTGAATTAAATTTCTCGGTGTCGAAAGCCAACTTTGGAATAAAACTTCTCGTGGAATTGTCTTTGACAATTTGATATATCTAATTGGCATGGAACGCCCTCGCAGAGTGGAATCAACTAATGCAACTCTGGCATGATTTGTGTTACAATTTGTATACTAGTCTCAACGTTTATTACGACGATTACAACGAAATTAGTGATAAGTTCGTCTTTAAATAAATACATTTGTTTATTTAACGTGATATGTTTTAAAACATATTGCGAAGAATAAATTGTGTTTTAACGACTGACTATTCGTGCAAACAACAATTGTAAATGAACATTTTAACGACTTTTCATAGAATTTACACTTAAAATTCTAAACACTTTCGCCATTAACGATCACATCAATAAGGAAATGCGGACAAACCGTACATCGCGCATGAGAGGATCATACAACATTTCTACAACGACAGCGATCTGCCCAGTAAATTTGTCCAACGCTCCGAGCAACAAGTACTAGAATTGATGAAAGCTCCGCGGCAAGAATATTGTTCGGGGCTATTGTGTGATAAAGAGAATAATTTAGTAAACTAAAAGAAGATTTAAAAAATAATTGGTGATCAAACATGACTGGTCTGATTTTATTTAAATAGGTTGTCAAAGTAAACTTTGAAAATTATTAGTTTGATAATATTTAACATTTTTTTGTCGAGATTTTTTACACTGTGTAAAACACCTTAAATAATTTTAATAAATAATCATTCGCCATATTTATATTTCACTTCCCCATATACATAACACAACATGATAATGCAATAAAACTATCATGTCATGTACGACTTACTCGCGCCTTGTAATAGAAGAATTTATGTCCAGGCTTGGCACATTAATTGTTTCTTTTAACGTTTAGCAAAAAAACACATTATTTCGTTATTTTCACTACTAATGTACTAAGTACAGTCCATTATAATTAGTCCATGGTAATTATAATCGAATTATTTTTTCATCCACGTCTGATTTTAATTTGCGGGTATTACATTTTATATTTACATTTTTTATTTAATCATCATTTTTGTTAATTCACTTATTCTTTCATTCTCGCAAATAACTCAAGCAGACCATCCTAACGCCCTAAAATTGCATTAGACAGCGCCTATAATCGAGTAAAGCGCAAAGTTGTTTTTTGTGACAGCTCCCTTTTTCGATAGTAGCTGCGAAGTGAACTGGCCGTTGTGCTTGTGTTCAATTATACAGCACTGAGAAATTTCTCATTAAAATCGATATAATCAAAATCTTATCGCGAGCGTTACTGTCGTTACAAACTTTATAATAGCATTGTAACAACGTAATAATGTTTTATGGCCATCTATTCTAATAAACGGTTAAATTCGTAGATTATCGAGTGACACTTGTTACAAATTACACAGATAGGGGCGATTATTATTTTACAATATCCTGCTAAGTTTGACGCTAAACTACAACAATCGTGCACGCTTGCTTCTTTTATGATTCTCGTAAATATCTCGTATGTTTCCAGTTAAGTGTTTGCTGAAAAAAATTAGTGTGCATTTGTTTAATGTATTTCCATTGTTTCAAAGCAGATTATGATCATGGCTTGGCACATAACCTACCAGCTTAACTACGTAATTGAACTGTATGTCCATTGAAACACGTTCAACATCAAAAATACATCACATTTAAAATTACCCTAAACGAATATCTTCATCCATTCTCGTCGATCATAGTCTACTACGACGTGCGCATCTGGCACATGTGCCACTATAATTGCTAGAGAACATCGCACCGGAATAATTAGTTATTTTCTTTAAAACTTAACGCTAATTTCTCTTTGAGTTCTAATTTTAATGCCAAATTGACGTTCTAATTGACTCTGACAAGTCTTAACAGAATTAATGTAATGTAATAATGTAATGTATTTGACAGTCGATTACTAAAACCTCTTTTTCATTGCAACAGTTCTGCTGTATTTTCTGCAGTCAACAACATTAGTAACCAACCCAACCCAACCCAAAAGTTTTACGAAGTTAATATTTGAGGCTTATTCTTAGGGGCTTTGGATCGGATAGGGTCGGGTTGGATTGGGTTTGATTCGGTTGGGTTCAATTGGATTGTATTAGGTTGGATTGGGTTATGGGTTGGACTGGGTCAGATTAGACTGGGTTATGTTGAATTGGGTTAGGTTAGGACTGGGTTAGGTTGGGTTGGGTCAGGTTGGATTGGGTTGGGTTTGATTAATGACTCGAGATGGTGTAGATTAATAATTTGGTCAACGTTTCGCTTTATTGAAAATATTTTTCAGGACTCTAGAAGAATTATGTTTTTAACAATATGAAGAATTGCATTTGATATAAATAAACACACAGTTCAATACATTGTCCAATACACGATCTCCAAAAACCAACGATGGAGTGCTTCGTGTATCGTTTGAGCAAAGTATAGCCCAAGTGTTAATTACACCATGATTGCTTTTGTAGCTTTAATAGCGGGCAATATTTTAGTTTATGCTCACCATGCACTCTTTTGCAATGTATTAGTTAACGTAGAGGGGTTGAGTCGAGTTATGTGGTGTTGGGTTTCGACATTGAACAAGTTTGTGCGTATTCATCACAAATTACATACACACAATGCTTCGCACAATACGACCCACAAAAAACACAGTGAAGACGGAGTGAGTTTTTAATTTAATCGTTAAAATGGGCGCCGCATAGTTCAACTCCGGCACTCGTGAGAATAACTCGAATTGGTTATTAAAACCACAATTGCTTAATTACTGTGCTGAACTACAACCCTCAAATAATAATCCACATTGACACGCAAACCAGAAATTAAGACCATTCGACCTAAACGTCGTCATCAAAATGGATGAACATAACTCGCACATGCAATTCATGCAATTCCATCGTTTCCCTGCGCCACATCCGATGAAATTACGCCGGGTCGTGTATCCTAACGCATCCGCCGCGACAAAATCGATCCCCATCATCCGGCGAAATGGCACGGCATCTCTTATTGCATCTCCGGCGTTCCGGGCGCAATTCGGCGCAGCCTTTTTAAAAGCTCCGCGAAAGCAAGAGCTCCTTTTTGCGCGCGACAGCCGCCGCCGCATCGTAAAGAGGGAACTGCACCGAATTACTGTACAGCTTTGTCTGGTCTCGCTCCTTCACGGCGCACCGGAGTCCCTAAAGCCCTAATCGCGAAATTTACGCCCGTGCAGAACGAATGCACTGTTATTGCGAGCCTTCGCCGAGAAACGCAGCATAAATTCGCTTAAATACAGACGCCGTCGGCGCACCGGGCGCGCCGATTCCCCCCAGCCATTGTGCATTATGTAAAGCGCGTATACACGTTAAGAACGTACATTATGTCGTTCGTTTCCATTATAAAGGAAACGCGGCACAACGCCGGGCACTCAAAATGCAATCATGTTTCGGTTTGTGTTCCGTTTTGCGTTTGTGTTCGTCCCGTGCATTGTGCTGCGGTTGTTGCGGAATAAACTTGCGATTTTTTGCCGCGTTTCAATCATTTTAATCGCTTTTAGCGCAAATCTTGACATTTGAATCAAACATTCAATTCAGTTGGTGATACTTTGATCAATTTATGATGTTTACACCATGATAGTCGAATCAATTCAACTAAACGTCAATGAAAATTTTTGTTATTACAAGTAACAGTTATTGAACAAGTGGCGCCCATTTTGACCAGTCACCGTCTTCACTGAGTTGCCCAATTCATCTACACAGTACTTAATGTTCTGTGTACATCACTAATTTTCCATATGCTATACTCTGGAAAGCACAGTTAAGACGATACGATAACAAAGATATGCATAAAAACAAAAAAAAATTCCTTAGCCTAAACATGCAGCAAATTTACTTTCCATCCTCTTCCGTTGACTTTGCTCGGGCTACGATCGTCTACATAAAATATGTTCTACCATACCCCATGTTTACGCCGCAAAAAAAGGTACTACTAAGAAAAAATCATATTCGTTATTCGAAATACTCATTAAAAGAGACGTTTTGAAAATTATTTGTTTCTACTAGGATTTTTCTGCTGAAGATGACATCATATCTGTCGAAATGTACATTCAGACTGAATAAAGTGCTGTGTGGTAAGAGGATTATTTAATTTCTGTTATCTACCACAAAAATTGCAAGTTTTGTGTTATTCATCAACTCTTAGATTTATGACTTGTGCACCCGTAGAAAATGAGAGCATGCGCGAATATCCGAGTGGGTATGTGCTTCCAAGCAGCGGGAATGGGTACGAGGGAAGTTTTCTTGATAATGAGTCTTCAAAATACCAACGATAGACTTATTTTCCAAATAACAAATTTTAAGTTTTCAACAATTTTATGGCCCTCCCATGTTGTAGATGCAATTGTCACAATTTATAGTTCCTTGGTCAATTATCCAATCGTCCAATCGTCTTTTTGAGCTTCCACTAAACAAATCCTATTTACAACTTCAATCCCTTTTGTTTATTAAAAATGCGCCAATGAATAACCACACGACCGGTTCCATTATACCCCCACATCGTATGGCGTTGCAAGTACTTAGCAACAGATTTGATATATATTTCTATGTCACCAATGCATCATTTTGAATCCGTTAATAAAGTTCAGGGGGTGTTTAAGGCATCGCTTTGGAAAATGCTATATTTTGAAGAAGGGATTACCTCAATTAGCCCGTGCAGGTAAAAGCTAATAGGGTTGACCATTAGGACATGCAGTTACCAAGCTCAAGTAAAGTCTTTCCACATACTTGGGCCGATGTACGCGATATATTTTAGCGATCTGGAATAATACACATTATGGTCTTTATTAGTGATCGATTATATAGTTAATTTGCTTATCTAGTACGTACATGATGTCCACATGAGATTTAATTACAATGCAACATTGGTATGATTGTTTCTCCTGCATTCGATTTATGTAGTTAATTGTAGTGCTGATGTAAGGAATTTGTATTGTATCGCATACATCATGTGGTCTGTTTGACGTAGCTTTGCATTTCCATATGTGATAATACGACTTACATACGGTTAACTTGTCACTCCTCTCACAATACACCCTGAGGACCTTCTCCACACCCCACGATGCCTTGACAGCCGATTTTGGTCGATCAACTTTTATTCTCTAATGCGTGAGCGTCTGACAAAGCCCTACAGGAACTTTATTGTCCAATTTTGAAGCAAGAATTGTCATTATAAATCCAGTGAGCTACATTTCCGACGATTCTTGACGTTTATGGTGTTACTCATATAAGCACTTGAGATCACCACCAATTGTTTACAAAATTTACAGAGTTTGTTCTCTGACTGCAAAGTATTGAAATGGGATAAAGTAAAGGGAATGTTCAAGAAGAAAATAAAACAATACTAGCGAGGATCAAAAAAAAATAATTACTACAAGAAACGAAGCAAGCTGATGAACACAGTAACGAAAACGACATGGAAACAGTAATAATAAAACAAGAAAGTAAAGAAAGAAGCTGGAAATCGGGCACATGGAATATTAGAAGCACAGCAGGCAAAGGAAAATAATTGGAAAAAGAAAGGTAAAGGAAAAATCTAAACAAAACGAGGATATATTTTGATATACAGCGGGATCGATATCTATCATCAAGCTAAAGAAGGAGTAGGCTGCATAATCAAGAAGGAAAATTTAAAATATATACACCAGTGAAAGGGGATATCCGAAAGGTATTGTGTATATTGTGTATCACTGACTTTGTATGATAGTTTAAGCTACGCAGACGTAGTGAAGTTAGTTCAAATAATACTTTAAGACGTGAATAAACGGGCGCCACGAAGTTTCAACCCAATGTGCATGCGCAACTTGTACCAATAGGTTCGATATTAAAACAACTACTGTGTCCTACAACTCACGTCAATTACCATGACCATAAGACTATGATCAAGTAAATTAGCTACCTTATTGTACAAAACCCAAAATAATTGCTTATGCTAGTCAATTATACGAACGGAGATTCGGAACATTTATTCGCTTCATTATATAAATTTTGCAACATTTGTTTGAGTTTCTGGAAAGATAATTGAGTCGTAAAAGCGCCAGGTGATCACACATCGTCGCATTGCAGACCAGTAAGTTGAATGTTCGGTAATATATACATTTTACGGTAACCGCGAGGTGAATTCTTCAGCGCTCCATCATAGCGTTCACATTTAAATTTTCTATAAAATTTTCACCAGCATTCACTTCCTATCTCCAAATCAACCCCTGAAAGCCCCACTAATTGCAGCCAAGTCATGAACGTTACATACGAACATGCTTCAAAGCTTGTACGGGTTCAAAGCCATCAGCGATTCCAGACCCAATTAAGCGGAGCGAAATTCTCGAAAAGACGACGCCGCCGCCGCCGCCCACCGTACGAGAAAAAAATGTTGTCGTTCGGAACTTTTTAATTAAACTCGACGACGGCGATCCCGCGAAACGCGGCGGCAAATCCCCGCGCCGGAAACGAAGCCCCGGCGGATTTTCGTACGCGTACGTGCCGTCGTAACTTCGAATTTCCGCGACCCTCGCGCGGAATTGGAGCGCGGTTCTAAAAGTGGGCGGTGGGATACGATGGATTTGGCGCGGCTGATGTGTCGTCGGTGGGTGGGGACGGCAAATGCGGCGGAAAATCGTCGCGTTCGCCACCCGACGCGACGGAAAGTATAAATTAATAAATACAACGTGAGATGTCGCAAGCAACGTTATGATAAAACGGATGATTGTGGAATTGAAATGAACGGGAGTTAAGGCGAACACGATCACCCAGGGGTGAGTTTACGCATGCACAGGTCACACTACATAACTTAGGAAACAAATTCATACTTTTTAATGCGTATGTGAAAATTCGTGATGGCAAGTCTGTGGGTCTGGACCGACATGTCATCTCGTAATGTAACTAACTAATGGAACGTGATGTAAGTTATTACTCTGGATCTACTTCAGCTGGAGTCAAAGTTGATATGCTATGTAATAGTAGATTGCATAACTGTCGTCATTTACGTAATTACTCTTCGTTTATTCTACCCCCGACAATGAATATTAAGCATACATGTGTATTATTATTATTACAACAGAACTGTAGATTAGGTGTAGACCAGTCATGTGCGATTTATTTATGCAATTGCTACGAAAATCACAGAGACAACCCAACCCTATCCAACTCAACTGAACAAAACCCAACACTACCCAAACCAACTTTCTATATTTTATATTTTTATTTTTTCGCTCAAATAGTTACATTTACATACTCCAAAATAATGTTCATCCGATTTATGGCCTAGATTCAGCTTAAAATTACGAAATAACACGTTGTTATAAGTCCCAACATTGTTTTCTAATTGATTTAGTATCAATTTGATACACACAAAGTAGAAATATTGCCAATTCTTAGATTTTTAGATAATTTATTATAATCCTTCCACTAAGAAAGTATCTAAATGATGTTTGAACTATCAGTATAAAAACACCATAATAATATGACTTGTAGGTCCTGGGTTTGTGAAAGATTTGTCTGCAATATCTCCCCTTCTTCGCCATTTACCCCCACTCATTCACCCACACCCCTTTCAAGTCTTTCTCCACCTCCTACAGCTACCTTGTCTTTGGTTTTCCTCTCCTCCTCCTTCGATCGGCGAAAAAATCTTCTTCCTCCACCTCATTCACTAATTATCTTTCTTCCGCCATACTTTTGCTTTGCACTAATATTTCTTGTCATACTTCCATTCATCTGGTCTTATATCATCTAGGGCTAAATTAAACAACGTTGAGGGAATTTAGATTGTATAACTTTTTATAAATCAAATAAACTTTCTATGAAATCTTAAGTCCATTCCCCTCTAATGACTATGTCTGGTTTACTGCATCGTAAGATTTTTTTTAAATGTATGAACAGTAAATGCATCCCATCGTTTTACATAGAGTTCCTTCAAAATAGAATTTATTTTGCTGCATGGTGAATCTGTTTTTCCTAAAACCAGTTTGACAGTGACTTTGATTATATCATCTATTTCATTTTTTAATCTATTGTTGATTCAAGTGTCCATTTTACCTTGTAAATCAAGTCCATTTGCCAGTTCGTATATTTCTGTTGTGAAATAATTTCCACGCCATTCATTTCAGTTCAATCAGTATTTGGTTGTCTCCAGCGCATGTTGCTTGAAGCAACAACTCGATTTGTTTCGTTTATGTTCAATAGTTCATCGAAGTAGATTACTCCTGTTTTTGTTTCGTAGTCTCCAGAAATCAACAATCTCATGGCCCCTTTTGTCCCGACAGTTAAAAAAATATTTATACCATTGTTTTTGGTTCTTTGGTAGAAGCGCCTTATTTCTTTCCTATTGTAATTTTCTTCTATTTCCAAGACTTTTTAAGTCCTGTTTCTTCTTTGGTTGTACATCCTTTTAAATAATTTCACGGATTTTTGATACACAGTTTAATCGATTTCGTTGTATAGTGTAGCATGCAGTTACTGTCCTTATAATTCTTTGAGGTGTTTTCCATTTCTGATCATCTGCGATCGTAGCAGAACTGTGCCACTGAAGTTCTGCTACTCATTCAATTTTCCCATATTGAGACATTTCTGCTTGGTTCGTCGGGCCTTCTCTCTTTCATTTCCATTCTCACGATGAGTTCAGTATTCTTCGACTCGAATATGTGTTCTGATGATTGTAACATTTCGGTTGTTACTCACATGGTGTATCTGATTTGTGGTTTTACAATTTGGTGACTTTCATTTGTGAATTTTTCTTCTTAGTATCCATACCGCCTATGTAGATTTTTATAAAAAACACGCAAATGCACTACGACCCCTTCCATGTATAGTTGGTTGCCTAACCACACAAATTATTAAATGAATCCTGTCGGTTTAACAACTTGTGTTGTTAATAGTGTTTTCAATAGTGTTATTTGTTTTTCTTAGTATTAAATACAGTTACTTTTAGAACAAAGTGCTTTTTCGACCTTTGCATTAGGTTTTGCATCAGGTAAGCAGTCGACACCGTAAATTTCCACAACCCAACCAAACCTAACCCAACTCAACCAAACCCAACCCAACTCAACCCAAGTCCAACCCCCAATTCAACCCAACCCAACCCAATACTGCCTAACCCAAACCTAACCAAATCCAATCCAACCCAGCCGTTGTGTTGGGTTGGCTGGGATGGGGTTGGTTAGGCAGTATTGGGTTGGGTTGGGTTGGGTTGGGTTGAATTGGGGGTTGGTTGCGTTTGTCCAATCCTACTCAACCCAATTCAATCCAAACTTTCTTCTCTAATCAGCGTTTCAAAAATAACAGTATACTGGAGCAACAAGTTCATCAGTTTGTTAATTTTCACAACATATTTTCTAAAATTTAATCTTGCTTCAAGGTTGTGTTAAAACTTTGTTAAATATTATTAATGATATTTGCAGAGTCGGCAGCGACAGTGACGAATCACATTTGATTCTTTTGTACGTTCCTTTAAGTTCGATTGGGTTGGGTTGGTTTTTGTTGGTCAGAAAAGTTCAACGCGTCGAATTATTTTATATTATTGATTTTACGCACTGTAGAGGCCTAATAATAAAAGAAAATAAATATCAAAATATATATAATCAACATTATACAATTTTTACGACCTTGAAAACTTTTGGGCAAAATTATTTGATATGAAATGCTTAGCTGGACCAAAAAATGCTCAATTTATTTAGTTTGGTCGAGTCTGGACTTATTCGCATATAAATGATTCACTACTTTCGAAATAACCGTTTGCTCATCATTTGAGTGAATCGACATACGCAAGTGGCGTATCCTCACCTTCCTAAATAAAATCGAGTGTTCATGTTTTATAAATAAACTATGCATTCATTTATTTGCAATTTTTTTAACAATTTCAACTTTTTCAACAGTTCAATAATATTTTGCGGCAAACGTGTTTCAAAATTTGATGGCTTTTTAAACCAGATATTTTTAAAATTGCGTACTCTATTTTTTCACAATTTTAATGTATCTAAAGGAGCATTAACATTTTGCGCCCAACGTGGGGCACTGACTAATTTTACTGCATAACAAATATTTTTTTAAAGTTTTGCAAGTCGATCTATAACAATAGACTGTTGTATATAAATCCATAACATTTGGAGCCCAACGTGAGTTCCGCAAGTCAATCTAATCCAGAACCAACCCAACCTAACCCAGCTCAACCCAGCTGTAGGGACATTTATAGCTTCAATATTTCGTAACAATTTCAGTTGTCAGTAGTTCGTACTATACGCAGAACCAATGACAAAATGAACGAAAAAATAAAGGCAAAACAACAAAAAAAAAAGTTTTTATATGAGGGCCTTTTCTTGGCAATTTTAGTTACCATGCGAATATTCAATAATACATGGCACGCTCGTATCAGGCTCCGATAAACACTTTGTAAGTATGCGTGCACAAATATTATTTATAATTGCCTCTGTCAACACAAATAATAAGTACAAGTTATTGAACTAAGACAATTAACTTAATTTCTGCATTTATTCAATACTAGTTGATACTAGTTACCATGCGAATATTCAATAATACATGGCACGCTCGTATCAGGCTCCGATAAACACTTTTTAAGTATGCGTGCACAAATATTATTTATAATTACCTCTATCAATACAAATAATAAGTACAAGTTATTGAACAAAGACAATTAACTTAATTTCTGCATTTATTCAATACTAGTTGATACTATTTGCATTAAATGATCCCGTGTTGGCGCCTCGAGTGGTGGAATCAGATGTTGCACGAGGATCAGCTTTGTGTCTCTTAATTTCCTGTATCGACAGGATTTAGAATCATCTTTAAAACACACATTTTTTATGCGGATATATTTGACACTGTGGCAATTGGTACACAAATTGCGGAAGATGTGAGTAACTTAATAAGTTTAGCTACGAAGCACTCTATGCATTAATATAACGAAGTCATCTGCAAATTTGTTGACTCTAAAATAAATCACAAGAAAGGTTGGAAATACTGTTCTTCAAGTTCTTCAAGTTAATAACGTTAAGTTAAGTTAAAAATTTATAATTCTGTGATGTGCATTCGTGCAGAGTAGACGTGTCAGTGAGCGCAGTATTGTATAAAGTATTTCAAAGTCCTATATAGTGCCTCCAAGTGTTCTTAAAATGACTGATCGCTTGCTACGCGACGAGGCAATCGTCCTGAAGGTGGTCGAAAAAATATTAAAGTCCGATGCTTTGCTGGACAAAATCAGTGCATTGATTAGCGAAAGAGTGGACGTCATTGTCAAGGGTTATGAAGAAAAGGTCAACGTACTTACAGAAAAACTCGATAAAGCTTATTCAACAATCGACACCTTAGAGCAATATTCAAGGAGAAACAATTTAAGAATATATGGTATTCAGGAGATCCCTAATGAAAACACAGACCAAACGGTAATCGACATATGCAAAGAAAAATTAAATATCGTTATCTCCCCCGATATGATCGACTGCAGTCACCGACTAGGCAAACGCGAAAATGGGAATCGGCCGGTCATCGTCAAGTTCTGCAGCCGCAACACGAAACATAAAGTCTACAATAACAAACGTAAATTTAAGGGTACAAAAATTGTTGTAAGAGAAGATCTAACTGAGAAAAGGCATTCATTGATGAGGGAAGTGCAGAAAAAATATGGAACTGTCTGGTCTAGTGAAGGAAACATTTTCGCTAAAGTAAGGGAAAAAATTTACAAAATAACAAATTATTCGGACTTCGTAAAAATAAATTCAAGTTAAGCTATTACTGCTTGATTTCACCTCTATTAAAAGCGTCTATAGCTGTATTTCTGTATAGCGTAAGAAATTATTACGCACTTTTTTTGTGATTTTTTGTGTGTTATTTTATTTTATACGCTAATCTGTTTACCTGCTGCCACAAATTATTATTTGGTTATCGATTATGTTGATTTGCGTAAGGTAACATGAAAATAGGGCACATTAATGTTCGGTCAATGCTTTGTCATTTTAATGAATTGATGACCCATATATTAGAATTTAAGTATGATGTTGTTGCAATCTCTGAAACTTGGTTAACACATGAAATATCTACAGCTACTCTTTATATACCGGGATACATGTTCGTACGGAAGGATAGGGGTACTCGCGGCGGTGGTGTTGGGTTCTATATTAGGGATTTCTGGCACTTTAAATTGATACAATCAAATACTAACATTGAACAATTATGGTTGAGTATTAGGGTACAAGCAAAAATGTTCGTCTTTGGTGTTGTTTACAGACCGCCGAATATTCAATATCGGCGTTTCGTGGAGGAGCTCGAACTTTCATTTGCAAATTGTTTACCGATATCAGAGCAAGTAATTTGCTTGGGCGACTTAAACATTGATTTACTAAAACCAGATAACCCTGCTACTGTTCATTTAATGAACGCTCTTGAAGCCGTGGGATTTCGCCAAATTATAAAACAACCGACAAGAATTACCGAGAACCGAGTTTCGCTGTTAGATTTAATAATAGTTACGGACATGTGTTTAGTAAAGAATATTGGAGTGCATAATGTGGAAATATCAGATCATGAATTTATTTATTGTGAAATAATTATTACGGGTCCCACCATTGAGCCTAAAGCTCTCAGGTACCGTGACTTCAGCAATTTCAATCTACAGTTGTTACGGGAACATTTGGGACTATCAAAATTAGATGATATTTTTTACGTCGCAGATATAAACGCGAAAATCCATATTTTCAGCCAGAGGCTAATAGAATTATTCAATATACACGCTCCGTTTAAAACGGTTACTATAACTAAACCTAAACCTCCTTGGATTACGGAAATTATAACTGCTCATGAAACTACGCGACAAGGCAAAATCGAAATTCAGAAGGACTAAGAATGTAGTACACTGGAACTTTTTCAAAGAAATGAGAAATTACGTAAGGAATAGCATTATAAATGAGAAAAAAGCTTATTTTAAACACATACTAAAGACGTCCGATTCAAAAACGTTATGGAAAGAATTCACACGGCTAAATATTTCAAATAAAAATTATGCGGATCTTCCAGCAAGTTTACAAAATGCAGATGAGATAAACAAGTATTTTATGGATATTGTCCCAAATGCAACGTTACCCAGTAGCAAACTGATATGTCACTACAGGTCACAAACTAAAAATAGCATTGGCTCGATATTTAAATTCGAATTAACTGACGAGGATACAATTTCTAAGATTATTTTTACAATCGCATCAAATTCTAGTGGTTCAGACGGGCTGAGTATAAAAATGTTAAAGCTTTGTTGTCCCTATATATTAAAGTACTTGGTTCATATACTAAACATCTGCATTTTGGGAAATACATTTCCGGACGCATGGAAGCACGCACATGTTATTCCTTTACCGAAATTAGCAAACCCGAAACAGTATTCCGATCTGAGGCCAATTAGTTTGCTTTCTGTTTTGTCAAAAATATTTGAAAAAATCATTAATATGCAGTTAAGACAGCATGTCAACAATTATAACATTTTACCTGCCCACCAATCGGGGTTTCGCGCGACACATAGTTGTGCCACTGCTTTATTAGATATTACAGATAGTATCTTATCTGCCACCGACAAGGGATTTGCGTCAGTTTTGACGCTACTCGATTTTAGTAAAGCTTTCGACACTGTAGATCATAACATTCTAACCGCTATATTACACTACATTGGTCTTAATGACGATGCTGTCAGTCTTTTACATAGTTTTTTGACGAGTAGAACTCAGGCAGTAAAAATTAAAAATTCCTTTTCAATAACAGTTTCTCTGGTCACTGGAGTTCCCCAGGGTTCAATTTTAAGTCCCTTACTATTTTCGTTGTATACTTGTGATTTGTTTAAGAGTTTAAAGACATGCTGCGCGCGTATGTACGCAGACGACACTCAAATTTATCATTCATTTTCACCGCGTAATTATCACATTGCTCTTCAAGATATTCAAAATGACTTGGATATGGTCTTTTCTGTCTGTTCAGAACACTCTTTGTATTTGAACCCTTCTAAATCTCATATTATGTTATTTGGAAACCAAAAATTGTGCAAAAATCTTAAAAATGTCGTTCATTTACATATAGGTGGCAAAGAAATTTCTATTGTTGGTGAGGCAAAAAATCTTGGCTTATATATTGACAATAGTCTCAGGTATAGGACACAAATAGTTAAATATATACAGCGTGCTTTCATAAATCTGAGAATGCTGTACCAACACAGATCCTATCTAGCGAAGGATATTAAACTTTTACTATGTAATTCCTTAGTGTTGTCTCATTTCGTGTACTGCGCCACCGTGTATGGCCCTTGTATTGATGTATGTAATCAGAACAGAAATCAAAGAGTACAAAATGCTTGCCTCTGTTATGTCTATGGTATTAGGAAATACGATCGCATATCACACACTCTTCGTATTTGTAATTGGCTGAATATGCGTAATCGTGTAACACTGCAGACTGCATGCCTTTATCACTCTATCGTGCAATTCAAATCCCCTGCCTATCTGTACGAGAAAATATCGTTTAGAACGGATGTGCACAATTTAAATATCAGGAACAAGGGTCTGATAACTTCACCTATGCACCGAACTGCATTGTACGAGAGATCTTTTTCGTACAGCATCTACAAATTATACAATGCAATACCTGATTTCATGAAAAACCTAACTAAAAATAGTTTTAAGAGAACCATGCAACAGCATCTGCTTGCACTACAATTTGATGGCGGCAGATTAATTTGAGGTTAATTTAAGTTTGATTTGAGATTGATTTGATTTATAAAATGGGTTTAAAATGTCGATTTAAAATTCTAGTTGAATTGTTACTTTTCTCTAAATATATGTATATATATATTTGTTTTCAAAATTGCTCACACAGAATTAGTTTAAGTTAACTGTTAGGCATTCAGTTATTTTATTTTTTTTTGTTTTACCTTATTCAAGGTTAAGTGTAAGATTGGTACATAGTGTTTCACTATAACTAAACTTCGCCTTGTGTTTTTCAATATATGTTTAAACATTTTCCATTATCTTGATCTTGTACTTGTCCTGTCGATATATTGAAAATAAAGATTATTATTATTATTATTATTATTATTATAAGTGTGTCTACATTCAAATTTAAAGTTAATTTTTGCTAACATTTTTCAATAAGGATGAACATTGTTTTGTGTCAGTCACTAGTTTTAGCAATTTCGATATTCGTTGGTGTTGTGTATAATTTTGGATTTGATATAGCAGGCACCTACAAAATGAGGTAATACGACAGAATATTGCACATCGTAAACTACGGTACTTAAACTAGTTCACCGTATGTGGGTCATATTATCACATATTATAAACTATTACTGCACCAGCATTACGATTGACTATTTATATCATGGGATGCATGGGATAAGAGTTCGATAAGTGTTCACTTCGATTAATCCATTCGATCACGTAGACGAAGTATGCCAATCGAGTCGACGATGTACTGCCACTGAATCATTGCATTCTGACATCACACAAGTACACGTTCACGTCTTCGCTATATAGTTCCACAAGTGTTTTAATCTATAACATGGGCGCTACAAGAAGAATCGCAGTTAATGAGGTACCGGGTTTCAAATTATTTTACCATTTATTTCTGTTGAGTGTTACTAGTTCTTTCGCAATTTAATTATGCTGATGCTGTGTATGAAGCAAACTGCTACAACATTGAAATAGAATGAGCTAGAATGCATGTTTAAGGCTTATACATGGAATTAGAATAAAATCGACATATTTCGCATAAAATTCTGGAAGATCCATCGAGGTCTCACTCGCTCTTAAAAGCTTGTAATTAATTATGCAATTATACCAAATAAAAGGATATAAATATACGCGATATAGATCGCAGTAAATAATTGCTCCAGGTCCCACGCTCGGCGCCAATTTACACTTAAAGCGAAAAGCGTAGTTAAATTATTTATACGTGGGTGTATTAGCGACGCTCCTTTATCGAGGCCACCCCATCATAATAGCATCTGTAAAGTTGATATATTTGCCACGGAACACGTTGGCCGTAATTTTCACAACGACACTCAACAGGCCCCACGTTCGACGCCGAGTTTTGTATTTCTATGGTAATTACGGTCATTCTACGAGTTCATTAACGCACCGATAGCATCAAAATTCCGTCCGTTAGATCAAATCGATGCGGATGGGTAGTAAATTCGCAAGGTAGCGTAGGTGGAAGAAAAAGAATACAACTGTTATTGATTCGAACGCCCACTCGTGCCACTCGGGAGGGGCGGTCGGTGGTGTCGGGAGCCTCGTTCGCTCCCCGGTGATTCATACGCGCGCCGCGGCGGCATCCAGCATGCCAATAATCCGAACGGCATCCGGCGTTATTCGATTGTCGATAATTTCACTCACACGCGGGCGCAAAAGTCGTCGATTCTCGCAATTCCTATCTTTCGCCGCGCAATTCATCGCAACCCGGAATTTTTGGTCTCGCGAAAATTTTCGTCGCGTTGCCCGGCAACGGCACGAACCGCGGGACGAGTGGTCTTTAAAAAAAATTACACGTAAAAAGTCCTAATCGTCCGAAAGCCGACGGCGACTGAAACTCAAACACACAAATCTACTTTAAAAAGTCGTCGCGTTACGACAATGCAATTAGCGCCGGAACTTTCAGCGCTCGTTTCGTTTAATTAATTCCGCGGGCGGCCTCGCGATTCATTGTTAAAAAATTAAGCGCGCCCATCGACCGCGGACGGGCGAAACTACGCCGCGGCAATTACGACGCCGCTAATAATTCAATTCCGGTAAACGCCGCAAATGGCGGAACAAAAGGGAACCCGGCGGTGGACGCTGAAAGCCCGGCTTGAGTTGCAGGAAGCTCATCCACTCGCAACCGGCGAGCATCGTCAAACAACAACGTAAATAATTGGGTCGGCGCGCCGCGGAAATTATCGTTTCGGGAGTTTCGTTACAGTTCGAAACTCGCTTGCGGAATGTAATGAAACGCCGGCGGAATTTGATTTTTAACTTTGCGCGCTAAAACGGTTTTAATTTACGAGGGCGCCGGTTCCAGTCGGGCCGTCTCGTCGTCTCTGTAAGGATTTTTGCTGGAATGGACCACACGTTGGGCCCCAAATTTACGACTGGATAATTTGCGCCGCGAATAACTTGAAATTCCGTTCGACCATTGTTCATTCGATTGAAATAACAAGTTCTATGTGTAAGTAGACCTATAAAAATATGAATATAAAATATAATAAAAGGAAAATTGTTAATAATATTATCTCTGGGGAATAAAAATACGAAAATTAATTCTTTTAATACGGCCCTATCCTTCTAGAAGTTTTATGAAACCGTCAGAATAACAGATCTTGGAAACAATATTGATATCACTGCTAATTATTAACAATTGCGACGTCGCGGCAAAGTATTTGGTTTAAAAGCACGACGTGGGGAACGTCTTGTCACCAATAATTTGAATCACGCTAGCAAACCATAAAAAATTAAGTAAACAAAATTACCTTACTATAAAATAAATGTGCACATGGCGTAAATATGAGGCATTACAAAATATAACACTTCAAATAAGAAACTAATAATAGCAACAGCGGCTGGTATTTAAAACGACTGCTTCCTTTGCAACAAGGAGTTATAAACGAACTAGCATTGCGTCGAGTCATGAAGGTCAGGTGACCCACCTCAATCTATCGCAAACTTATGCTACGTTCGCTTAATTATGTGTTTAACCGAATAGACTACATCACATTTTCTACTAAGTGTTCAGATTAACGAAACACGGGGCTAGGTGCTACGACCCCCTACAATAATCGAACGGCCTCAGTGCAATTCATCGCAAAAGCTAGTCACGGCAGATCGGTGTACAAATGGAAACATTCAATGAAAGTTACGGCGATAATTAGTTTACCAACGCCGGTGGAACTCTAGAAACCTCGTTGTCTGGTCATGAAACTGTTGTCACTGAACTACATAAGACTACTAGGGATTACCTTGATGCTAAGTACCATGCCGATTTAACTTCTAGAATCGAATAAAACACATATTTACTAATGTGACTTATGTAGGTTTAATTACTAAGACTCGAATACATTCGTTTGTGCATTGCACTGGAAGAAATTTGCTGAGACCACCAAACCCGTGTATCGATTTGCTTGGTCGATGTGTATCGATTACTTGTCTAACCGTAATTTGAATCATCACTCGATGTAGTCCATATTTATATCTGGAAATCGTTTACGCAGCAATATTGTTGTGTATTTGTTTTGAATGCAAATGCAATGAACGTTCTGATTTCCGTATCGCGGTAATAGTATGCTGTAATTGGGTTATGAACTAATCCACAATCGACCCAATTACAACACTCACCGATTAGTAATTCGCATTCTGCAAACGGTTTTGATTTCGTTTGTTACACTTGCCGTCAGCAAGAATTACAATTGATTTGGAAAGCCTCTCGCGATTAATATAAATATCCGCTTGCAGGACTCGATACATAGTGATATACGACTATGCCGGAATTATGTGCTCTTTATGTGCTAATTATGTGCCGCAATCGCGATTTTTGTGCTCGAAGCGGTCATAGAAAAAATCGAATTTGAAAAGTGGGGGTGCTAACTTGATGTCAAGCTAGCACCCACCCATCTAAAAAATTGGAAAGGAGAGATCTGGTTATCGCGATAATTATGTGCTATTTATGTGCTTTCCAAATACCCTGGAGAGAACTTGCTAAATCAACACCCTTGGCGAAAAAATCACCCTAACAGTAAGAGCCGCAAGAGGTAAAATCTATACTAAACGAGCACAAAAATTCTAACCTATACTGAAACGTTGCAATAATTATGTGCTCTCAAGATATCGTACTACCGATTTTTGTGCTCGCGTCCTTGTCCGAAAAATTCACCCCTAATAGTTGGAGCCGTAAGAGGTAGAATCTATACTGAACGAGCACAAAAATTTTGAACCATGCTAAAACGTCGCAATAATTATGTGCTCTCAAGATATCGTACTCCCGATTTTGGTGCTCGTTCGGTATAGATTCTCTACCTCTTATGGTTCCAACTATTAGGGGTGAATTTTTCGGACAAGGGTGCGAGCACAAAAATCGGTAGTACGATATCTTGAGAGCACATAATTATTGCAACGTTTTACCATTGGTCAAAGTTTTTGTGCTCGTTCGGTATAGATTCTACCTCTTACGGCTCCAACTATTAGGGGTGAATTTTTCGGACAAGGATGCTAGCACAAAAATCTGTAGTACGATATCTTGAGAGCACATAATTATTGCAACGTTTTAGCATGGTTCAAAATTTTTGTGCTCGTTCAGTATAGATTCTACGTCTTATGGCTCCAACTATTAGGGGTGAATTTTTCGGACAAGGGTGCGAGTACAAAAATCAGTAGTACGATATCTTGAGAGCACATAATTATGGCAACGTTTCAGTACAGGTTAGAATTTTTGTGCTCGTTTAGTATAGATTTTACCTCTTGCGGCTCTTACTGTTAGGGTGATTTTTTCGCCAAGGGTGTTGATTTAGCAAGTTCTCTCCAGGGTATTTGGAAAGCACATAAATAGCACATAATTATAGCGATAACCAGATCTCTCCTTTCCAATTTTTTAGATGGGTGGGTGCTAGCTTGACATCAAGTTAGCACCCCACTTTTCAAATTCGATTTTTTCTATGACCGCTTCGAGCACAAAAATCGCGATTGCGGCACATAATTAGCACATAAAGAGCACATAATTCCGGCATAGTCAAATTTGGATTTTGATTTTGTGGGGGTGCCAGCTTGACAGACCTGTCTTGTATAGATAGTCGATAAAACATCATCGACAGAGATCCGTCGATGCGTAGTGCGAATAGTAGTATGTGCATAGTTTGCAAAACGTAACGATAACGCTCGGCCATAGGGTAGGTCAGATGCTGCGAAACGAACAACCTTGCAAACGAAGCAATGAGATAGAGTGTTAATAAATACATACATCACAAACTACCAACGACTATCATTTACCGCAAGCCCTAACCAGTAATATTGCGATGTGTGTCATGTCCTTGATATACTTATTGCACATACATTAAGTTCGATGGAAGGGTGTGATGTAAATGTATAATAACCTAGCTATTACACCACATAGGGTTAGTGCTCTACTTTTAGAACAAGACTCCACTACTATAAGAATCTACACTTATCAGTACTTGCAAAATATCGCCCCGACTCGACGATTTGGTGTTGTTCCTCTTTCACTTCATCAAATTGAGGGCAGGAAGTGCGTACAACAGCTTTCATAATTTACACAATCGAACCCAACCCAAACTAACTCAACCCAAATTGTAAACAAAATAAAAACACTAAACATAAGAAATATAAAGTAATATGCAGGATGCATCTAAAAGTTCCGATAGGTTCCACACGTATCAAGAACAGTCTAGAAACGTTCCACCACAATCTAGAGAATGTTTAGCTACGCCCAAAATAACCTCCAAGCCACACTCACAACACACGCACGCACGCACGCGCACTCGCTCACGCACGCACGCACGCACCGTTTCGCTACCGTCTGGGCTTTATTCAATCGTTCGAAGGCTTCGTCAGATAAACTCTTTAACTATATACACTATTTATTATCACTATTTACAATATACAATTTTCGCAATTACGATTGGCACTGATGACACACTGGGTGTGTTACTGCGTTACTTCGACTATTGTCGTGTAACTATGTATAACTGTTAGACTGTTGCCTTGATACCGTTACTTTGTTACTCTGCGAATGTGTAACTGAACTCTGATTGTGTCACTGCGCGTGACTGTTAGACTGTTGTCTTGATTGTGTTACTGGGTGTGACTGATACTGGTACTGAACTGTTCAACTGGTGTCGTGATACTCTTGTTACTTTGAATTGAACTGTCTGTTTAAGTGCGAAAACGTTCTAGATACTAAAGTTCGTTTGTGCCATTGGTTGGAATAAAATGTCCCCACTTTGATGCAAAACGAAGAACTCGTCGTGATTGGTAAAAAAAAATGAATTTAAGGCGATGAAAGAGAGGGAAGGTTTGCTCGACATTTGGTTCAGAGGATTTGTTCATAAATTACTTATTTACAACTGCATTTGTGTAAAATGTGGCAATCGTAACATGACGGCTCTATAAAAGGGGAATTGGAGCCGCAAATGTTTTAAGAATACATAGCGTCTTGTACGTGACCGTACAAGAGTTTTTAGATTTTAAATTTGGCAAAATAAGTAATAAAATGTAAACTTGGCGAATTGTAAATGTAATTGTAAATTGTTTGTTACACCCAACCTAACCTGGAAAATAAAATCGGTTTCAGGTATTCTTTGGTAGAACTGATGTTAACTGTAGTTAGTCGGTAACTAACCAAATGTTTCGATTCAGAACCCAATTTCATTTCATTCTCCATAAACATTGATTGGGTTCAATCCAAATTAGATCAAGTAGGAAGTAGACCTTAGAATAGGTTTAGGCGTAACATAATAGAAACTGCGACAGGTTAAATATAAAACCTAATCAAGCTTACTCGTACACGACAAAGACATGAATATAAATTGAGAGAATATCTAAGAACAGTTTCAGAGATTAGCTTGAGTTAAGTTTGAACCAAACCCATTTATCTAGACATAATATGAAATTAAGTTAAGTTGAGGATTATTTGGTTTGCATATTTTATAGACAACCTAGCCTAGCAAATTTGATCAATTTTAGATTTTGTTGGATTGAATTAAGTTTCAAATCAACATGCAATTTATAAACTTCATGTTCGACGTATCACCGACTAGGTTGACATGAATTGGATCAACTTGGAAAGTTGAACATTAATTATTGTGGTAATATAAGATTCAGTTTCCCTGGGGAACTAATTTAATTCTTTCTTAAGAACATCTGCGTTAACGGTTTAGGAGAACCAACAAAACGGAGCAGTTGTGGAAAAAAGGCTGGGTTGAGTTCCAATCAAAAAGATGACAAGAATCGAAATATGGGTTTAGGTTAACAAGTAAATCGACCGCAGACACACAGCAGTTAAGATGAGAATCAATGATTTTGAGCTCATGCAGGCTGTAAAGAGAGGCAAATATATTGAGCAAATGATTTATATTTAATACGACTTACTTAAGTTGGGTTGAGTTCCAATAAAACGACTTTGACAATAATTTAAGAAAATATAAATTGCTAAGAAGTTAAAAATCAACACAAACTTCATTCATACACAATTTTCATTAAGTTGAGTAGAATTTCAATCAAACGCCCCGGCAAGAATCGCCACAAAAAAATGAGTTTATTTTAAGTTGAAAATCAACACCAGACTTTAAAGACATTTACTCTACTTTTACTGAATATAAATATAATTTAGAAGACAATCTGACAAGTCGCATATTATATACGCTAGGTAGCTGACAAGCCGTGAGAGTTAGTAATGGTGAGTTCTAAACACCGCATGAATATTCTAGAAAAGAAATCCTTAAAACTACCCCTCTTCAATGTGTCGAATTTTCGATATTTTAGAAGACTAAATAACATTTTTAGTCTCAAATTATCTAGAACACCAACTACAATTACAATTAGAGCCATAATATCCATACTTTGTAAAATTAGAGCAAGTTTCAGAACGCAAGAGACATATTGAGAACCTTCCTAATAGCTGATTCTAGAACTTAAACATAGTTCTAGAACCTACTGTATGTAGAATATGGTACAAAGTTAGAGAAACATTCTACAATGAACACGCTAAGAATATCTAGAGAATAATTCCTAGAATATTTCTGCTAAGTCTAGAAATTTCTAGAAAAATCTATATGCCCATTCTAGAGAAGGAATATATTTCTCAAAAATTCTAGAGAGCTTTCTGGAAACTTCCCTAGAAGGAGACGTTCCATACAACGCTTCTATCTAGAAACGACACACCAAGGTATTCCAGGATAACTGAATGTTACAGTAAATACTGGGATGCTCTAGAGTGCTTCATAATAATATAATATTTTAAAAAAATTCAAGAATAATAAAGGCATCCTAAGGTGAAAATTGCAGAGCATATCAAAGAGTGCTAATATTCTGAGACGTCATTGTGGATTTTAAATTCATATGTGACAATGGAGGAAAAAATCATAAGGAAGAAGATATTGCTACGTGGTAATTTTTCTCTTTAGACAGTGTATTGTGGGTTGCTGCCAGTTTGGTATAACTCAAATCTCGTTCGTCTGCACATATGATTGCTGTAATGAGTTTCACCACGTCCATGGACAGTAGTACTACAAGCGCGAGCTCCTACTATTCTATGTGCTATTCTATTTAACTGTTGGAATAATAGTTCCCGCATTTAAAAATGTATTTATATAAAACACTTGATTTGCGTTCGCCGATTGTACACAACGTGGAATCGCATACGTCGGAAAGTTTTAGTTGACTAATAATATCGTTAAATTCCCCAAGGATCTCTTTGAAAACAAGGCCCCTTCCAGAAACTTATTCCAATTTATCGCAACTTAAAACTAATGATGTCGCCAGAACGAATGTTGCTTTGTTATTTCTATATATAGCCACAGTTATTGAGTTTGTTGCTTTCTGTAAGTAGTAATACATAATAAATGTAACGAGATGTGGAAAATGATATGAGAATAGTTGGGTGCAAAAAAAAATACGTAATACTAAAATAATAGTGCAAAACAATGCAGAGGCCTACACTAACACATGGTGCATGGGAAAGAACTGTCTATCAAAGAAAGTTGATGGGAAATTGGAGACAGTTAGTGGCAGTCATTGCTCTTACCACATCAGTAATTACCATGATTGTAATGCTCAGTAAAATACGAAGTCAATCAATTGTAAAGTAATGAATTAAAAACGAAATAAAATTCAAAAATGTTGTTACTTGCAATGTGTAACTGCGTCGTAAATATTGCGCTCGATTTCTTCGCATTTGGAATTCTGGACCTATTGCACATTTAAATCCACACGAACGTTGTTGGTATTATATTTGCAAATACTTCCAACTCAATAACGTAACTATATCTGTGTTAAATATTTGAGGATTTTTGAGTTGATGTCAGTACCACCCTGGTCGCAGCTTCTTTGTGAACCCTACTTATTATATTTTTTTTGCATTCAGAGCATATTTCAGAATTACTACTACTCAACAGGTGTATGTTTCTATAAAATCAACCGAACCCAATGTAAAAATCCTTATGTGAGAATGAACATAGTCATCTTGATTTTAACTCGGTTCATTTTTGTATATAAACAGATTTATACTTATTTCAACTCAACCCAATGTAAATCATGTTTTGTGTTGGGGCCCAATACAACCCAGCATTTGAAATTCACTAGTTCAACTTTTATTGGGATTTTTTGTATGCTTTTGAGTTTAGCCTAACGAAGTTTATTGACTGAAAATTATTCTATTTCTATTGCATTCGTGAGATTCTAAATCGCGCAATTTCACAAATTCATCCACGGATTTCAAATCGAACGCATACTGCACTGTAGAAGTGGGCAATCCGGCTCATTGTCGAGAACCAGATCATTCGAATCCGTTCAACACAACGAACCAAATCTTCGGTTCACGATTCTTGACAAGAACCATGAACGGGATGAACTGGAAGATTCGTTTCGTTGTGTTGAACGGATCAATAACGACGCGACGGACTGTCAGTTTGAACTTAAGTCGACATTTGTAGAACAAACATCATGCTGTAAAACTACTCAACCAATGTGTGTCAATATCTACACACGCACATCACGATAGATTCTTTGGATTTTGTTTTCAATGCACTTTTGAATTAGTTAAAAACAATCAACTCATCATCGATCATATTTGTTTTTAATCGAGTGCATTGAAACTAAAATCCAGAGAATCTATTTGATGAAAATTGTATAATTAAATGAAATGAATTGAATACTTACTGCATCGTTGTGGTATCAGCGCAGCTGAAATTAAAATAAAATATTATTAAGCAATGGACTTAATTAGCGCACACCATAGATTTTAAAGTGAAAAAATTAAATTGAATATTCGAGCTATTTCGAAAAATTATAACTATATTGTAAATAGTCTGTACTTAATCACATGGTTTTGATTTAATTAATGAATGATGAGTGTTAAATCTTATTTTGTTTATATCTATCTTAGGTATTACAATTTAACCACATTTTAAATATTTGGTTTCTTTGTGTTTAAAATCCATGATAAAACAAACAAATTTTCAATCGTTGTCATTTATTTTTAATATCTTTAGCATTACTAAAGCTCTCTAATCATTTCCCACAGCAACATAATAAAAAAAAACCTAGTCTGAAATCATTTGCATGTATTAGAATTAGTGTTAGAGTTAGTATTAGTATTACTGCCATTTCCAGTAATTCAGGCAAATCTCTCTCCCCATTGTGAATTGGTTCGTTTGTCGTCTGAAGTTGGGATGCTGGAAGAAGATTATTATTAGAGCAACCAAGAGGCTATAATTGAAGCTAAAAGAATACAATTTCCCAATAGAGTGTTATGAATTGTAGACTCCACACATTCTCGTACGAACGTTGAAGTGTTCGCACCTAACCACGTGTTTCCTCGTTGATTATAAAACAAAGGTAAAACAAACGGTGAAAATAAATTATAACCTGACGAATAAAATATTGTGTTTCATCTAGTATTTTTAGTGCTTCAATTATTCTAAACAGTATTAATATGGTTGACAATAAAACTAAACTCACCTCGTTAAAGGTCACGGAGTTAAAAGAACTTCTCCAAAAAAGAGGTATATTTGTGGCAACAAAAATAAACTTATCGATAAATTGAAAAGTGATTTAAATTCTTGTTACATTGAGTCCTAAGATTATTATTACAAACGTATTTAGTTCTTCCGACGACAGTTAAATAAAACAGATTTATTAGAACAAAAATTAAATTTTTGTGAAGTTTGGTTAACTAAATTATTGACAGCCCATCGGGGAAGTGAAAAAGTTAGTAAATCTAAAAATTGTGACCCTAGTAACCAAAAGTGTCATGTTAATTCAACAATGCCGAAGGCAAATGCAACAATCGTGAGATCCCACCGAAGAAGTTTGTGAAGGTCGGCCGTTGCGTGTTCGCAATATCCGACACCACCAAAAACTTTCTCTGTGACTACGAACCCTCAGACTGCATCTCAAGAAATGAAAGCAGAGGAAGATTCTCTACTTATAAGAAATGTTCTTGTATTATCTGACAGTCACGGACGAAATTCCGCAAGTATTTTAGGTAATATTCTTAGTAATAAATTTGGTGTACAAACAATTTGTAAACCAATTGCCGATTTCGATGGTGTACTATATACTGATAATCTTTGTGAACATTTCTCACTAGACGAATTTGTTGTAATTATAGCGGGAAGCAATAATTTGTTGGGGGGGTAGACCAATTAGTGCAACAGTCTTTGACAAGTTGAAGCAATTTCTTCAAAATTGTAACGTAATAATGTTATCGGTGCCCTATTGGGAAGGTATAGACTCATTGAATGGTCGAATTTTTAACTTCAATAACGACTTGTATGCATTTTTAACTGATTGTAAATCAAATAAAGCTCATTTTGTTGGGGTTAATGCGATCATCACTAAGAGCGGAGAGAAAACCAAGCATGGCTTACATTTTAACTCTATTGGTAAAACCAAGATCTTCTCTTATGTCGCCAGATTAATATTAAGTACTGAAAATGGCAAATATTCTTACATAAATAAATCTAACTTAATCAGAGTAGTCTGCATAAATAATAATAAAAAAATGTATCTGTCCTTACACAGACCAACAATTCAATCTCTGTAGGAGACTAAAATTTTTGGAAGACACTAACCTTCGATACCATGACTATATAACGGTCAATAAAATAACTGATCTGCATACAAAAATCCGTCAGCAATTTTCTTCCACGTTATGTTCTGATCATTTCAAAATAATGCATATAAACGAACAAAGCATTCGCAATAAATCTCTCCAACTTGATGTACTTTTACATGACATTTTCCCAAACGTGTTTTGTGTCACTGAACACTGGCTTGCAGAAAGTGAATGTGAATAATTTGCCTTGAATAAATTTAAATTAGTTAGTAACTTTTGTCGAAAATCATGTATAGGTGGAGGGACCGCCATATATTCTAGAGCTGACCTTGATATCACGGAAAGGCAGTTTGACGTCGCCCCAGCTGAAAAGGAATTTGAATATTGTGCTACTGATATTAGAGTAAATGATAGGTGTGGTACGGTTGTTTCACTTTATAGGTCTCCTACTGGTGACGTGGATAATTTTCTTATCAAGCTGGAATGCCTATTGGAAAAAAATCCACAATCCACAATCCTGTAATTCTTTGTGGCGACTTTAACATTGATCTGTTTAAAGTGAATACAGTAAGTAATCAGTTTCGTGATATTATTAATGCCCAATGGTTGTCATTTTACAATATCCGAGGCTACTAGAGTGACTATCAATAACAGCACATTGATTGATAATATAGCAACAAATCTCGAAGTATTCCTATAAATGCAATACTCTAAACGCGGGTATTTCAGATCATTATGCCCAACTAATCACTTGTTATAACTTTCTTACATACGATACGCATAATAAATTAACTAATAGAATATTTAGCTCGTCGAGTATTACAGATTTTATTACCTTATTGTCGAAAGAAACACGGAATGGCCTCTCTGAAAACCACTCTGTTAATGCAAATTATGATACTTTTTTTAATGTATTTTACTATTGTTTTCAAGTGGCTTTTCCGTTGACCAGAGTTACTGTTAAGAAGCACGAAAATACCTGGGTTACTCGTGAAGTGAGGTATGCATCAGATGAGTTAAGATATCTTCACAGACTATGTAAAAGGGGCATTATATCCAGGGTTGACTATTGTTTGCGGAAACAACATTTTAACAAGTTGGATTCCGAATCAAAAAGATTGCATTATGATTCCTTTATAGCAGGTTCAAATAATACAAGTAAGTGCGTGTGGAACAGTGTTGTGCCAATTATTCAGTATTTAAGGTATTTAACATTGGTGTCTATATCTCATAAGTCATCAGCAGGAATTGATGAAATTCCATGCAATTTGTCGAAACACGTTGCCAATTTAATAAGTTCACCTGTGATGTTCCTGATTAATCAATCATTTCAAGAGGGAGTTTTTCCTAATAGTTTAAAACTTGCCAAAGTAGTGCCGGTACATAAGAAAGGTGAAATCACTGAGCCAGTATCGCCCTATATCAGTGCCGTCATGTTTTTCAAAAGTTTTTGAAAAGACTTACCATAAATGAATAACTTTGTTCTTGAACAGTAATAGCGTGATAGCTCGGTGTCAATTCGGTTTCGTTCAGTCAAAATCGATCAATGACGCTATCTATAATTTTTTAAACCGCACCTACAAATTAGTAGACGACAAAATACATGTTGGTGCTGTCTTTTTTGACCTATCTCAAGCTTTTGACATGGTGAGTCATTCAATGCTGTTGCGGAAACTTCCATCATATGGAATTCGTGGTCTGTGTCTTACATGGATCCAATTTTATTCAGAAGATCGTTCACAGGTTGTTATTATCACGCAGAATGGTATTACGGGTTTCTCAGAACCAGTTACAATCGTGCAAGGAGTGCCACAAGGGTCCGTATTGGGCCCCCTCTTATTTGTGCGTTTTGTTAATGACTTGGCATCATCCTTTAACTCACCCAGTTTGCAGATGATACCTCGGTTATCATATCTGGGTTGAATATGAACGAACTTTCAACGTGTGGTTCAGCTTTTGCTTCGGTTATGTCAAATTGGTGTGATAGGAATGGCTTGAGACTAAATTGTGTAAAAACCATTTAATATTGTTTGACCGTATCAATAAGTTTTCTGTAAAATCACTACTGGTGCGGTTGAAGGGTCAATCAATTGTTGTCAAGAATGATATAAAGTTTCTTGGCTGCACCGTTGATAGCAGCCTAAACTGGAAAAGCCATATATCGGCACTGTGTAGTAAATTGTGTTCCTCACTTTACGCTCTAAAGAAACTGAGATGTAGTGCAAACATTGAATCTCTTATCTTATTTTATTACGTGCATGTAGTGTCACACCTGCGATATGGAATAATGTTCTGGTGAACTTCTGATTTCAACAGAGTTTTTATTCTACAAAAAAAACTATACGAATCATATTTTCAATGAACAGGTTAGATACGTGTGAGCCTGTGTTTAGGAAAAATAAAATAATGTCACTACCTTCCCTCTATTTCTACGAATGTGCCTTATTTGGTGGGAAAAAAAACCTGGATTCATTCACGCTTAATCGAGACATCAATAAAGTATATGAGACACGACAGGCAAAAAAAAATGGTGTTCCCAAGCATAGAACCTCACTCTATGAGAGAAGGCCCTGTTATTCGTCTCTCAAAGTTTTCAATGGCTTGCCTACAGAGATTGCTGAAATTGTATTTTGCGCCTGGCTGTTTTTATTCAGTCCAGTCTTTTTTTGACTAACTGTTTGTTTGTAACTGTTGCAACTTTTATCGATATTGATGTTGTGTGTGTGTGTATATTATGTACTATATATTTTGACAATGTCTATATCTAATGAGATCAATTGACAATAAAAATTTATTATTATTATTATTATTATTATTCTATGTTCGTTAGAAGACTCTTATCTAAGAAGATTGGAGAGATTTTCAGAAATGTTTGTAAGGGAGATGTATCAGGCAGACTGGAAAAAAGCAATTGGTAAAAATGTGCTACGTACATTTAAAAATTAAATATTTTTGATTCTATTTTTCTATTATTTATTATTTTTTACAAATGCATTTAATCAAAAAATCAATAAGGTTGTTATACATCCAAATTATATACATGTTATACACCCAAATATAAAATTGCGTCATTGATTTTTATGAACATAAATTGCTTGTCTACAAAACTGTTGTAAATGTTGACCAATGTTTTGCTAAGCAATTCAACAATATGATCGAACGCGCTAATTCTATAGAACTACAAATTTCTATTTGGGGGCACCCAAATTTATATCTTTGGAAATTGGTGCCCAAAACATTTTAAAATTTCATAAAAATCCGAGATGGCGTTAGTATAATATAACACACTGCAATCAGGGGATCATTTGGGATTAAAATAAATTAAATTTTCTTATCCATGCTTAAATTATTCATCAACGTTGTAATTTTGAATGTAATTACACAATTTTGTATATACATGGTTGTTAAAAAATTTTCAGAAATTATTTTTTTGCGATTGGGTACAATTTCTCCAACGCTCTGTAAGGTGGATTATAAAACAAACTAATTTTCTTTAAAGGTCACTAATTACAATTATTTAGCTATAACTATCAATTACATAGACGATAAATATTAATTGTGTTCAGCACTTTTGGACTGCTTTGTTTACAACGAACGGTATACATCCAAAAACATTGCAGAACAAATAAAATAAATTCGCGAAAAATGGGGTGTGATGAATGTTAACGCGCTTGAGGAAAGTATGCGAAATTCGAAAACCTTTCTTAGAAGTAACGAAAGATGTAAGTTCAGAAAAAGAAGTTACAATCTCAAAGATATTTTTTGGCAATTTTTGTGCAAAACATAAAGAATTAGAACAACGCGAAGATGTACTACGAGTGATACAAAACTTCGATGAGGAGTTAGAAAAACATATTGGCGATATAGAAAAAAAAGTAAATTTTGCCGAGGCACCTGTCCAAGATTTAAAGAACCGAAGGACCAATGAACCATATAAGGACATCCGGTTCATATGGTTCTCACTTAAGATTCGTTCATGAACGGCACAGCAATTTATTGGTTCGATCCGAATAGTTAAAAAAAAACAGCAAATTCGACTTAAATTTTAATTATAATTAATTTGGTATATACTGTTGACTTGGCTTCAATGTCAGAATATAACCAACAATTTTTACATTCACACATGGACACCTTATTGAGTAATTAAGTGCATTAAATTTTCGTTGGGTTCAATTATAATGGGTTGGGTTGGATTGAACTGTTGATAAAATTATTGAGCTAATTGTTACTAATTGGTACGAATTGTAAATAAATCCGCTCATTTAATAAAATTAAAGTTTTGGTTGTGCCATATCGGGTCGAGAGATAAAACAGAATGTACCGAAGGCGCTGACCGATTATTGCATGTTTAATAGCGCGTAGTTTATTGATTTAGGGAAATTTATCGCGAAAAATATTGAAAATTAAGTTGATAAAGTTATTGGACGGTTAGTGGGATGAAATTATTGTTTTGGTTGGACTACACTGCTTTGGGAGCTAAAAATCAAAATAATCGTTTACCAAAGTTGTGAAAAATTTAATTTAACACTCGACGTTTCATGAAATTATTGTACAATACACCGAGCTAATGAATCATTTAAGTTCATTGTCAAATTTTTATTTAGTCTATTTAGCTCGCAACCCAACTCGAGTCAACTGACGCTATGACAGTTAGGTACCGATTTCTTTGTATTTACTTGTTTGTGTCCTCATTAAGGTACAGCGTATTCTGTTTTCATACTGCACACCCATTTGTCCCTTTCCTTTAATTCGATTGTATATATGAGCATAAAATTAAAGCATGTTTACTTTTGGTGAAGTAAGAGTAACAAAATACAAGTCAAAGAATTCAATGCAATTGATAGGAAAACGACGAACATCAATGTAAGTGATGTAAAATGGTTTTTCTAAAAATAAATAGACATAGATATCAAAGACCAATATCATCAGTACGTTGATAAAATAGTTACATAACGACAGCTAAATAGTTATTTACATCGCCTCATAATCGCCATAATAATTAGATTTCCATTTTGTGACAACCTTTTTCATTAATGATAAATCGGTCAAAAATTTCAGCAGTACCTTGAACTTACCCACTGCATTTCAAATTATCTATGAACCGGAAAAACCAGATTCCTACGATGCATACCTTGAACTGATCCTTACCCGTTATCTAGCAGTTATACACCCACCCATCCACACATACATCCTTGCATCCATGCATCCATACATCCATACATACATGAATCCATACATCCATGCACCCGTACATCCATACATCCATGCATCCATTCATCCATTCATCCATACATCCATGCATCCATACATCCATACATCCATACATCCATACATCCATACATCCATACATCCATACATCCATACATCCATACATCCATACATATATACATCCATACATCCATACATCCATGCATCCATACATCCATGCATCCATACATCTATACATACATTCATACATACATCCATACATACGTCCATACATACGCCCATACATACACCCATACATACGTCCATAATACATACGTCCATACATACATCCACACATACGTCCACACATACGTTCATATATCCATACATTCATAAATGTTCACATTGAATTGTGACCGAGACACGACCCCAATTCAAGTTAAAATTTTTAATTCAAAACTAAACACAAATAACTATGGAACCATCATCGAGATTAATTGTGAAAATCTACTAAACAAGTTTAACGCTGAGCTCCCACCAAACGAACCGTGACTTTTATGTCTTTGGCACAAATTACTCAGCCGGTAACACGTGTGATGAGCTTAAACCAACGCGAGGTGACTGGGATTAAATTGCATCCCAACACGACCTCATTAATTTAAAAATTCAGTTCAACTTACGCCGTTCCAATTTATTCATCGTCGAAAGTTACTCAACATGTCAAGTGTTGTTTTCTGTGCGACCTTAAAATCTATTTTAAAAATCGCTTTTTACCTTGTATTCAATTTTATTGATTGATAGAATTTGTTCAACATGTTTATATTTAGTAAACCCAACTTAGGTTGGGTTCCAAACCACCCCAATTAAATGAAAATGAGTCAAAATTTCCCGGGTTTATACACATTTATACAGAGCCCACCATAACATGGGCTATACGATTAAATTGACACGAAATCGTCTATTTATATCAAAATGCCAAATCTAACTATTGGGTACAAATCCGACTCATCCACTGACTTTAAATCAAATATTTGGCGACCCAAAGTGCCTCATTAAAAACAATTGGTATCCATAATCTTTAGTTATTTTAGGATCAATTTCATTTGTATTTCATGTTTCGTGTTCACGTGTAATACGGAACTAGAGCACGACCCTGTTGCACAAAAACTTGCATTTGGAACTAGGTCGGGTATACATGATTATTTTGTAATCGGTGACATACTTAATAGTCATAGCGTCAGCAGAATGCGGCAGTAGTACAGTAGGCATAGTAGTAGGCTGGGTACATTTAATGGACCATTGTCTTCGATTTTCCGCAATATGCAACGAACATCCCGAATTAGATTTTAAAATGTGTTTATGTCGATTTCTTGCAACTTTCGTCTGATTCTATTAATCAACCGTTGCTCGTTTCGAATCTCCCAGCCACTGTCGTACACCATGCGCTTGAGAACATTCATTCATTCATTGATTCATCGTGCGCTTGCTATCGCGGCTCCCGAGAATCATCCCATGTCCGCGTAGATCGACTTTCGGCTCATTTTGCAGCACCCCCGAGTCCTATCTTGGACTAGGGGGCGCTCCCGTCCCTAGCCACGTGGGGGCAAGCCGCCACTATCTAGCTAGTAATTAACTAATTCTTAGGTAAACTTTAAACCTGTTTCATTCATCCCTTTTACTCGAGTTCAGGCACATTCATGCCTTGAAAAGATTTTGGAAACGGTACTGACGGTACTCGTTATTGTTTGGGGGGGGGGGGATATACCAACCTCAAACTACGGCCAGCTACTAGCCACCTAATCAGTATAAACAGTACAACATTTATTAAAACATCACAGACTCTCGTATCACAGATTTTCAGACTGAGATCGCATAGCTCAGTAGTAACTTTCAGTCCTACTTCTATTTAAAATCTTCATAGGCTCCCGCACAATAGTGCGCGAACCCCGTTGAAAAACATCACACGATTTCAACACTCACAGAATAATTTAACACTAAAAATCATTATATATTGTAAAACAATCACAAACACTTAAAGACACTATGTGCGTCGTCTTTTCTCAAAGACTTTTTTGTGAAACTCCTGGTATGCTTCATAAAATTCTTTGTCTCTAGATATCTCATTCGTATCTATCTGGTTCAGATTTCCAACGCCTAACGATTCTCTCAAAATGTCTCGCTCGTCCCAAACAGCACACAATCATGCGATATGTCCACGATATGGTGGAAGCTCTCTATCGACCAACAGACGCATCTGTCGTCGTCGGCCTAGCCAAGTTGCTTTAACTTGTTGTTTATTGACCCATGCCCGGTCAAAAGAAATTAAAATTCAAGGCTCGGTTTGAACCGCGGAGAGGGCTTATGCCTATCTTGCACGGCATCGGGAAGGTATTCGTAAGTGATCCTTCCCTTATCCGATGTTCTCCACCTCTCACTCCACATCTCTCTCATAAAGATTGTGTATTCTCCGCTTTTCTGCCAACTTATTTTCTCGTACGTCGTATACAATATTCGTTATATCCAGTATTGTTCTTGACTGGGTGATATCGTAGACTAATTTCTGCCAGGGCAAGATCAAGCGGTAACTTTCCTGCCAGGACCTGCGTCGTCAGACACTGTTCTACAAGCCCTGATCATTCCGAGCAACACACATCTTTGTGTACTCCACAACCCCCTCAGAATGGCTGGGGTATGTATCTTGCCCGCCCACACAGGAGCTCCGTAAGATACTATCGCCATAAATACTCCTTGGTAGAGTAGATTCATGGCTCGTGATCGTAATCCCAATTCTTGTCTAGTTACTCTAGAGATTTTTGCAAACAATTTCTTTGTTTTATCTCGCACATATTCCATATGCAGAATGAAGCTCCATTTCTCGTCCAACACAACCCCAAGATATTTAATCTTTGGAACATATTGTATTGGCGATGCGCCAATTCTTACAGTCGGATGACGATTCTCACTCAACTTTCCTTTCAGCATTATCATCTGGGTCTTGGTATTTGAGACTTTAAGTTTATTGGCCACTGTCCAGTTAATTAAGCGTTCAACTGCCCTTGCTGCTAGTTGTTCTAACTGCAGACGGGAGTTTGTTTTTATCAGTATGGCCATGTCATCCGCAAACGCGATATTGACACAGCCCGGCTCCTCATCATTAACTGTCTCATCGAAGACCAGGTTCCAAAGTCCCGGTCCTAATACCGATCCTTGCGGACAACCCACATTAACTTCTCTCAGAATCGTCATCAAATTATTTCTGACCATTACACTTCTATCTTGGAAGTAATTCGTTATTAGATCGTACACATGTTTTGAGATTCCGATTTCCCGGAGCCTCCTCAGTATACTCTGCCACAACAGGTTATCGAATGCTCCTGCTATATCAATAAAAACTGCTAGTACATATTTCTCTCGGGCATCGTGAACCTCCTGTTGGAGATTCACGATGGCGTCTACAGTGCTTCGACCTTTGCGAAAACCAACTTGGTTGGTAGCCTGCATACCCTGTCGTTCGTATTTTGTCATTATTCTCGAGAGAATTACTTTTTCCAGAGTTTTGACCAATACTGGTAACAGAGTGATAGGTCGGTACGATACTACATCGCTTAGCGGTTTGTCGCCCGCTTTCGTTAATATTCCTACCTCGCCCTTTTTCGAAACCTTGGGGAACTGGCCCTCCTCGAGGCATTTATTGAACAATTTCAGTACAACGTTCGATTTTACTTGCTATAATCTCATAACTACCTCGGGCTCTATCAGATCCCACCCGGGTGCTTTTTTCTTTTTCATTTCTCTATCGCAACGTTGACTTCTTCCTTTACAATGGACAGAACATTATTCTCGCCCATGTACGTGCGATTTTGTTCTCTAATCGCTTTTTGGAAACGGGTCTCTCCGTTCTCGTTCTCAATCGGTATAACTTTGTTCAATATTTTTGTGGTCTGCTCCCAACACATAGTCTCCTGGTTATTGAAAAATACAGAATTGTGGACATCGTCAATCCTTACTTTGTCGCAGGTAATTTTGTATTTTGGCCTTTATTACCCTCGTTTTCAACGAAACTTTTGCAAGTTTCCTCTTTCCTTTTCGCTATCATCGTTTTATAGTTTCTTGTCTCGCGCTTGTATTTTTGTCGAAGGTCTAACATTTCCTGTTCGGGCAAATGTAGCCTCCTTTTGCGCTGAGACTCCTTCTTTGCACTAACTACAACTTTCCTTTGTTGCGTTAGCTCGGCACCACCAAGGAACTGCATTCGATATTATCTTTCTGCGCCGCATAGACGCGTCACAAGCTTCTATCAAGGCAATTTGAATACTCTCTGTCATGTCATTTCCCGATTTATTTGCAAGTGCAACGATTCCGGCTTTATCATACTTTCTTTTGATATAGATTATCAAAAATGTCCCATTTAGCTCTGCCAATATCAAATCTGCGGAGTGGATTGCTCTGTGGTCACTTGTTGTCCAAGCGTCCCACACCGTCCAGTCCTTTATTTTCGTTATAACGGCAGCCGTAACTACCGTTATATCTCAATTTGACTCACCGTTTAGTGTGCTAAACGTTATCAGACACCCCGGGACATTTACAACATAGAGTCTTAATTGCTGCAAGGAATCTTCCAGAATCAAGCCCCTGTCATCCGATTCCCTACTACCCCACAGAGGCGACTTGGCGTTGGCGTCTGCGGCTATCAATATATGCTTTCTTTTTAATAGGTCAGTTACTCTTTCCATATACTGTATGTATGGCATATGGCTTGAGAACAACGCAAACATTTTCATTTCATTTCATTTCATAAGGGCAGGAGTGCCCCAAGGCTCAGTCTTGGGACCACAACTGTTCTCATTATACATCAATGACATACCGACTGACGAAAACACGTCGATCGCCCTTTTCGCCGACGATACGGCCATTTATGCATCATCGAGCTCAGAAATCATAGCACACAGCAAAATAGACACCCACATGAGGGAACTCGAACGATACTTCGAGGACTGGAAACTGACAGTCAACCCGACAAAATGTGAAAGCATCACATTCACGCGACGAAACAGACGTTACACGATACCGAACCCGGCAAGGGTCAACGGTATCGAAATACCTATAACAACAACAGTGAGGTACCTAGGGGTTACACTAGACACAAGGACGACGTTTGGTGCGCATATACAACACGCGAACAGAATGGGACACGCTGCAATGAGATCGGTGTACGCACTGGTCTCAAAAAACAGCAGACTTACGACGGACAACAAACTGTTACTTTATAAGGCAATTATAAGATCGACGATGACGTAGGCGTCGCCTGTATGGTGCGGAGCTTCGGTAACGAATCTCCGTAGACTGCAAGTGGCGCAGAACAAGTGTCTCAGGTTCGCCCTGGGCACCGACCGATATGAACATATACGTGACTTACATACAAACGCGGACATGCCGCTAATAACGACGTATATAAAAGAGATGGCGGAACGCTTTTACAGGCGGACCGCCACACGCGACAACAGACTCATACGAGACATAACTGAACAAAGACATGTCGAAGGACAGAGACATACACATAAATTACCTTACGAAACACTGGACATATACTACGAGGAGAGGACCAACTAACATAACATATCACAACATAACATAACATAACACAACATGACAAAACTGACGAACCAAAAAACAGGACGTACGGGGTGGGTTTTTGAGAGTTTCCCGCCGACAACATGAAACAAACGTAACGGACGAACGGACAACGGAACCTCGACAATCGTCGAGGGAAGCACCGTATTTGTTTTTAAATGGTAGAGTTAATTTTAGATCCGCCTAATAAGCGTTCGCGTAGGAGTACGTGTTTTAACTATTTGTTGTATATATATAATGTGTTGTAAATATTGTGTAAATACTGATTTTTAATAAAAAAACTTTGAATCTGAATCTGAATCTGCAAACATTTTCGATTGGACGTGCCTGTGATAGGTTTGGAGGATTGTCCTTTATCGGTACAAACGGTATTTTTTGCTCAGTCACCCAATCCATTGTTTTTTCGCATAATGGCTGCTCGCAAGATCCGGCTAAAACGCGATTTTGGCCGCGAGCGTGATATTTTTCGATAAATTTCTTAATCTTCGGCAAACATTGACTGATGTACAATTCAGAATCGATCGCCTTGGATTTGTTTGGACCAATTAAAGGCACCGAGACACCATTTGATGACATGACTACCCACACCAACACCTTTTGCTCAAATTTCGATTAATGTTTCAATGTTGTCAGTATAAAAGACATCGTTTCCACTTAATTCATGGTGTGAAAATGTATAGTACGATTCGTCATCCAAAATTATGAAAATTCAATTCGCAAAGTGAAGACACGAACAGCACGTTAGCATTTTGGTATTTTTTCGAGTTCTTGCTGTGTGCTCGTTGACGTTTTGGATAAATTACGTTTTTTTTTTTTTTTTTGATTTCGTTGAGCGACCAGATTTCTTTTTATTTTGTGGCTCTTTACCTTCACGACAATCCTTCAAAACACGGAAAATAGATTGATATTGGCTTGTCTTTGAACACTGCAAGAGTTTCATTTGTACTGAGCCGTCGAAACAGATTAGAGATAGTTGTGCACAAATCCAGTATATATGACATTTTTAATGGCAAATTTATGCAGTCAAAAAACAAGTGAATTTAGTTTCAAAAGTTACGAAACAAATGTTACACTACGAGAATGTAGTGTTCGATTACCACCGAAATAAACGAACGTCGCAAGCCCTTGCGTATTTATTTCGACCTAGTTCAAAGGCTAAACTACCTCGACTAAGGCAAACCCACAGAACTTGTTATCAAATTAAATCAAGTTACCACATACATTCATTTCATGTTAGTTGTACGTCACGAACGTTTAGTTTCCTCCGTACGTTGTTGAAAACCACCCAGCAATCGACTTTGCATTTGATTGAGTCCTACGACTGTTTAGTGTGATTCTCGTCAAAGCGCAAAATCCAACTTTGGTGGCGCCCTTTTAATTAAGCGAGCCATCCACTCTCGCTGTGGAATCGGCCAGTACTTTAACTTTGTGAATACTCAGCATCACCACGTAATTATATAAATCCATGTTTAAGTCACCGTCGTCTAATTTATTGCGTGTAAGAAGTTTGAATTGTTTTAAATAGATTTGAGTCGTTTTAATAATAAATTCAATTCTATATCTATTCGTGGAAGTAGTGGTTGTAAATTCCATCCCCTTTACTTTTAATTAATTTTTTTTTAATAAATCAGCGTTCGTAGCCCCGCAAGTGTGGTTTGCTTGCTAATTTCTGTTTGAAATCCCTACTTTGGAAATATTATAAACCTGTTGATTCGACAACGCCGTGATGTTGTTTTAATTACTTAATCTGCAATTTTAAATTGTAAATATTTGCTTAGTGAATTAGGACATGCGGGCCCCACGTTGGGCGCAAATTTATATCACGCAAAGCGCCCCAATTGCTTCTATTAGCTTCGAAATCATTCCGATGGAAATTAAAATATTTGTTTGTATTTGTGTTTAGTGACCCCTCGTTGGGCGCCAATTCCGAGACAATTGAGTTATTTACGGCGGTAATTTGTTTTTTGGCGGACGAGGTGTCGGTACGGGTGGAGTCGGGCGCGCCGCCTGTTTTCGCGGGCGATTAATTTTCAATCCGACTCGACTCGATCCACCCTCGCAACATTCACAATTTCGTCGCGCAATATTTACGTTTCGGATTGGAACGAAGAGGACGGACTGTTTGCGCGCAATATCGAAATCCGAAAAACAAATACCCGTCGTAGCGAAATAATTCAAATTTTCGAGCGGCCGCCCGCTGTCCGCACACGTACGCCCGCCCACGCGCCGAGCGTTCCGCACCGTTTCACACGTACACATGAATTTAGCGCGTCCGATATTTCGAGCCCCGGCCGTTTTATTGCCGCATTCCACTCGTCGACGAGCGCCGTATCTAATCCCATTTTCGCAGGAAAACGGGCGAACGAATTTAAAGGCGAGGCGCGGCGCCGCGGACGTCAGTTGGAACTCGCGTCACCTTAATTAATCTAATATTCGCGATGAAATTGCACCGAACGTCGGATTTTTAATCGCCGGCGACTGAATCGATTTCGACGTAATCGATAAAAACTTCTGGCGACCGGACGTCCGCTCGCCTCGTAAGAATTTACTTCGTGCATGCTCCCCGGGGAATAGAATTTATCTGCGAAATTCGTTGATAATTGTTTCCGCTCGGGGTGGATATATTTCAATCGGACGGCCCGGCGGGGCGCGCAATAATTTCCAGTCGGGGATTTTTCCGGGGCACGTGCGCGCCGCCGCTCGGTGCACTTTGTTAATGGAACGAAAAGTTTCCGCGGCGGAATCGTTGCTCGTCGGCGATCAAAACTGTGGAAACGGGCGCAAGTTCGGTGCTCGAAACAAAACGGAAATTCGACGCGCAGCCGGTTTCAAAGCGAAATGGGGAAATTAAAGTGGATATTTCGGGCACTCATCGACTGGTTATTTCGCGAACAATTCGAAACTGATTTCAAAAGCAACATTATTATGTTTAGTACAAGGAAAATAAAACAAAATGTATGTTGTATATCGAACGTTTGCATCTAAGCTAGAATGCCGCTATAAGAGACGTTGAACTGTCTAATGAAAAAAATATTTACGACTCAGCCGCGATGACATAGCTAAAGATTTCGAGAAGTTGTAATAAACATAGACAATCTACAAATCCCCAACGTTTCAATAATTCGAAAATAATATTTTGAATCGACGCTTTCTGCATCTGCACCTTCATCTTCTCCAGGTTCTTCATGTTATTCTTCTTTGTCTCTTTCATCACCTTCTTCTAAATCTTTTTTTGCTTCGTATTCAGCTTCTATAACCGCTTCGTCTTCTACATCGCCTTCATATTTTACTTCATCATGTTCGCTTTGTCTTCTGCATACTTACATATTTTCCATCATAAACCTCTTCGCCTTTTTCATCTTCTTCCCGTCGTCTAGTTCGCCTTCTTCATCTTATTTGTAATCATATTTCACATTCTTTTTCATCATCTTCTCACATTCTCAGCCATCATGTTTTTCATCGTCAGGGGAATATATCCATTGACTGTCGGGACTCTTTTAGCCAACACCCATCAAACAATTGAGTCACTCAGTCACAAAAGATTTTGTTGTTTCGATCGCTTTCATCTTCTTCCTCATATTCTTCTTTGTTTTCTTAATCTCATTCTTCTACGTCTTCCTCATTTTTGCCTCGTGTTTTTCTTCATTGTGTCATAGGGCTTGTTCTACATCTCTTATTTCGTACTCAGCTTCGATTTCTGCCTCGCCTTCTACTTCGGCATTCTGTTCGTCTTCGCCTTTTTCAAACATTCCTTCATTTTATTCTTCATATTGTTCCTCGTCCAATTTTCTCATCTTCACCATCATTATATCCTCGCAATTTTCTTCGTCATCCACTCGGTCTTCGCCAACTAATTCCTCCTTCATCGTGTTTTCACCATCTTTGTCATCATATTCGTCAATTTTGCCACCTTCATCTCATTCTTCATTTTATTTATCATCAATGGAGTCTATCCATTTTCTGTCGGGGATTTTCGAAACTAGCAAATACTTGATTTAATAGGCCCACAATGTTTACTAGTTTTTGGTCGCTTTCGTATACTCGAAGAGAACAAATGCCAGAATATTACGTTTTTACGTTTCTACAATATGCTTATACTTATATAACTTATATTCCCACTTATATACCAAGTTTATGGGCTAATAGTATTTTTAGTTCATTTCAAATCATGCGAACGAATTTGCTACTAAACAGTCTTCAAATATTTATCATATTCAGCTTCTCCGCGTTCTTTATATTCTTCTTCTTTGTCTCCTTCTTCACATATCCTTCATTTTCATTTTTTGCTTGGTCTTGTTCGTTTTCTACTTCACCTTTCTCTTCTACTTCGCCATTGTGTTCGTCCTCACTCCCTAATCTTCATCTTAGTAGTTCAATACAGTGTACCATGTTGCGAAATGATGACATATAACGACCTAACTTGTACCCACACATTTATGGACCATGTGCGTTCCATTTAGCCCCCATCGCCTTCCACTTTGCCTTTGTCTTCTATTTCGCCTTCGTCTTCTACTTCGCCATCGATTCGTCTTCATCTTTTTCAATATTCCATTTTCATCTTCATCTTATTCCTCACCTAACTCTTCATACTCATCTTCCTCCATCTAGTCATCTAGTTCGCCTTCTCATTCTTCATCATCTTTATTATCATATTTTTCATCATATTTTCATAATTTTTATAAAGTTTATACAAGTTTATGGGCTAATAATATGTTTAGTCAAATTAAATTATACCTGCGAATTTGTTAAAAAATAAACTGCAAAATAAAAATACTTATACTTAAACTTGTCACCAACACCTTCCCTCATTTTGAGTTAATTGCCGCTTATATGCCAAAGTTAAATTTGCCACGCTGTTGTATGCCTAACGTTTGCATCTAAGCTTGAATTCCGCTATAAGAGTCGTTAGACTGCCCGATGAAAAAAATATGGACTCAGCCACGACGACATAGCGAAATAAGCAATTAAGAATTAATATTAATCTTCTTTCTAAACTTAGACCATCTACAAATCCAGAACGTATTAATAAATCAGAGAAATCGAACAAAATATTTGGAATAGACGCTTTTCAACTAATACCTTCTTTATTTTTTTCTATCCACCTTATGCATTTGCAGCTTCGTCTTCTACAGGTTTTTCATATTTTTATTATTTGTCTTATACTTAGTCTTGTTCTTTGTTTTCTTCTCTATTTTTTTTCGTCTCTCTTTTGCCTCGTACTCAGCTTCAATAACCGCTTCGTCTACTACATCTCCTTCATATTCAACATGCCAACGGTTTCGGCTTCGTGTCTTTCATACGTTCCTTTATCTTATTCTACCTATTCTTCCTCACTTTTCATCTGCGTCCTTCTCATCTTCACAGTCTACGTCCTTCTTCGCCATCTAATTTATATTCTCCTTTTTTAACATTTATCATCATGTTTTAATAATCTTTTTATTCCATATTCCCACCATTCTAATTGCCGCCATTTTCATATTGTACTCTTCGGCCGTCACCTACCAAACAGTTGAATTTAGTAGACAAAAGATTTAGTATATTCCATAGTTTCATTTTCTTGCCATCATCTCCAGGTTTTTCAAATCCAATTTTTTCATCTCATATTCATTTTTGCGTCGTATTGTTCTTCGTATTTTCCTTAGCCTCTTCATTCGTCTCCGTCTCTTGCTTCGTACTTAACTTCGATTTTCGCATATTTTTCCCTTCGCCTCATTCTTCATCATCTTCCCACTCATCTTGTTCGTCATCTACGTCTTCTCATTTATCGTCATCTACTCGTTCACCTTATGCTTCTTCATCACATTTTATCACCCTTTTCATCGTCTTCGCGATATGTATCTCACTGTTAATTTTCTTCATCGTATCCACTAACAATTGGGCAATCAACTACCAAAAACTCAAACTAATAGTCCCAAAAGATTGCGTAGTTTACGATAGCTTTCAGATGCTTCAAGACAATTGATTATATGCCAAAATATATCGTTTGTGTTGCTCATGCTCATGATCTCGAATTTATTACCAAGTAATTACTCATCATCTTTATCCTCTGAAGGTTGTTCATTACCTTCTCCTTTGTCTTCTTCATCTCCTTTACGTCTTCTTCAATTAGCCTTCTGCCTCGTCTTGCTCATCTTCTACTTCGCTACATCGTTTTCTATTTCGATTTCGTATTCTACTTCGCCGTCATCTTTTTCGTCTTATTCTACATCTAACTGTTAATCTTCGTCTTAGTCATCGTCAAATTCATCTTAGTCTCCGTCACATTCACCTTCCTCGTCAGCTTCGCCCTCATCTTCTTCGTTACCTTCCTCATCATCCACTTGTCTTTTCCTACTTTGTCATCTTTGTCGTTATATTTTTCATAATATTTTCATCAGCCATTCAACTTCAGAGAGGAATAACATATAACGACTTCCTTATATAACTTGCACCCACAAATGTGTGGGCTAAAAATATTTTTAGTTCAATTCAAATTATGAATTTATTACCACATAAATGTCTACCATTCAGGGTCTTCATCTTCTGAATGTTAGTCATATTCTCCTTATTTGTTTTTTTCGTCTCCTTCACTTTCGCCTTCTGCTTCGTTTAGTTCGTATTACGCTTCGCTACTATTTCGCCCCGTCGTCTTCTACTTCGCCTTTTTCTTATACGAGTATTTCCACTTCCTCTTTTACTTAGCCATCGTGTTTGTCTTCATCTTTTCATCGTCCCTTTCATCTAACTCTTCACCTTCGTCTTCCACATATTATACTTTGTCATCGTCAAGTTTATGGAGTACTAGCATGTTTGGTTCAACTCAAATTATGCCTATGAATTTGTTGCCAAATAAACTTCAATATAAAAATATTTACACTTAAATCTGCCACCATCATAAATTTTGGGTCAATTGTCCTTTGTATGCAAAAGTTTAAGTTGATACTCTGGTTTCAATTAATAAAACTATTTGGGGAATTTCTATTTGTCGGGCCCAATAAACTTTATCCCAAGCCCGTAATTGAAATGAATGAAATGTAAGTAAACCGCTACAGTTCTGATGCTGTATTCTTCAATTTACTATCCCCAGGCATGCGTTTAGCCTATTGTATATCTATATGATACAGAGTCCAAAATTTAACTATTCAAAGCGCACGTTGTCGTAGAACAAGTATTTGAGCACTTTGAACTTCAATGTTCAAAGTTCAAAATACAACGTGTCGAACCCACAACACTACAGTGAAAGCATTTGCTCGGTTATAGTTTCAACATTAAAAGTCCAAAATTCAACAACGCAAAGTCCATATTATCACGCTTCAAGCACTTGCCGCGTCAAATATTGAATAATTCAAAAGCTACAGTTACAGGCTTTTAACATTTTAAATAACGTATAATGCCAAGTCCAATATTGTTGAACATACAATATTACGAATCAAAAAGTCGTAAAAATTATATCTTATAATTGAAATTTCTATATTCACGCCTCTGTCGAATGCCACAGAGTCAAATGTTCAAGGGCGAAAGTCCAAAAATCAATAAGTCATTAAGTGTACATTATCACAAACCAAAGTCCACATGAATCTTGAACTTTCTGTATTCGACCTTTAGTTACAAAGTCCAAACATGGGGAAGCAATAAGTGAATGGTGACAGTTTCAATGATTGACAAAGCAAGGCCTTCGTTCAACAATAGTACTCATCATTTACACCAATTTGCGAAGATTGCTTAATTTCATCAGATATGTTACCAAATACCAACCCAACTGATTTAGCAGAATTTAATACCAGAGAATGCTTTCTTGCGTTATCATTTATTTTATATTTACGTAAAACGGCATTCAACTGACTAATAGCTGAGCCTAAATGCTCGCAGCAAAACGAAGTATATATTTGCATACATATGGTATTTAGAGTTTTCCAATTAAATCATTATATTACAAGTGTAAATAATATACAGAATTGGCCCCAAATTTGCCCCTGTGGAACATCAGATCCAATCTCCACAAATTCAGAAAACTGATCACCTATTTCAACTTTTGGAGATATTATTATTTAAGTAATTTTTAATTTTTCTGGGTATGCTGTCGATAAAAAAATAATTTATGCCATTTGGATTACTGAGATGCTCAGGGGCACATCTACAGCCTTTATTATAGGTATTATATTTGCGTAACTCCTTCCACATATCTCTTATGCTAGAATTTTGAAATTTGTAGTTTAAATAATCTTTCGCTTACACTGAATTACAGAGATTACGAAGCAATTTGTAATATTCCCATTTATGTTCATTGTTAGTCTTTTTGAAGGACTTGTAAGCTTTGTCTAGTAAGTTTATCGAATATTTAGTGTTATCGTTCAGCCAGGGTGGGAAAGATCGTCTCTTAATCTGATTTAATTTAATTTGGGCAAATCGATTTAGTGTCGAAGTGTTTTCAGTTGGTTATTGAAAAAAATGTAACTTATCGTCAATATTTTTTATGTAAAATATCTTATACGAAGAAGAACAACACAAATCATGGCAGAAGCTATTAAAATTGATAAATTTGATAAATATGTATAAAAATTTGGTAGAGTTTGAGATATTTTACAAAATATTAGCTCGTGATCGACAAGTACAACAATACGCGTGCCGGAGTCAAAAATTGAATAACTTATAATGTCAACGAGTATTTGAGATGTTTTTGTGAATCTAGTTAGAGTATTAATAATTTGTGTAAGACCCAGCCCGTGTAAAAAAATGTTCAGCATAGTCACCCATACAAATAAAATCGCTACCGATCGGCAAGCATATACTCATCGACGACTCCAGCTCCTCGATAAATTCAATAACATTAGGAGATGGTGGTCTATATATAACTCCTATAGTATATTGTTTCCAACATACGCCCACTGATATACACAACTGCTCAATACTTATTTCATTAGTAATCGTTTTAAATGTAAATGCTGAACGTATATGAGACAGCACACCACCACTTCTTCCCTGTCTATCATTCCTAATTAAAACATATCCATCAACATCAACATTTTCGAAGAACTACGTAATTCTATAAATCAATATATCAATCTCAATTTGAAATATCTGCACAATATTAGCTAGGGTTGACTTTTAGGTATTAACGATACATGACGCCTGCAGTAGGAAAACAGAACATAAAAACTAATATTAATCCCTTAATTCTGTATTTAATAGACAATTAACATAGTTAGTTAGTTATAATGAGTGGGGCGTTTATCGCCCTCCTGCGACCGCAAGGGTATAAATTGGCTCACAACTAATTATAGTTCACCCTCCATTCCCATTCTCTTTACATAAAGGAAGATTTTAGTCGATGCGATTTTGTCAAGTCCGCCCAGCTCCAGTTTTATCTTACCAAAGACTGTGAACCTGATTTTGTCCCTGGCGGGGCAGGCACACATAACGTGCTCTGCTGTTTCTTCAGTTTCACAGTATAGTCTGCACTCAGTGGCCTCAGCCACTCCCAGCCTATGCATATGATGCCTTAGACACCTATGCCCAATAGCCAGGGCTGTCAGAGTGCGCAGATCTTTCCTACTCAAGCCTAAGAGTAACCTGGTACGTGCAGTAGATGGGTCCTTCAGCACTATCTTGGAATGTCTCATTCCCTGGCACTCCTGCCAGTATTCCAGTACCTTGTGCTCCATCCAGCTCTTATTCGAGCTTCTGGCCAGGGCTCTTGTAATCCCAAGAGCCGGTTCTGAACCAATAAATTCTCGGTTAGCCCCGCTCTTTGTCAGGGAAGCGGCGTTGTTGACTCTCCCTAATTGATAGAGCACTGCGCGGCAGTCCCTGATCGACATCAATGTACATTGATTGTCAGAAAGGACTTGCAGTGCTGTTCTGCTGTCAGCAAAAAAAATTATCGTCCTGTGCTGCCGAGGGCTTTTTAATAGTTCTCCTGCGCACATTTCAATGGCATAGACTTCTGCCTGTTGAATCGATGCATGCTTGCCACGGCTGAATTCTAATCCAGTTCTTGGTTTGCGGCAGAACACTCCAGCCCCTGCTCCTCCAGTTGTCCTAGACCCATCCGTAAACCAGCTCGAATCTACCTGTAACAGGGCAACTTGATTACGCTCCTCCAGTTGTCCTAGACCCATCCGTAAACCAGCTCGAATCTACCTGTAACAGGGCAACTTGATTACGCTCCCATTCGTCTCTAGTGAGAACTATGACTTTGTAAGGCAGTCCGAAGCTATATATTGTAGACATTGTATCAGCCCTCATACCCAGGATGTCATCAGCTTCAATGTCGGTCCACAACCTGTTCCGCATGAAGGCCAATGCCTGCGGCATTTGCATCTCTGCATTGTGAAATCGATGTGTTGCCTTCCTGGCCTCACTTTGCAGCAAAATATGCAAATGAGGAAGATCCAAACCGCTGACGGCGTGGTGCTTAGCGCGCCCCAGTTACCGATATGCTGGCCATTCTCTGCAGGCTTGCCAGTTTTACCCTGGCTGTCTTTCGTGAGGAGGTCGTCCACCAGACAATACAGCCATACGTAATAATTGGTCTAATAACCACCACGTACAGCCAGTACATTTGCTTGGGGACTCTCGCCACGTTTTTCCACAAATTCTACGGCACATCCAAAGTGCCTGTCTAGCCTTGTGTGTCATTTTTTTCCATATGGGAGTTCCAGTTGAGCTTTCTATCTAGTGTCGCCCCTAGATATTTTGCTTCCTCCGCCAATGGTATCATTTCAACTTTCAGTTCAATTAACATAACCGTACGCCATAATAGAAAATATATAAACAAAGCCATCATAGAAAACGTAAATAGTGGTTACCAATTCATTTCAGTTCATGCATAATCATAGTCAATCGCAAGTAAATCTAAAATGTGAAATTTGAATAATCTGCTCCACATCAAAGTCGAAAAGTACTAATTCAATTTAAATCTCAGTTTAATGTATAATGTCGAAATCAACAAATCGTTGCCTACACCTACTTCACCTCCAACCCAACCAACAATATTTAGGTTCATGCATTAAAAAATTTCAAGTCCATATTTAGATTTATCACAATAAACATTCGAAAGGCTCAAATGATTTTGTATAGAAAAAGCAAAGTCCAAATTTCACAAGTACAAAGTTGACTTGTTCATGTACGACATGAAAAATCGAAGAGCAGATGTGGAAATGGAAGTAAAATTTTCAAATATTTTTTAATAAAAAAATGACGCCACAGGACTGAAATCCAAAATTTAATTTGCGACAAGAAGAGGCTATGTTTCGAACTGAAATGAAAATAGGTCCAAATCAAGGAAGAAATTAAAAAACGCAGCGTCAAAAAAGTCCAAATTACAAAGTTTTAATTCGAAATCCATTCCGCGTTAAAATCCAAATAATACAATATTTCAAAAAAAAACGAAACACTAAATCGGTGTTTAATTCAACACGAATACGAACACGAACACGAAGATTATCAAGACCAAGTTTTAAAATTCAAACGACGAGCAAGGACGTCAAAAAAGTGTAATTTTACAAAATTTAGGGTTCAATATCATAAATAAGTTACAAATTGCACTTAGACTTGTTTAGACAAGCTTAGCGAGGACGCGTTCGGATATCCTCGTATCTTTAACATCATATTTGATTGATTTTCGATACGCAGACTTAACGTAAGCTTTTAGTATTGAGGACGTCGTCCGGCGTTGCACAATAAAATAATGTGATTTATGACTTCACATGAAAATTTGCATCGTCTCCTGTACTGTCCTGTACATTAAATAATAATAATGTAAATTATCCATTTAACCGCGTAAACATAAATTCACAAATTCACTTATAGTTAATTATAAATTAGATTTCGGGATTAAATATAATATTATTTACATTGATAACTGTTCGGTCCCATACGTACATATTGCTATGAATTATGACCTCTTGATGTATTTTATTTTTTATTTAGGAAATAACTCACAACTATATAAAATTTTGTTCAAGCTATCCTTTTGTTCAGGTTTGATCGGGTTAAATAATACGACGATATTTTAAATTAAAATAATATATTTACCAAAATCAAATTCTCTAAATGTCCCAAATTAATATACAATATTATATAAATTCCTTTATATACATTTAAATGTTTACCGTCAACAAGTTCTCGGTGCCTGTAAAAAAAAAACAAAATTCGTGTACGCAAATTATTTCCACATGCCGGGTATGAGCAAGAAATGCTGCGTTGACCGGTCCGTCCTTACCATAATCTAATCCCGCGTCGATATTTGTCTTAACAAGTGCAAGTACTGTTTATTGATACAATTTGTTATATATATATATTTGTTATTTGCTAATAATTGCAAATAAAATTTATTGATACAATTTGTTATATATATATTCTGTTACCTGCTAACAAGTGCAAGTACTGTTTATTGATACAATTTGATATATATATTTTGTTATTTGCTAATAATTGCAAATAAAATGTATTGATACAATTTGTTATATATATATTCTGTTACCTGCTAACAAGTGCAAGTGCTGTTTATTGATACAATTAGTTATATATATATATATATTTGTTATTTGCTAATAATTGCAAATAAAATTTATTACTACAATTTGTTATTCCTTTTCTATTTGCTTATCAAATGCAAATACATTAACACCTTATGAACTAACATAATTCATTTTAAATTTATATTTTGCCAAACAAGTTGCAAATTATTCCATTTACCGCTTATCTAGCCATTTGGTTGCCCTGTATTCAGGCACCATCAATAAAATATTAGCAAGTTTAAATATTCTTACCAATTTTTCTGCTTCCGGCTGGTCACTGGACCGAACTCTCTCTCTGCTTCGGGCTGGTCGCTGGCTCGGACTCCCGACTCCTTCTTCCTTCTTTGGCTGGCCGCTGCGTTAAACTCTTCCTTCTGCCTTGGGCTGGCCGCTGTGTTGAACTTCCCGTAATTCGCGGTGTGTCGGCTTTTATAGCTCAGTCCCTACCTTCTTTTCCCACACTTGTCTGCATCCCCGCTATTGCTTTACCAGGTGATCACCCAGGTGATCTCCCTACCACCTCTTTCCCTTCTCGTCATAATTTTAAATAAAATTTAATTTTCTAATCTACTTAATAACTTCTAATTACAAATAAATTATTCTTATAATTATTTATAAAAAACACAACATAATGTACATTTAATTACGATAATCTAGATCCGCGCAAATCGTGTAAATATTCCTCACAATTATTTTTAAGTACTAGTTAAGTAAGAATATTTATATGGTAATTCGCACGACCCTGTCCAGGTGCAAATGGTGCCGCCGATGCGACCAGCTAACGATCATTTCGGTCATTTACATTTTATTACTTATTTTGCCAAATTTAAAATCTAAACTCTTGTACGGTCACGTACAAGACGTTATGTATTTCAAAGCATAATTAATTCCCCATTTAAAGCCGTCATTGTACGATTGCCACACTCGTAAAATAGCAATTTACGAACATTTAAATTATTATATGGCTTTCGGGATTTTAGATTAATCCTCTGAACCAAATATGGAGCAAAACTTCCCTTTCTTTCATCGCTTTAAATTCATTCTTTACCAATCACGACGAGTTCGTCATCTTACATGGAAGTGCGGACATTTCATTCCAACCAATTACTCAAAAGAACGTTAGTATTTAAGGAACGTTTTCACCCTTAGACCGACATTACCACCACAACAGTCAAAGTAACAACATTACCACGGCAACAGTCAAAGTAACAACATTACCACGACAACAGTCAAAGTAACAACATTACCACACCAGTCGAACAATTCAATTCAAGACAACAGTCTATCAGTCACACACAGTGACACAATCAAAGTACGCATATCAAGACAACAGTCTAACAGTTACGCATAGTTACACACAGTAACACATCCAGTCTTTCATCATCAGTGCCAATTGTAATTGAGCAAAATTGTATATTGTAAATATTAACAATAAATAGTGTACATAGTTAAAGGAGTTTATCTGAACACGCCTTCGAACGATTGAATAACGCCCAGACGGTAGCGACGCAAATCACATGCCGTAACATATGTGACCGAGAGACGTAATCGAAATTCTCGTATTGCAAACAGTAACAATTATAATTACATTAAAATATCCATGCAGCTCCCATGATTGACAAATCTCTATGCATATATACTATTTCGAATGTAATTATAAAGAACCCTGAATTACAAATCGAATTACTCAACGAGTTTAAGCGAAATCGTAACTCACCCCAAACCAACCCTATCAAATAACTGCATAAACGTTTTAACTGTTGGTTTGAAACGAAGTGTAGTAAGTGGCTTCAACAGAAAAGCGACTGGCTATTAGAACAATTACGTTAGCAATATATGTCCTACAAATACACATTTAGTACATAAACTTTTGCTTATAATTTAAAATTGGTGAAACCGATAACGTCGAGTAAAATTCGATTATTTCCAATTCGCACGAACACAGCACGTCGGACACGTCCGTCGAACATTCGCGCCGACCCTGATTAATAACGCCGCGGTTTCAATGACACGAAAATTCAGATTTTTGACGGCAACGACATCGGAAGCGCCGCGACGTTCGGGCGGTCGCCCGTGACATTGCAGCAACAGCGAAACAGCGTCCACTCTCCGGGCGACAAACAACCGCTGAACAAGCGTAATTTCCGGTCGATGGACGATGTCCAATATCGTTTAATTACGAACGAAATTAAAACTTGTTTTTCGATGCCCCATCGGTTGTAATAACGACTAATTTGATGGGTATTTATAGAGGCTTTGAACATATATTGCATGCCTAAATAAATATATGTATTATATATATATACATTTTAACCAGTGAACATCGATAAACACGATCGTCCTGATAGAAAATCAAGATTGGATGGAGTGGACACTAATTTTGTTGTAAGTGCACATGTCTTTTAGAGGTTCAAAAAATCTGTATAAAACATACGATTCAATTTCTGATTCTGACTTGAATTCTCCAAATTTCCATCACATCGTTCAAGATCCCCAATTAATAACGCAACGCTTTAAATCAAACACCTGTTCCTGTTCTTAAACAACAGTATTTAAATATGATTTCCGATTTTCATGGTGAAACGGAACTATTACCGTGCTTTATCAAACTCAGCGAAAAGCTCGTGAATACGTTTTATAATACACAAGATGTAACTGAGTTTCAGAATGAATATCTGATGTCTAGCATTTTATCAAAAATCAAGGGAAAAGCCGCAACAAATATCTCGTCTTGTATTATTACAAATTGGCTACAGTTAAAAACTGCTTTAGTAAACACTTATTCAGACAAATGTCTTACTTCACGTTACTGCTACCGAGGCAACCGTATTAAAGCAATATTTTCTAAGAATATTGTTACGAGGATTGAAAGAACCGCTAGGATCCCTTATGCGAAAAATCCCTTATGCCTTAAATATGCTTACCAACGATTTTCAATGGAATATCAATCGACAAAAATTCGAAAAATAAATTAATTGCAAAACCAAATTTTCAAAACAAACCTGTGTGTAAAAGTCAACCACAACAAATTACAAATTTTGATCATAATGTACGATATTTACAAAAAACGAAATATCAATTACAATCAACAATCGCATTTTAATCGAAATATACCTAATTATAAGAAAAAACTAAATATTTTTAGATCACGCCAAAAATTGCCAAAACCCATGCAAAAGAGTACTTCAACCAGGAATAGATATCGACTCAATTTAAACAAAATAAACGAAACGCTGTAGTTCAAGAACTACATAACATTGATAACGATTCATACGAAATAGCGGATGAAACAAACGAAATTGATTATCAACCTTCCGTTGAATTTCTCGAAGAGCAAAATGATTTTTTAAACGAACTAGTCTCGGAATACCCCAATTCAAATTAATGAATTCAACAAATGATCACAGCGAACTACTATACATAATACTGAAAATAATTTAAAATTATTAATAGATACTGGCAGTTTCTTTCTGGCAAAATCTTTCGTAAAACATATCGGATAAATATTTTAGTGGTTCAATAAAACAAGCTCAATTTCAGATTTATACAGCACAAGGTTTATTCGAAAAGTACAGTACTGTTGTATCATGTTCAAAACTTTTTAATTTACAAAAGTATCTTCCTTTAAAATTTCACTTATTCAACTCTCATAATTATTTTGATTTTTAGTAGGACTGGATAATTTAAGAAAATTAAATCCTACGATCAATCTAGAAAAAATCTATTAATTACACCAAATTGTGAAGTTAAATTGCAGTATCACAGATTACATCCATGTACAAATTTTATAGTAGTACAGAAAATTTAGAAAATAGTAATGATGATGAAACAGTTCCAATTGACTGTCCTGTTAAAAACCAACGTTAATAAAACTTTATAAAGCAAAGCAAAGAACAACTTCGAAAAAGAAATGATTGATTTCATTAAAGAATTTATTGTACCCAACATTAAATATTATATATACATACACAAGATCCCTTATACGAAAATTTTGTACAATACTTTAAAAACTCGAAAATTAAAATGATTCAACCAAATTATTGATATTAATGACGAGGATGAAATAATGCAAACCTTTCAAAACTATCGCGAAGGTAAAAGCAACCACCGTGGTCTCGACGAAACGCAGAATAAATTGAGAAAATTTTATTATTGGCCTAACCAAAGGAATTGCATCAATAATTTCGAACTTTGTCAACTAACAAAGTATTCAAATACTACATATTGATAGTATAACATTGGAAAAGACAACATTTTTAACTATAAAAAATGATTTATTCAACTATTATAACGAATAGTACATTTAAATTACAGAACAAAGTTTTCTGATAATAAGGCGGAATCCGGGAAAGTTCCTGGATGAATGGCGGGAGAAATCCTCTCAAAAAGGAATTGTTTGGAACTCAAATTACCGGAAAGAGAAATAAGTCGGTCGCCAATTATGTTAATAAATTCGATAGTTCCCTTGTACCAAGGGCCCAAGGTTTCGAAGACAATGCCTTTAAAAATGTAGTTTGAAGAAATAATCGACTGACATTTGCTATGTTTCCGTTTGCACGAAATTTCAGCCGCTGAACCAGACTACTGAAGTTTTCAAAAGGTAGCTATCCGCAAGGGTATCTACTACAGTAACATCACAAACTAAAGCTCGACCTTTAAACCAAGGAACCAAGGACATGCCATCTGGATGTTTTCCATCATCTCTTGACAATCCGTTCGGCTCCAAAGTTGAATTAATGTGTATTGAAGTTAAAGAAGGGTTGATGATAGAATTAATTTCAAGTGTCTTGAAAATCTTCCGCAGCTCTTCGGACCGCTTAAGCCATGAATGCCAATTTCTTGAAGTTTAGTGTTGCACCTGCAAGTGTGAGGTGTACAAAGGTTGCAGCCTAATCTAAAGCCGATGCAAACTTGAAGAGAAGTGTTATTCAAAAAGGTCTCGGTTAGAGAGAATTGAGTGAAATTCCGGAGATGCATTTCGTTGGGATTCTTGATTGGCAACTCTGTCAAAATTTCATTATAAATTTTAGTAATATAGAAACGAGCTTATTAACACCATGGATAGAAGACAGAAATGCAGGAAGACTTGAATACGACGAATACCCAAACCGCCAAATCTAATAGGAAGAGTGGTCTGGCGAAGATTTTAAGATGGAATCAATGGATATAAGAAAATAAGAAAATTTCCAAAAAGCGGTTGTTCTTAAAAAAAAATTAAATTTAGGGACGAAAAGACAGTTCTTGATCAAAGTATAGGCTATGTGACTACTAAGGAGATCAGTTTTTGTAAAGGGTTTTGAATCAATATAGCAGTTTTTTCAAAACTACATTTAAAACCTTAAATAATAAAAATTGAAGAACCTAGAAGAGATAAACACAAATCTTTATCGCCGTTTCTATATTCTCATTGTGAATTTTGAGATTTAGCGTTGCAAGGGCCAGCATCCATTAAATCATCTTCTCTGATCCTCCAGTGTCCTGTTTGCACGAAAACAAAAATCTTGTCAGTATATACGATGTAAATACCTATTTTTGTCAGGAGAATCGACAAGAGATGATCACAGCGACATCGATTAATTTTAAAAATATGCCCAAACTTATAAACTAAATTCATCCCAAGGTATTGCAGTAGTTAAAAATTTAATAAAATACTTCACACATTATTGCATACCAGAGCAAATAATATCATATAATGGATTGGAATTTAAAAACTCAATCGTGAAAGAACTGTTAGAAATTTACGAAGATAAATTTTATAAGTTCCCAACATCCCGAATCCAATGGATTAATAGAGAGGTTGCATTCTACGCTAATTGAACATATCAGATTATTGAATAGTCAAGTAGAATATAAAACTGAACCTATGGAAATAAAAAGCAATTACGCATTATTAGCATATAATAATTCCATTCACTCTGGTACAAAACTGAAACCTTATGAAATAATAGCAGGGCTTTTAGAAACAAAATCCCCATTCGATATAGAAATCGATAAACAACCCGTAAATAACTACATATCCAATCATAAGAATAAAATAAAATTATTAACTCTCACTTCTAAAATAGAATCTACAAAAATAAATTATTTAATCGAATGTAGGCTTTCACGGCCATCGTTCCAAAGAGATGTGTCTTCCGGGTGTTGCCGTGTTTTTTGAAGTAAACTTGACGTTTCGCTGATAATACTGTCAGCTTCTTCAGAAGGTTTCTAAAGATTGGTGTTGATATCTTTTTCTCCGCGTTATATAGCCGGTCGTTGCTGCGCTTCGTTGATGCGTATCCGTTACGTTCCGTTGATCCAGATCCGTTATCGTCCGCTGCTCCGTGCCCGATGCGTCTCCTGGATTCGCCCTTGCTGTTCCTGGCTGCGTGGTCGATGGTTCTTTCTCCGTCTTCCATGGTTCTTGCCGCGTCTTCGATGGTCCTTTCAGTGCCAATTTCCAAACTTTCTCAGTCTGTACCCATCTTCTCGGTTGAAGTTGTTCGGGTTCTTCATTATTTCCAAAGATTCTCTCACTATCCGTGGGTAGTATTGACTGTTTCTAGCGAGGATCTTGACGTCGTTGTAATCGATGATATGATTGCTTCCCGTGTGGCAGTTCTCAGCTACTGCGGATTTTTCTGTGCTACCATGCTCCATGTCTCTGCGATGCTCGTTTACTCTGCACTGTATGCTGCGTCCAGTTTGTCCAATATACGATTTCCCGCACTGACATTGAAGCTCGTATATTCCTTTAACTCGTAATCTTGGTATCGAGTCTTTATTTGACGGAAACAATTCTTTTATTTTCTTAGCGGTGCCGAATCTGACGTCGATATTCTTCTTCTGTAGAGTTTTCTTTTCTGCGCTGCATACGTTCAAGGAACACATCAACAAACAACATGCCAACATCAACTTCGCGATGGAGATGGAAGAGAATGGCTGCTTACCTTTCTTGGATGTACTGGTAAAACGCAACAACAGTGGAAAATTGGGACATGGAGTATACCGCAAGAAGACCCACACGAACCGATATCTACACGTAGACTCTCATCACCATCCACAGCAGAAACGATCGTTAGTCACAACACTGCTACGCAGAGGAGACAGGATTAGTGATCCTAGCAACAAAACTAAAGAAATCCAACATGTGAAGGACGCATTGCAGAAAAACGGCTACAAATCACAGGAGATTGAGAGACTTGCCAGGGCTAAGAACAAAACGAAGGATGACCCAAAACAAGAACCAGTAGGATACGCGTACCTACCTTACATAGCCGGAGTGATGGATAGGCTGAAGAAAACTCTACAGAAGAAGAATATCGACGTCAGATTCGGCACCGCTAAGAAAATAAAAGAAGTGCTTCGGTCAAATAAGGACTCGATAGCAAGATTACGAGTTAAAGGAATATACGAGCTTCAATGTCAGTGCGGGAAATCGTATATTGGAAAAACTGAACGCAGCATACAGTGCAGAGTAAACGAGCATCGCAGAGACATGGAGCATGGTAGCACAGAAAAATCCGCAGTAGCTGAGCACTACCACACGGGAAGCAATCATATCATCGATTACAACGACGTCAAGATCCTCGCTAGAAACAGTCAATACTACCCACGGATAGTGAGAGAATCTTTGGAAATAATGAAGAACCCGAACAACTTCAACCGAGAAGATGGGTACAGACTGAGCAAAGTTTGGAAATTGGCACTGAAGGACCATCGAAGACGCGGCAAGAACTATGGAAGACGCAGAAAGAACCATCGACCACGCAGCCAGGACCACCAAGGGCAAATCCAGGTGACGCATCGGGCACGGATCAGCGGACGATAACGGATCCGGATCAACGGAACGTAACGGATACGCATCAACGAAGCGCAGCAACGACCGGCTATATAACGCGGAGAAAAAGATATCAACACCAATCTTTAGAAACCTTCTGAAGAAGCTGACAGTATGATCAGCGAAACATCAAGTTTACTTCAAAAAACACGGCAACGCCCGGAAGACAAATAAATTATTTCTTATCAATGCCAATTGATTATGAAAAAAAAATTGACGAAAGACGAATCAGAATTTTTAATGATAATTCTACATTTCAAATATTTACTGAAATATAAAGATAATGTAAGAGAGCCTCTAAATGATATTTGTACCAAATATAATAATATAAATAAAATATTCCAATGCCCTAATTATCTTCTAGCAAATCAAAAGCAACTTGCGATGAGCAAATCCTGCAAGAAAAAAACTCGAGCCAATGCTAATACGCCAAGTTGAACATAAACAGAAATCACATAGAAATCATTCCCGAAATTAACCAAATGAAGGAACAATCAACATCAAATGCCAAGACGAACAGAATCCAAGGAAAATTCCAGCAAAACAGTTCATCAGACTGAATTAACCTATTAAGAGATAACTTATGGAAAACCAGTTCTGATTAATAGGATACAATTAAAGTTAAAATAAGACATTTTGTCGTATCTTATCTTATCCAACATTACGATAGATTTAAAAACACTAAATCTAAAGGGAATACCTTCAGACGTTACTGCCTATATATAATAATGCAACAGTCAGTCATAAATCACTTTATTCTATTATGCAAAACCGGAAGACTATTATATAATACAACTAATTCGCATATCTCGATAAAATGACATAATAACATAATTTGCGAATAAGGTGGCGGGTGGTGGATACTTTCCACTAAGACTTTTCCGGGTGACATTTCGGCGGAAAACTCCGCAGCCGCGAAGTTTTCGAGAGCGAGATAAGATTACGGGATCTAGAGTGTCGGGGGGCGCGCGCCCCGGATTAATTAGGGGATCGTCGGGAATCGCGAGGGCGCCTCCACCTGGCGGCGCAATAATTTAGGATTTAGCCGCGGGTCTTAGTCGTTACATCCGTGCAGCGTTTATGCAAAGAGGATCGCCTTTTAAAGTGCAATTTGCCGGGCGGGCGACGCCCCGGCCGCGTCCCCGGCCCGCGGACGTACTCAAAACTTAATTAATGCGCGACGTGAAAGCGCGGCTTTGTGAGTTATCGTCGTCGAATTAAAAACGGCAATTAACGACGGAGCGGCGCGACGCGACGGCGGCCGACAAGGAAACATCGACGGCGATAAATTTAAGAGAGTGCAGTAACTGCAAACGCGATTAGTTTATTTTACGCTGTGCTAATTAAACGTACCGGTTGGCTGCGATCGCTGGATTACGAAAACTGGGCCCTTTGGGCAAGACTAATATGTAGTAATCATGTAATGGGTATTGCTGTGATCAGCATGTTATGATATCATTCGTACACCTGCAACGATAAGATATATGGCGAATGTGCGCCACAGTACAAAACAGTAGCATAAGCACAATTAGTACATGTGTACATATAGAATTAAGCATTCTTATTATAACATTGCGACGAGTTTGTGATAACACAATAAAGAGTCACTTTTCAAACAAGTTTATTATTTTTAAAAAGTAGTTTAACTTGGAGACCCAACCCAACCCAAAATTGGCGCAGTCGGTAGGATCAATCAAAACAGAAGAGTACTTCAAACCACGAAAATCGTCTGGTTTGTTTCAAAACGAATCCAACAACACAGTCAAGTGCAGCGACATTTTGATACTAAAATGAAAAGGTGTCAGCAGAGCACACACATCGACGAATCTGACGAAAACGTTGAAGAAAAGACAAAAATCGTCCAGTGTTCAACAAAACGAAACGGAGGAGACACATCGCCGAAGTTTCCGAAACAGACGACACACATCGCCAAAGTTTCGAACCTGGTAGAGGACAAAAATCGCCAAAGCCAGCCTAGGTTAAGGAAAACAACAAAGAACAGAAACGCAGAGTTTTCTCCGTGCAGCAGCACCGAAAAAACGTCTGAAGAACGCCCGCAATACCGAGGAACTGGCCCGAGAAACGCCCGCAGCAACGCAAACAACGCCCGAGAAACACCGCAATGAACGCCTACGCCTTCACTTTCTTCACTTTGTAAGTAATTTATGATTATTCCTCATCCAAAAAATCCAAAATAACATTTTTTCCAAGCTTTTTACTAACAATTAAAACAACCAAGCGAAAGCAAACGTAAAAGAGATGAAGAACCGGAAGAAAGTTTTGGTAGAAGTAAAGTAAGAAAGAGATCGCCCATAAAAGTTACAAAGGCAAAAAAAGAAGATACTGAAGGTGTGATGGTTGGGATGATGAGAGAGTTAATGAGTAAGAATGAGGAGATGATGAATGAAATCAGGCAAATACGAAGAGAGCAACAAGATAATCACGAACAAATGAAGACAATACAACAGGAAAATGATAGTATGAAAAAGGATATAAAATATCTTCAAGGAAAAATAGAACATCTAGAAAAAGTAGGAAAAAAGAAGAATTTGATAATATCTGGATTAAAGATAACCGATAGAGACGATAAAAAAATGAAAAGCGACATGCAGAGCTTTATTGAGCTAGAATTTAAATTACATACTAAGAGGTAAGGCCTCAAACCTTCCTCAAACACTCAAGAATAAGTAAAAAAGTTTCGTAATTAGAAAAAAGCTCGAACCGCTCGTTTGCGATAGTTTGCGGTGACGCCTCGCGGCACAGCAAACGCGACCGTTACCGCAACTTTAAACGCGTTTTTCTCGAATCACTATTTTTGAAATCGGGCGAACCGATAGCGCCTACAAATCTTGATCGATTGCCTTCTAATTTTGAGAGTAGCTTGAAACATATATAATCTAGTAGACCACGTAGGGATTTCTTGATAAGTTGTGTACTTTTTGTTTTATAAACAATCGAATATGTAATTTTTAGGTGAAAAAAAAATCAACTTTCTATTCATATGCCCACCATTTTGCGGCAAATCGATATTTTCAAAATTCCCTACGTGATCCAGTAGTTTATGATATATATATTGAAGGAAACTTAGATTTTTATTCTAGGTTCACATTTGAGGGTGGGTACAGTCGGTTCGCCCATTTTGGATCTACAAAAAAAATTTATCTTAGGAAATTCGACAGGTTTTTCACCGTACTTCTGTAAAAAAAAATCCTAAAGTTGTCCGTTCATTTTGACGCGCATGGTGGCCTTACCCTTAATCTAAAGAGTGCAGAAAAAATAGAAGAAAACTATGCATGATTAAAACAGACACCATGACAGATAACATAAACATATTAAAAAATAAAAGTAAACTGAAGAACCACAAAGAAAAGATTTATATTGAATCTGATCTAACAAGGAATGAACTTGAAATACAAAATAAAATTAGAAAAATCGCTAAAGAAGAAAAAGAGAAAGGAAAGGAAACAAAAATTAGATATATAAAAGTTAATCGTAAATGGAAAAGTGTGGAGATGGGGCGAATTACAAAAATATTAACGGATAAACTCAACAAGAAGGAAACAAAAAACTAGTAACGAAAGTTGGACCGGACGGATCACATAAGACGGAAAAAGCTATGGAACCGGAAATGATTTTTATAAAAGAATTGCAAGTAGAAATAGAGAGAGAACCAGAGAAAGAAAATAACTGCAGGACAACAAAACATAGAAAAACACGGGAAAGAGAAAAGAAAGAGAAATACAATGAATAACAAGAAACAAAACAAAAGGTGGAAACTAGCGACATGGAACGTGAGAGGCATAAGAGGAAAAGAAGAAGAGGTAGCATATGAAAGCGACAAACTGGATACAGACATCCTAACAGTAACAGAAACCAAGAAAAAAGGAAGAGGGGAGAAAACATTAAAGAATGGGTATCTAGTTGTATACAATGGAGTAGAAATAGAGAAACACGCGACAGCAGGAGTGAGGTGCATAATCAACAAGAAATTAATTAAATATATTAATAAATGGGAAGTACACACGGAAAGACTTCTCTCAATAGAAATGACCAAGAACAAGGGGGAAAGGATGACAATAATAACAGCATATGGCCCAAATGAGGATAAAAATGCAGTAGAAAAAGTTTTGGGAAGACTTGAATGTGGTAACGGAAAACAGCAGAGGGGAAATATTTGTGTGTGGAGACTTTAAGGGAAAAGACAAGAAAACACGAGAAAAAATAAGCAATAATGGAAATAGGCTAATAGAATACTGTATTTTGAACAACATGATAGTAACCAATACACTATACGAACACAAAAGCATACATAGATAAACAAGACAAGGAAGAGAAGACAATAATAAATCAATAATCGATTACAAATTAGTTGAAAGAAACACTAGAAATGAAATTACCGATACAAGAGTTTTTAGAGGACCAGAGATAGATAGTTACCACTACATGGTAGTAGAAAAAGTTAAAGAAGATTGGGAAGAAATGCAGCAACAACAAAATAGTAACAAAGAATACGAAACAATAAAAACATGCAAATTAAGAGAAGAAGATACAGCAAGGTTATATGAAGACAAGATAAAAGAAATAATAGACAAAAAACAGATATCAATAAAGAATAAGAGCGTAGAAGAAATAGGCAATTTTTTAAAGAAGATTGCAGCGGCAACAAAAGTGTGTGGCACTATAAAGATCAAAAATGAAAAGAAAAAGACCGATTGGTGGAATGAAAACATAAAAGAGCAAATACGACAAAAAAATAGAAGCGGAACAATTATTTACAGAATAGAACACAATACAAGTACAATGAATATAAACAACACAGAGAAACGGTCGAACAATTAGTGAGAACAGAAAAAGACAGGAGCTGGAAACATTTGGGAGAAAAATGGAAACGAACTACAAAGATAACCAAAAACTGTTCTATAAGATACTAAAAAATATCAGAAAAGATTTACAACGTAACAGTAAAAGACAAGAATAACGAAATAATTACGGAAGAAACGAAAATTATGGAGAGATGGAAAGAATATTTCCAAGAACTATTAGAAACGACACCGGACAGTAATGAAGCAGAAATAAAGAGAATAGCATGCAAGGAAATGCAAAGGAAGAAGACACAACGACAAACGCAATCAAACTAGAGGAAGTTGAAGACGCAATACCAAGACTAAAAAATTTCAAAGCACCCAGGACACGATAGAATTACACCAGAAATGTTTAAGAACATAGGAGAACTAGGTACGAAGATATTCTGGGAGATATGCAACAAAGCATGGAAAGGGAAGAAAATACCGAAAGATTGGCAAGTTGGAGTAATTATACCAATACACAAAAAAGGAGAAACTATGGTAATTATAGGGGCATAACACTATCAAGCACGGCTGTAAAGACATACGAGAGATATTAGAGAAAAGATTAAAGGAGATAATCGACTCTAAGTTAGATGAGGCTCAAAGCGAGATTAGAAGAGGAAGGAGTGTACAAGGCCATATTTGCACCGTCAAATAGATCATAGAAAAGACCATGAGTAGATCAAATGCATACTTCGCATTCATTGACATGGAGAAGGCGTTTGACATACAAGTACAAAGAAGAAGAGTATGGACGATACTAAAACAAAGAGTAGTGAACTGGGGATTGCTAGAGGCGATTAAAAGCCTGTATATTGAGAATTCCAATTATGTCGCAACTAGAAATCTGATCTTTTTAAAATAAAGGAAGGACTTAGACAAGGCGGTGTTATGAGCCCTGTGCTATTCACAGTTTTCATAGATGAAATCCTGAAAGAATGCCGTCCAAAGCTAAGAAAACTAAATCCAGGATATAGAAGACACCAAAACATAGAACTAACCGAATGTGCTTTTGCGGACGATATTGTAATTATGGCAGGAAGTGAGGAAGGATTACACAACAATATGAATGTATGGAATGAAGCGCTGAAGAAGTATACCATGAAAATAAATTCAAAGAAGACAAAAATGATGTCAACGGGTCAAGAAATAGATAAAATTAAATTAGAGTAGAAGAAAAAATATATAGAGCAAGTGGACGAATTTACATACCTAGGGGTGGTAATTCAAAGCAATGGAAAGCAAGGGAAGGATATAAAGGAAAGATTAGAAAAAACAGCTAGATTACACCACTTAATAAACCAAACGTTTATAAGGAAAAAAGATATATCCAAGGAAACAAAAATGACAGTCTACAGAACAATATATAGACCAATCCTAACCTACGGAAGCGAGACATGGGTAGCAAACAGGAAATTGAAGAGTAAAATCCAGGCAAGCGAAATGAAGTACCTAAGAGGAGTTAAAAGAATAACCAAAAGAGATATAATTAGGAATGAAGTGATCAGGAAAGAACTGAAGACGGAGTCCACTCTAGAATACATAGAAGAAAAGCAACTGGGTTGGTGGGGCCACTTACATCGAATGAAAGACAACAGACCAGTGAAAAAAGTGTGAAAAGCCAGAGTGAGAACGAAAAGATGAAGAAGAACACTACCAGAAACTTGGGACAACATAATAGCAAAAGCAATAAATAGAAGAGGGAAGAACGTAAAAAAATATTTCGCTAAAACATCCATAATAACTTTAAATGAAAACGACATGGAATTTGTTCATAAAATTGAAAGTAACAACGAATTAAATGATACACAGGATAATATACTCAAATCAAATACGAAAAATCTCAGATTAAATCATTGCAACATTGAAGACAAAAGAGCAATTCACAAATTATGTTTAGAATATCGAAACATATTTTACAGTGAAATCAACTTGACAGACGACACTCCAATATTCACAAAAACGTATAGATACCCGGAAATTAATAAAAACGAAGCAAAGAATCAAATAAAGAAAAAGTTAGAACAAGATATAATCAGCACTCAGCATCCCCTTATTCGAGCCCTATTTGGATAGCTCCAAAAAAATTAGACGCCGCAGGAAAAAAGAAATGGCGCATGGTCATCGATTATCGAAAGTTAAACGAGAAGACTGTAGGAGATAAATATCCCTTACTTTATGACAGAAATTTTAGACAAGTTAGGGAAAAGCCAATATTTTTCAACACTCGACTTAGCAAACGGATTTCAGCAAATCGAAATGAATTCATTCATTTTCATCTGAAATGGACATTACGACTAAAAGGGTGCCACTTGGATTAAGAAAATCACCTTCTACTTTCCAACGTGTAATGGATAACGTTTTAAGAGGTTTGCAAAACGAAACATGCCTGGTATACATCGACGACATAGTAATTTTCAGTACATCACTGCCAGAACATCTAAATCGACTAAAATCAGTATTTGAACGCCTCAGACAATCAAATTTAAAAATACAAATTGATAAATCGGAATTTCTTAGAAAAGAAGTAAACTTTTTAGGACACATCGTCACGCCAACGGGAGTAAAACCAACCCCAGGCAAAATCCAAGCCGCAAAGAATGTTCCCATTTCAAAAACAACGAAAGAAATTAAAAGCTTTTTAGGACTTGTTATCGAAAATTTATAAAAGATTTTGCAAAGATAACGAAAGCGTCAACTTTATGTTTAAAGAAAAAAAGCAAAAATTATTCACGACCAAAATTTTATATCAGCCTTTAATACTTACAAATATTTATTAACCAATTCCCCAATTTTACAATATCCAGATTTTACTAAAGACATTTGTATTAACAACAGACGTATTAGGAGGAATTTTATCGCAAGGAGCTATAGGTTCAGACAAACCAATATTAAAACAGTCTGCAACCTTATAACTAAATGAACGCTCGTAAAGTGCCGTTCTATGCTTGGGGACATCAATAATATCTCTACGGCGAATATTCAAATTGTGTATGTCTGTTCGAAATTTAATTTTCGCTAGCAAATATGGTGGTGTCTTCGACTGCAATATTCTATAGAAAAAGCATGCCAAATGTAAAAATCTGCGTCTCTTCATATTTTGCCATGCAACTTCACATAATTTGTGAGAAATTCGTTCATATTTTCTTACACCATAAATAAACCAGAGACAAAAGTTCTGAATTGTTTGTATACGACGTATCAACAGCGTCAAGGCACGGGCCATAGACAGTATCACAAAAGTCAAAATGCGATAAAACCAAAACGTTACACAAAGTGTTTTTAGTTTTAACATTTAAGAGATGTCTATTAGGATACAGAAGTTTGAGATTAAAAAAAGCTCTTTTAACAGTTATCCACGTGAGATTTAAAACCCAACCGAGTATCAATATACAAACCCATTTTTTTACACCTTCTGTATGTTTTAATGATACATCACATAATGTAATATCAATCATAGGTAACACTGCTTTCCGAACACGCTCACTACCAAACAACATGTAACAACATTTATCCGGATTGAGTTTAAGTGTATGCTTCCTAGAAACTTCAGCCAAACTGACCAAGTCATTATTTACCTTACGAACTGTGTTCACTAAATCCTCCATAGCAAAGGATATATATATATATATATAATTGGATATCATCCGCATACATGTGATGTTGGCATTGTACACTAAAAAAAGTAAAAAAGTTTGCCGTATATATGGAAAACAGCAAGGGGCCAAGAATAGATCCCTGTGGAACTCCAGAGTGAAGAAATGCAATACCCGATATGTTTTCACCCAAACATACACGTTGTTTTCGTTGTTTAGTAGTTACCAAAGAACGCAATTGCAGTGTTATCCAAACCAATATAGTATATAGTGGAATATGGCTAGAAGCATGTCCTGATTAATGACATCGAAGGCCTTGGAGTGGTCTAAGAGGACAAGTAGTGTTGTAGTGCAACTGTAACCAGGCCTAAACCCTGACTGCACAGGTGGCAATAACGAGTACTTCGCCAAGTATACGCGCAACTGCTCAGCAATTAGCTTCTCAAAAACCTTCGACAGAACAGGCAAAATGCTTATTGGCCGAAGTTGATTAAAACTATTAGGTTTGCTAGTTTTCGGCAAGGGAATGACGCATGCATGTTTCCACAATTCTGGAAATACCCCTCTCGTTAGACATGTGTTAAATATATGTACAAATATTGGCAATAAAAACGGGCAACACATTTGGACAATTTGTAAGTTGATATCATCCACACCAGAGGAATTTGACTTCAGATCATTTATACTTTTAAGAACTTGATCCTCAGTAACCTCTGCGAACGTAAAGCATAAGTCCTTTATTATTACTCTTATAAAACTTTATGGTTTCCGTATCACACTTTGTAAACTGATTGATACCATTACTGAAATGGTTATTGATGGCATCAACATTTTGCAAATTATCTGGAAAACTGGAAGTCCTCTGTTTATATATATTCAGCTCACGCAACTTTCTTAAAAGAAGTTTTTTTATCAGTAATGCCAAAATTATATTCGAGATAAGATTTTTTTCAGCTTTTACAGCAGCTGTAGTTAAATAACGCAGCGACTTATAATATTCCCTGTGTTCAGGTAGCTTTGTATGTTTAAATCTTTGTAATGCCTTATCTCGCAAGGACATCATTAATTTGACATTATCGTGTCACCATGGTGTTTTGGGTTTAAGAGATTTCACAGTTTTCCAAGGAACGTGAATTTCAAATACGGCGCTGGTATTGTAACTTAAATAATCTACTTTTTCATCAATATAATTTAATTCGTAAACTACAAACCGTGGGATCAAGTGCATGTCTGAGATCAACAGATTATAATTCAGATTAGCAACATTGCGATACGTATAAGATCTGGGGCTGGGTTTAGAAATGTCGCACCTATCAGTACAATGAATTAATGAATAATCTGACAGATCATGAACTTCTAACACTTCTGTACTTATTTGCTCGAGTTCCTGACACAACAATTACATAAATAAGAGTTGACGACATTTGTGTGAAATAGGCATATCTATCTCTAAATTGATGGACAACAAATGACGTAATAGTAATATCGCACCGAATGGTATATAGGCACGAAATTTTTATGATGAAGATGTTAGTTAGCCCCTACCTGAATTAATAGGAACGATCCTTTATTATCTTATTCCGTTTTTCGCTTTCCCAGGTCCGAATACAAACAAAGTTCGAACAGGTTGCGAAACATCGACGATGTGCAATTAATCAAGGACCATAAAAATTACAGACTTTCATGGAAATAAACCGTGCCGTACATAATCTATCATAGGTGATTTAAATCCTCAGCCAAACTAAATTTCAATTTTGTCACAAATCAAATGTAACGTCATATGGACTCCATCATTAACGACGTAATAAATAATCCCCATTATCGCCAACACTGCAACATTACTCAAGCCCGAACAGTCGAACAGGTTTAATTCGGTGTCGTTGACATTTTCATTGTAATTCCATTTTGTACGTAACGTTGAAATTATACATTCCGGCCTGTGACGGCTTGCAGCCCCCCACACCCTTGGTATCACGAACCCTTATACACCACGTTACCTTTATGTCTTTTACGACGACTTCGGTTCCAGATTCGAATTTTATTGAAGTTCGCCCTTTCGTTGTGTTTTCGCGTTCTGAATTCTGCGGCAACTTGTCAGGGGTGGGGCCGGGAAGTTGTTCTAAACCTGCGGCTCGTATTTAGTTGCCGTTGCCTTGTAACACCGTACCAATTATAAAAGCCACCACCGTCCGCATTAAAAGGGCTTTCAAATACACACCCCCACCCCAAACTGAAATAACTCGGCAAATGTTCAAAATTTAATTTCATTCACCGCGTGCATGTGTCGCGTTCCGCAGTTCAAAAGCGCGTTCGCTCAAACTTTCGACGTTCGCGATTTTAATTGAATACGGCGGCGCGCGGGCGCCCCGGAACTTTCGGACGCGCGCACATTCATCGCGCGTCTCCGATTGTGAGCGCGCTGAAAGGAAACGGTTTTAATGAGCGAACGAGCGTTTTAATTAAACAAAAACGAAAGAAGTTTAAAGTTGTGTTTGTGCGCGCGAACTGTGTCGACGCGACTGCTACCTGGCCCTTTTCCGCGTCCCACTCCACCCCCATCGCGTCAAAATTTACGCTCGAAATTAAATCCACGTCCGAGAGACTAAACGAGCTTTCGATCGTCAGTTGATTGCGCTTTAATATCGTCGAAATTGGGTTCAAAGTAGTCGTCGGGCCCGGGCGCTGCAACATAACGTCGAACGCGTATCGTTAATTCTAAATTATAGGGGTTGTTCCCGTTAGAAACAGGTGCTGTCGTATCACGTGGGAAATTCCCTGCCCTTGATTTATAGGCGCGCAATTTTTTCTTAATAACGAACGTACCATGCATGAGATCCATTGGAATACAGGAGCATAGTTTATGCGATTAGGAACATATAGCATTCTTTCATTTTTTTGTATATCGATCGCACGATTTTTAATCTCATAATGTCTGAATCTATTGGAATAAGTACAACGCAATGTTATACTACCTGCATGTTGAATCCTTTATAAGACTACGGATACCCAGATTACGTGGTGGTCTTCAAGACGATAACCGTCAAATGGGCGCCACAAAGGTTTTTATTCCAAAACGCTATCGCGCAGGGCAGTCCAACACCTTTGGCCTAGATGACGTAAAGTAAAAATCGGGAAGGACTATGAAAATAATGTCAAATAAATTGATTAATGCACATTTTTTACAAATTCGGAAGAAGAAAATCTTTTTTAGCAGAAAATTATAGCTTACGCTTAATTTCTCAACATTTGGCCGTCTACATATTTCTACGAAACAAAATGTAGTTATTATTTATAAATTGTGTAATCTTTTTGATCCTCAGATAAAAAAGCTGGAGACTTATACTACACGAATGAATTCAAAATAATGTTGCCCATGAACCTGTAATAGTTGAGTGGAGAGAAACTGCGCTGCCCGTCACATACGCGGAGAAGTGCAATTCTGCAATGTGTAACGATGTCAAATTTAAATAAGAAACAAAATAACAAAATTATAATTAAGTTAGTACTTCCAATACTTTTTTAACTGTTTGTACGAATTTACATTCTTTCAAAAATTTTCCTGGTTGGCAACAAGAATTATTTCCAATCCCTTACTTTTTTTATTATCCTAAAATTCAATTGATTTCATTTTATTTGTTTTATTTCAATCTATTGCAAACTAATGAAATTTTAAATTTCTTTAATTCCCAGTATTGGGGTGGGTTTGGATGGGTTGGGTTGTTAAAAATAGTTGTAATTTAGTTGACTAGGTAGGTGACTAGGTGTACGTGAAGTTTTTTTTTAATAATTTTCAGATTTTCTCGAAATATTCCGATAAAGTGGTATTTTTATGAATGAATTTTGATTTTTGACAAACCTTTGCCAAATTAATTCGGAAAAATAAAAACAATTAAATTTTGCTTAAAAATTTAATTTATCGCCATTTGTTGTTATTTGTTGATAAAAATAGTTTTTTTTAAATTAATTGTATTTTAGCTCAAATTGAATGGCAATTATGCAAAGTTCATTTTGGGTTTTTACCAAATTAATTTGAAAAAATTAAACAAATTTTATTTTTAATTGTAGATTTGCATTTTAAAATTTGTCAAATTGTGAAAGTTTACTGGCACAAATTTAAAAAAAAATTAAACGTAAAACAAAACAAATACAAATAAATTGGGTTGGGTCGGATTGAAGAAAAATTATTAATTTGTGTCTTCTTTTATTTCTAATTCCTTGCTTTTTCTATTTTGCTACAATCCAACCCAACCCAAACATTTTTAAGAATATGTTCCATTGTCATTTCAATCTACCGAAACCTAATACAATTTCTAATTTGTGCAATGTCGACATTATTGTTTAATTTTTTTGTTAATTTTTTTTTTTAAAGAAATTCATCTTTGTTTGACTAAAAATTAAAATTAGAAACAAATGGTTACTATTATAGTTTGACTATTTGATTTATTTTTTTGTTGAGAAAGTAGTTTTAATTGTTGCAAATTAAAACCCAAATGCAAAAAAATTAAAACTGATTTAGTTAATATAAAATTTTTGTGGGAAATATGAAATATGAAAAATAAGAAACGAGGAATTAAAAAGTAATTGACTGCGGTGGGTTGGGTTGGGTTGACGAAAATTTTAAAAATAAAGACATTTATACAACACTTTTTTGTTTTTTTTTTCAACACAATCAAATTTTTTAAAATTATTCATTCGATCTATCACATTTATCTCACCTTAATTTTTTCAAAACGAAATTAAAGAACTACATCTTTATTTGATTAAACATTAAATTTATAGACAATTATCTTGTGTAAAAATGTATTGGGTTGGGTTGAATTGTATTGGGATGGGTTGGATTGGCAAAAATAGTTATAATTTTGTTGATTAGTTATGTACGAGAATAAATTAATTGTGGCGACGAAAAATACTTCGCAAATTAACACAATTAACTCAAAAACATAAACACATGCCGAAACTTAGACGATGCACAGTATATTACTACGTTCGTCATTTGCAAATAACGCACCTTCATGGATGTTAAAACGAAATGCTTACGCAATTGCGAGGAAAATAAATCTATTTAAAATTATATTTCAAACAAATCAAGACAATTGACATGCATTAACAGGGATTTACTTCTAATCAAATTATTTGAAATAGAAGAAAGGGAAAAGGGAGAGGAAGAGGGAGGAGAAGAATTTAGTTGGGATGAACTGCAAAGGGTGAGAGATAAATTAAAGAAGGGGAAGGCAGCAGGGGAAGACGGCATAGACAGTGACGGCTGGAAATGGGCACCGGATGAGGTATGGAAGAAATTATTGGGAGGGCTAAACGATATTTGGATGGGAAGGAGAGAGTTTCCAGAAGGTTGGAAAATGGGCATAATAGTGCCAATTTGGAAAAAAGGCGATAAGGAGGAGGCAATGAACTATAGGGGGATAACTCTCATGAATACGGTATATAAGATATACGCAGGAATCATAGCAGGGAGGTTAGAAGAAGAAGTGGAGAGGTTGGGGATACTGTCAGAGGGGCAGGCAGGATTTAGAAGTGGAAGGGGTACGAGGGATAACCTGTACATATTAAATTATCTGGCGGAGAGAGAGAAGACAAGAAAACGGGGGAAATTATACGCCATGTACGTGGATCTAAAGGCAGCATTTGATGGAATAAATAGGAGAAGACTAATGAAGATGATGGGCACGTTGGGAATATCGGAGAGAATTAGAAAGAAAATAGAGGAAATATACAAAGAAACTTGGAGTCGAGTAAGGACAGCATCAGGGACAACAGAGATGTTCACGACAACAAGAGGGCTAAGGCAGGGCTGTCCGTTAAGTACAGCACTATTTAACTTATATGTATCGGACATGGAGGAGGTGTTAAAGAAAGGACAGGAGGGGGGAGTGAGGGTGGGAAATAAAAGAATCTGGTCGCTTGCATATGCAGATGATATTGTAATATTGGCAGAGACAGAGGTGGGGCTAAAGAGAGCGGCAGAAAGGATGGAAAGGTATCTGGAGAAAAGAGAATTGCAAGTGAACACAGAAAAGACAAAAATCATGGTATTCAGGAAGGGAGGGGGGAGGAGGAGGGAAGTAAGACTAGATTGGAAGGGTGGAGAAATAAGAGAGGTGAATGTGTGGATGTATCTGGGATGCGTGATGGAGAATGGGAATAGCTACAGGGAGGACATTAAGTATGTATGCGACAAGGCGAGGAAGGCGGAAGAAGGGTTAGTAAAGATGTTGTGGAGTAAGGGAGAATGGAAGTTTGGAGAAAGGATGTCAGTGTGGGAGGTGTGTGTGAGGAGTATATTGATGTATGGGGTGGAAGTATGGGGAGTGAAAGAGGAGAGCAAGATGGAGAGAATGTTTCAGGGGGCGTTAAAGAGGGCACTACAGCTTGAACGATCCACGCCAGAATATATAGTGCTGCAGGAAACGGGATTGGAAAAGATGGCGGTGGAGGCGGGAAGGAGAGTAGTGCGATATGAAGAAAGGATGTGGGGGTGGGGAGAGCAGAGGATAGGGAAAATGATATTAAGGGAGTTACAGAAAAGAGGAGAAAAGAGAACAGGACTATCAAGATGGGAAGAAAACAGATTGAGGTTATATGAGAAGGCAGGGCTATCGACTTGGGAAGTACAAAGGAGGTTCGAGGAGGGAGAAGGAATGGAGGGAGAAATGGTGGAAAGATGGAAGCAGGTGGACGCGCAGGAAAGAGAAGGGAAAATGAGGAGAGCGCAATATAATGAAAGATACAATGAGATATGTATATATAGAGGCAGGCCGAAATATTTGAGAGGGGAGAGAACAGGCAGAGAAGAAACAATTATTGCACGGTTTAGGTGCGGGAGTGAGGAAAAAGGAAACAAATACTGGATGGATCAAACGTATAGAAGGTGTGTATTCTGCGAGAAGGGGTTGGATGTATGGAGGCATTGGATGGAGAACTGTGCGGGGGTAGAATGGAGTGAGGAAGAGAAAAAGAAAAGAAGGGAATGGAAAAAGTGTGTAGACGAGAATGGAGAAGGAGTGGAACTTCTCACAAAAATAAAGGAGCGTCGAGAAGGCAGGAGAGAAAAGGAAGGAGCACGGAAGAACGTGAAGGGTTTGGAGCAAGAGGAAAGATAAGATTCATTTATTATTTGAATACATTATTGAAATTTAGTTGATTACTTGGGATATATTATGGTTTATACAAAGGTTGTAAAAAAAATGGGATGCCAATAAAGGTTGTTTTTTTTTTTATTTGAATGCGAGGGGCGTAAATAATGCAAGGATTGGGGCGGGCATCGTGGGAAGCCAATGTAACGCAACGGGAGACAGACAATGAGTCCTGCGTACATTTTAAATAGTTCCAATGACATAATAATCAAGAAATTCACAGAAAATTAAATGCCTTAGAATTCATTTAAGGCTTCTCAGATCGAGGACCAATCCAATTGCATTGTGCCAATATAATAAATTAATTCAGAGAGCAAGCCAACATGTACTGTGATGTCGAATAGAATCATCTCACGGCACGCACTAATTAGGACAGCAACCCAACATAGGCAAAAATGTGGGTGGTGTTTTATTTTTGGGTTTGTGAGTTACACTTTACTGCGTTGGTTTAGCATTCTATAAGTTATCTACTTTATCGATGCTCTAGTATTCTACCAGGTTCATGCTTCATTTTCGCAATACGTTCGATATGTTACACGGCTATAGTATATAGTAGTATATAGTATAGTAGTAGTATATAGTAGTGACGACCAATTGGATACTCGTCATAAAAGTGAAACTAAACGCATTCGAACAAAACCACAGACGAAAAATGTAATAATATCAATAAAAGGCATTTATGCGACTCCAATTAAAAAAATATCACGGTCTGTTTTCTGACTGTTATTTTCGCAAATTTTTCAATCCGCAATTCTATCGAGTTTTGCTGCGTAGCGATCTCATCGAACAACTAGCGATCACATCGAATATACATTTGAGCTGAGATTAGCTCCCGCGTGTTTTACAAATCGGATTTGTGTGCGTCTGTAGTTCGAAAACAAATTAATTATTATTTCAATTCGCGCATCGCTGAGTGAGTTACTCGTGATGGTTTAGTTTCGATTTTATTTCTCCTCATTTGTATGTCCCCATTTTCCACCCTCGTTTCATATTTTACCAATTTTCCATATTGATTCTACGTTTATTGAAGCTGGTTTTGTATTTTCATTGAAAAACTGCACGTCCGAGTTCCCAGATCCGACTTACACTTTCATATGGAGAACTGCATAACTCATATGCTTTAATACAATGTCATAGTGTACCGCCAGCCGTCACAAAGGGAGTAAACTGGGAAAAGAATGATAGCAAAGATAGTTAATCGAGTTAAATTGCATAATCAATAATATAAAAATTGTTAAGATTACGACTCAACCCATTGCAACCCAGTCCAACCCAATCTAGTACAACCAAATCCAGTCCAACTAAACCCAGCCCAACTCAACCCACTTCAACCCAAGCCACTTCAACCCAACCCAACCCAACCCAACCCAACCCAACCTACTTCAACCCAACCCAACCCAACTCAGTCTAACCCAACCCACCTCAACCCAATTTGACTGATCTCGACTTAACTCCAATTAACCCAACTCAATCCAACTTATGGTTCTTGTAACCAACCTGTTCATAATCAAAATATTTACTTGGTATTGGGAACTTTATTCTCACAAATAATATTAAAATAAATCATGACTCAATCATTGATTGGTTGAGTTAACAATCGATGGGCTTCCACGCAACCAAGCAGTTCCAAAATAATGGACTGGGTTGACGTTCATTTTCAAATATTACAATTGCGTTAATTACCTTCGCAAACTCTTGACATATTTTTAAGCGAATCAGTTTAACAAATCAAATGCAAGTTGGGTTGTATTTGTAATACTGATTGGGTTGTAGTTTGACTTGGAAGATAATGAAAATTTTGGTAGTGGCTTCGGATATTCTTTTTATCGATCGTGCCCAACCCAACCAAATGGAACCCATTATGGGTTAGTTTCAAAATCAAGCTGTATGGTTTTGATTCAATCCAATCCAAACAAATCGAATCCAACTCAAAATCGAACCGATCCAACCCAAGTGATTTGAAACTGAATCTTAGCTGAGGGTAGACCAACCCAATTCATGATGAATTGAATGTCGTTTTTAATACAAGGACACTAGTTGATGTTGACACACACAAAAAAGACAGGACTTTAGTTCAATATGATTTGAAAGACTGTATGAAGATTTGTGATTTGAATGGATTTTCAAGCCACGGGGTTAGTTGGGTTAGTTTCAAAATCAAGCTGTATGGTTTTGATTCAATCCAATCCAAACAAATCGAATCCAACTCAAAATCGAACCGATCCAACCCAAGTGATTTGAAACTGAATCTTAGCTGAGGGTAGACCAACCCAATTCATGATGAATTGAATGTCGTTTTTAATACAAGGACACTAGTTGATGTTGACACACACAAAAAAGACAGGACTTTAGTTCAATATGATTTGAAAGACTGTATGAAGATTTGTGATTATTTTTGTATTATACTTAGTTGGCGCGGTTTGGGGCGCCAACTGAGTATAATACAAAAATAATCACAAATCTTCATACAGTCTTTCAAATCATATTGAACTAAAGTCCTGTCTTTTTTGTTGTTGTTATTTTATGATTATAAAAAGTCTACCACACCGCAATTCGGTTGGATTAGCCATCGTTTCTAATCACACATCACAATCCAATTCAAGCCAAACTTTTGGAAGATAATAAAAATTTTCGAAGAGACTTTGGGTTTCGAGAAGGAGTCCTGCTCTAACAGAATCAAGGAAATTAAAACGGTTTCGTGGCTTGAAAATCCATTCAAAGATAAACGAAATATTACTCGGCCTCCATCCAACTCAACCCAATCGAATCCAACTCAACTAAATCTTAACTGGGGCTTTGAATTTTTGATATATAAATCTCGATCTCGAATAGATTTAAGTGGGGTTGACCCTCCAACAAGTTCAATCCAACCAAAATCAAGTCAACCAAAGTCAGTTGCATCAGTTGTTCCTCTAAACTATGTTGCACTAACTTGTGAACATTGGGATTGGGTTTGTGTTGGATCTTAGAGACCAGAAAAGCTTTCGAAAATAAACGAAATAAAATCTCAACTCGATATGACACATTCGTTTTATTTCCATTCAGTTCAAGGCAGAAATATCTTGTGTTGTCAACTCTGGGGCTGGTTGGATGTATGGTGGATCTTTGAGGAAGAAACAGCATTCTAAAATAATCCAAGTTTTACTTTGATGTCCGTATCAATTACTCTCTCAATCTAATATGGTATTGGGTTTCGACGTTTTGTAGCCATTTCTGGTATTGGATTTCAACTTCCTTTCAACCCAAGGCAAGAATATGTTTTTGGTCAACTTTGGAATTGAAAGGGATTTGCAATAATATAATCCAAAGGGAGGCCCAACTAGGTACAATATGTTCTTTCGATTTCCTTTCAACCCAAGGCAACGTAAGCCAACCATAGCCAAGTGTTTGTCATATACTTTGCAGAGATAAATAATCTAAGAAATCAAATTCGGTCCAACTTTTCCCTAAGTACGTCCTTTGAAAATATATTCAACATATCCAATTTCTCATAAATTATAGAAACGGTTTCTTGGAAATTTCGCCAATGGTAACATTTTGAGAATATGAACAATTGATTAAAAAAAAAATTGCGAATCTAATTTGGGTTATAAAAGCTGAAATTTATGGCATGGGGGGGAATCGCCGATGTTCCCTTGTTTTTGGAACTAAAATATCACCTTTTTATAAAATATTATATGTTATATGTAATTTTTTTAATTTTTAGTTTTTGACTTGAAAATAAAGATGAAAAACAACTGAAAATATTGAAAAAACACAAAGCTATGAAAAATTTAGGAAACCCAGAATAAATGCATCATTTCTCTAAGAAGCATTAAACAATTGTTAATCATGACAACAAAACTCAAATGAAAATGTAATATCTCAGTTATTTATTGTTGTTATGAACACCTTTATGTACTCGGAATTTGCTTATATGTCGCCCTGAGGGATTTGACTAAACATCATTTTTAGTTTCGTCATCCGGCCTCGTTCAGGTACAGATTTTGATGCCCCGCAGTTCGACCCCATCATTCTACGTCGTTTAACGCTTGTTTAATGTAAATGACTGTTGATCCAATAATCATATCACAATTACATCGTGAACTGAGAGTTTCATTCACGCGAGTAAACTTCACGTACAAGTTCCTAGTTACGGCTAGTTGCTCCCGACGCCGTTAAACGCTTTTGCGCCTAGAGACACACAGCTGATTCAATTACTACGCGCCGTTGTCGCTTTATGACTCGCGACATTTCCAAGTCGACAAACACCGGGGAATTGGCTCCCTCGCGTATTTTACCGGATCCATACGTCGGTGTCGCAGTCTCGCTATTGATTTAACGTCGACGTCATTCAAATTCTAAACCGAGCGACCGCGATTACGACTTTCGTTTTACAACGTCTGCGCCATATTGAGCCGCGCGCCGTTCACGCGTACTTCAAGGGCACAGCCCCCCCCCCCCCCCCCCCATCATTCCGGAAACATCCATTCCGCTCCCACGCTTTCCATTACGTCGCAAGCCGAACGTAAATGAGCATCGCACACGGTAACACATTTAGGTCTCGAGATGCGCATTTCTTTCGGATTTTTACGCCTCCAGATGGCGCTCCCAAGGCATTCGGGATCCGGCCACGCTTCCTCCGGCCAAGTTCGCCCGAATCCCCGCGATTTACTTTTCTGACGCGACCCTCCGGTAAAATAATAAGAAAATGAGGAAAGATGTGTATTTGGACTTAGAACGACATTTTCAATTGTTGTTACTTTGGACTGTTTTTGGGTCAAAATCCAAAAAATTCGTTTGCACAGCAAGGCGTTTAAATGAAATTAGCAAATTTATTGGGTTAATCGAGTCAATTTTGTACTTTGGACTTTTGTGAATGAACACTTTTGCACTTTTAAAATATGGACTTATAGTTGTATTTTAGGAGCCTACCGTTTACGCTTAGATGTCAATTCAGCCCTTCAACTTCCACATTCTAAAATACTTCCCATGTTATATTAAATTTGAATCTTTGGCTTTGTACGTTAGATGACGTAATATTGGACAGTGAATTTTCTAATTGGACTGCATTTAAATTTCGAACCAATGTTAACAATAGGAGCCTGCTCTTTGCACTTCTATATTTAGTAATCGTTAGAAACTTAGAAACCCAATTATAAAATTTGGACTTTAATTATTATATTCATTTATAATAACAAGTTTGGATATGGACAAGTTGCAATTCCAATATTTTTTTATTTTATTTAGAATCTTTAAAATTTTGGTCTATTGAATTTAAAAAAATTGTACTTCATAGTCATCGAATCCTTGCACCGATATAAAACATAGATTCCCTGCTTCTACTCTTGGACTATTTTTTTTTAATTTGGACTTTCAATGATATATTTTAAAAGTTCAATTGTTCAATTTTGGACTTCATTTGGACTGCTTTCTACTGTAATTTTTAGCATTTAAATTTTGTTCCTCAGCTGATATCATTTGGACTTCAATTGTGGAACAAATCGGACTTTAAACAATGCTATTTAAATTGAAAACCTTTCATTGCTCGAAAATTATGAAATATTCTCCACAAAACTTTGATTTGCAACGACTTCTTTGAGTCAAAGTCCAAGTCCAACGTTCAATGTTTTTAATTGGACTTTTAATGAAATGATTTCGGAAACGGATTTTGGTAATCAATCCCCGCATTTGGACTTTGGATTTGAAGTTTAAATTGAAAGCCAGTTTTTTCATTCAATACTTAATGCAAAGTTCAAATGATCCCATCCATTATTTTTCCAACTATCGTATTTATTGACTACCATTATTCGAGGCTATGATAGTCAATAAATATCGAACTTTGCATTGCGCATTGAATTTAAAAAAATGTACCTTGCAGCCCTTGAACGTGGCACATCATGTTATCTAAATTGACCTGGTGCTTGGATTTTTGTTCTATATTTTTTAGGCACTCTTGACTCAATAGTAAAATTTTGGAATTCTTGTACTAAACTTGGATTGCTTCTTTTGGAATTTTGAACGCAACGCATAGCTCCAGTATCTACTACACTTATTTGTTTCGTTTGACTTTCCTTTAATAGCATTAATATCACTGATTTATTTTATCGTTTGCTGATTATTGATAAGGTACCAAACAAGGAAATATAATATATATCAAAAAATCGTAGCACGGTATCGCAGCCGTCTTTCTATATACTGCAGCATTGGGTTGGCTTCGGTTGGGTTGGGTTGGGTTGGTTTGCTGTTCTAATTATCAAACCTACTCTATTTGAAATTGTCCAGTCAATTGCATTCAGCCCACCCAGGGCTAGGAACCGAGTTAAAGTTGCAATCCAGTCTGCGCCGACACATCAGGTTCGACTTGTTGTAACTCCAGTGATCGCCTCATTATTCACGAAGTAAATTCTCAAAAGTTCTTTCTTTGATTCTAAATAAATTTGTTAGAAACATGCTATGTGGACCAACTGATAAAAAACTGGTAAAAATTCCAATTAAAAAATTTAACGATTATTTCTTCATTCAATCGGCATTGAAAACACACCGCATGACCTCGTTATCAGTTTCGTAACTGTTAGCCCTCATAAAATGAACGATTCTGAAGTATCGAAGAGACATGCAAAAGGAAAATGTTCGTCGTGGAATTGAGATGAGATGTAGCAATATTTACGCAACGAACTGCGACAACATTTAATTAAGGGGATTAATGTAATCCGACACAAAACAAAGTTAACGCGCCACGTGAACATTTTAATTAGGATAAAGTTAATTCGCGCCGTTTCTGGCGATCAAATTGTAGTTCATATTAAATATAACAGAAACTCGAAGTACACAAATAACATACAAATTATATCTTATAATTTAAAAGCCTTGATTCACATGATTCTTAAGAAAATCTAGACTAATTCAGCGACTAAGTTTGCATCTTCAGTACAGCCTTAAAACTGAAGAGTGGTAAATAATCATGGATTGATTTCCGTCTATTGCCGAGTCGTTCTGTGGGTATCGGTATTACAATAAAAGACTTTTACGTGCTTTAGTTTGGACAGAATTTATTCGGTCCTAGTGCAATTAAAACTACTTGCATCGACAAGGTTGTTAGGCGGAGTCGACTCTGCTCACACGTCTGTCGTAGCATATTTATACGTAAAGTATGCAATGCTTCAGCGATACACATAAACGTTGTTTTGTTACATTAATATGCACATATCTTATTTGCTACTTTATAACAATAATTTCTTACTTAATTATATCTTACATTCTGCCAGAAAAGAATTTTAACTTACATTTATTTAAAATTTAAACAACGGATGCCAAGGGAATGTTGAAGTAGTTAAGTAATGTACACTGAGAATTGATTCGATGAAAATACAATAAATCTGATAATTTAATGGGGAACTAAATTTTCGTTAATTCAATCTCTAACCGATCTGTGATATGACTATTTGATTTATTTTTATTTTTAACAATGTCACTTTTGTTAATCTAGTTTTTTTATAACAGAAAGGATATTTTATTTGTTTTTATGTTCAGAAATGTACCTTAACATCTTCGCATGTCACAATTATTTTTGAAAGCAATTTATCAACCGAAAGTTTGATAAATGTGTTACTCTTGTCACTTTTTCATATCTCGAAAGCGGTCCGAATTATCGAAAGTATTTGGAATTTCCTGGAAAATAATTTTTGAAAAAATATTTGTTGTCCTGGTGAAGCAAATAAGGTGGTAGGAAAATTAAATTGGCGAATTTAAAACCGACTCGGACTGAAATGAACGTAAGCGAATCGATGGGAGATAAAATTCGAATAAGAGACTTTGAGTCAGTTTCGATTTATTGGCGAACGAAAGGCGACATAAATGAACAAAGCGATGCAAATAAAATCTGAGGTAAATTAAATTGACGAAATAAAAACCAACTCAAAATCAAATAAATAAATTCGTATAAGAGACTCGGTGAGGTTTTAGCGGTGATTTTCTCGTTTTTCCATTTTTGTTGTAGTTTTCACTTAATTGAGAAGATAATTTTTATTGATTTTTTTTGTCAGTGACTTTATTTTCACTTTGCTTTAACTTGATTTATTAAATATATATAAAAATAATTCCATAATCGTGTTTGGTTTATTTCCATATTATTTAAGCGAAATGTGGTTCATATAAAAGTTCAAGTTATTTTAAATAACTTTTGTTTGAGAAATTTTCAAAAATGTGCACTTACTGCCCATCGTATAATCCAACACAAAAAATGTTAGAAATCTTGAAAGAAAGTAAAATCATTGAAAATCGTTATGAATTGTAAAAAATATATAAAAATTGAAAATAAATCATAAAAATTTAAACGTATGAAGAGAATTGTACAAATATCCAAAAATCGATGTAAATAGTAAAAAAAAATAAAAACAATTAAAATTAGTACTTCTTAAGAAATGGAAATGTACAATATTGTTAAAAATAATTATAAATTGCAAAAGAATCGTAGAAAATAAGCACACCAAAAAAATGGTAAAAGATTGTAAAAATTAAGTAAGTCGAGAATAATCACAGTAAATCGTAAAAAATGTCGACAAAATTACAAAAAAATATTGTAAACAATTTTTAGAATTATTTAGAACAGTTGAAATCATTGAAAATAAAAACAAATTCATAACAGTTGACATTTGAAAATGTTAATATAAAAAATAACAATTGTAGACGAAAAACTTTATAGATCCAATTATTCGAATTCAAGCAAAAATGTTAATATTATAAAAAAACGTTTTAAATGTCATTGAAAATCGAAAAAAATCGTAATAAATAAATAGCAAATAGCAAAAAATCGTAAAGATTGTAAAAATCATTGAAAATGGACAATAATCATTGCAAATCGTAAAATACGAAAAACCACAAAATCGTTAAAATCATTAGGTCTTCAGATTTAAAACAAATGATAAATTAATCACCCTTGCTGTCTACATTCAACTGTTTCGTACTTTCTCATACTTAATATATAAGTAAATTTATCTAACCACAAACACGATCCACTATTGGTTATATTAATATCAACTAATAAGTAATTACAAAAAATGATCTAAACGCAGCAACGAAGCACATGGGTAGTATACGACGACAGTAGAACTTTTAGATCGAACCTGGTAGAGAGATTGGGCATCGTAATGTTGCTCCGAATAATAATTCTATGAAAATAATTGAACAAATAAGGATGTTTGTCATATAATTAAGTTAGATAAGGTATGTAGAATATGAGAATAGAATTAGGATAAATGTAATTATGAATTAGAACTCGATATAATAGGTTTTACTACAGGTATATAATTTAAATCGTAAACTATATTCAAATAAACGATTTATTCGCTTTGCGAAAGCCGCGAGCATGGCTCCGAGACGTGACTCACAGCACCTGGTCCGCACGTGGGTGAGCGTCGACTCGGTGTCGATGCAAAAGCGCGCGAAAATTCGCCTTCGCAACTGGGTTGCGTCATATCACCGCGTTTAGAACCTGCGTGGCAACTGCTTTCCGTTCAAACAATTCGGCACTTGACTTTTGGTAAAATTTAGATGAACGTTTAAAAATAAAATGAAATAGCATCGGATATATAAGCCGACCGGTATCGGCACGGTTCATCCGATTCAGTCCTCAACGTCGAGACGGAAAGCTTCGCTTGCGACAATACTATTCGAAACTCCAGAAGTGCTTTTCAATTTATTTATTGTTAACAGTATACTACGAATTGTCGAATTTAATTGTTTTTTTTATTGTATTGCCTGAATCCACTGTTTATTTTAGAACGATTTATTTGTGTATCGTTTTGCATAATTACACTGAGTTTGTATTCGTTATATCGAGTATCCATTTTTTATGGTGTAGTTTTGTAATTGTTAAACTGAGTTTTGTTAGTTTTACTGGCATTCATAATTATCGATTTTGAGATTTGTGTTTATTTTTATGTGCTTTATTTATCGATTCGGACGTGACAAAATATTTTCGAATTTAGGCCAATCGTGCAGCTAGGTCTCTAACAGGTACAAATAGAGAACCTGGTGATATTGCAATGAGAATGTAGACATTTTCTTTGAGTTTGATTTTTTTGGTCTAGTTTTGTTTAAAGTAACAATGACAATAAATTATAATAAATGCTTGCGGTTTTGTGTGCCGTAACGTTGACCTTTGAATCAACAGATCAATCATCATACATTACATTAAATTTTAAAAATCTTACAAAGAAGCGTGTGATATATATAAACTCGTAAATGATCAACTGTATATCCCTAACAAACGGACACTAACGCGTCGTAACTTGGCACTCATCGCAAGCAAATCCGCCATCCTTATTGATCAAAATCATCACCCGCTCGACAACTTACGTCATTCACGTGGATTTCAATGCCTATATTGTCACATATGTTTAACGGTGTAGCCTAAATTCGCCCTAAAACCATGAAATAATAAGTAGCGCTTGGTCCGTTTAATGATTTCTAGTTAAATTATTGTAAATTCATCTTGATATGTTTATGTCCCAACATTACTGTTGTGCAAGTAAATTGTAATTGTATATGCTACCTATGCATTGTGTATTTTTGAAAATGAATTAACCAGACCGATGAAGGTGGCTGACTAGGTAACGATTTTGACCAATAAGAATGGGAGATTTTGCTTCGTAGAATGCTACGGGTTATGTTGCAATAGTGGTCGTTGTCAGGGGCGATCGGTTTAAGAAATGTGTATAGATGCATTCATTCTAAACAGCTTACTCCTTTACATTTAGTATAGTACCATGTAATTTTCTTACAATTTATTTTCAACTTTTTCTTTTGTAAAGTTTTGAATTTTAAACGATTTTGCCAATTTTTAATTTTTAACGATTGTCAATGAATTTCCAATTTTCCAATCGCCAGGGACAGTCAACAGACACGATGCAAAAAACTCAACCCAACCCAACCGAACGAAACCCAACCCAACTGAAAATTATATTTATAAAGTGTAGAGGGTTATAACTGAACATGATTTTTCCCAATTAAACCTTTTTGTCATTTACAATATGTGAACAGTTTTTGCAGTGTATAACATTTTTTCGATTTTTAAAGATTTTCAATTAATTTAAAATTTTTCAAGATATTTCATGATATTTTCCAATCGCTATGCACACTAATTAACCGGCATGCAAAAAAAACTCACCCAACCCAATCGAACGATACCCTATTGTTTACAAGGCAACAGTGGACATTTTTTGCATTTATGGTGTATTAACTTTACAATTTTTTCAGATTTTAATAAAATCTCAAATTCGGTAATTTTGAATTAACAAAATTAACATTTTTGAATTAGATACTTTGACAGTATTTGTAAGTTGGGCAATTTTTTTGACACATATGGCATTTACGAAAATTTTGATTTGCTTTTGCCAAATTTCACTTTTTGGTCATTTTACTATTTCTTTATATATATATTTTTGAAAATGTCATTTTCTAGATAATTTGGGGAATTTTACATTTTGGTAGTTTGACAATTTTATCCAATGTTGTAATTTTTGATAATTTTTACTTTTGCCCGTTTTTATAATTCTGTTATTTTACGGCCCATATTAGATTTTTTAATATTTTTTATACATTTGACTCTTTTGGGAATTTTTGCAATTTCAGTATTCACATCCAACAGTTTATATCATAAGTACAATGTTAACAGTTTCGCATTTGACTATTTTGACATTATTTGCAGTTTAGTCAATTGTGAAAACTTTCAGAGATTTACCCAATTTTACGAGATTTAGGTTGGGTTGTATTGGGTTGGGTTAAAATTTTCGACATTTTTGTATTTTAGACAGGCAGTTCTTACACTTGAAATAATTTTGACTTTTCGATTTTATTTAGATATTAGTCAATTCTGAAATGTTAACTTTTTTACTTGCTACTTTTTATTTTCTTTCTCCACTTATCTCCATGTATATGTATGTTTGGCATTTTTCCTTCAGCCTATTATATCTAACACTTTTATGTCTTCTTCCATTGTAGCCAACCACACTGTTCTTGGTCTTCCTCTTCATATTGGTACTAGTATTCCACCTCCCAATTCAACCGTAGCTCCTTGTTGCCTGGCAGGGACAACCCAACCCAACACATACTCAACTACTCTCCTGTTTTAACTGTCATACTTTCTTTTGGGAATTGGTTCCAACGTCCTATCCAAATTTTTCTATGTATCGCAGCCCCTTTACCTTTTATCCCTACATATACACTTTGGCCTAGATGTGTTATTTTTTCCATAGTGCAATTTTTAATCTGACAGTTGCCATATTCGACGTTGTATTATACAATTTCGAACTAAATAAATATCAGACTTTAACATTTTTTTCTATTTTGTCTTATTTTTCAATTTCTTGAATACTTCGCATATTTTCATATTTAAATACATAATACCTCAATAAAATCAACAAGCTATTGTATATAAATTACGAGTATAATATTAGTCTCTACTCAATTGTTTCCCATTCATTAAATATCCAAGTCGTTTCTGCATTTTATAGATATTTTGAAATATTTGCGGTTTTGTGAATTTTTTGATTTTTTTAACTCGTTTAGTTAAAAACTATATGAAATCACCATAACGCATATTAAAAACTATATAAAATGACCATAAGGCATATTCGAGAAAATGTATGCGATGTGTTTAGTTACGGTTTTAGGTAATTGAATTGTTAAATCATGGTACAGAATTCTGCGAGTTTTGGGATTAACAAATTTTCGATGGAATAATGATAATGATTTTACGCATTCGTTAACACAACCAGTTCAATCAGCGAATTAAAAAAAGTAACTCATCACAATCTAAGCAAACGTAACCTCGCACACAAGTCGAAAGAAATGATTTTAGTTAAGGTTTTAGGTGATTTAATTGTAAAAATATGTAAATTTTGGTATTCGTTAACTCAACTTCGTATTATTTTGTTTTACCCGGGAAGCCAAAGTGTCATTAACGATTTAATAGCTTGACTAAAAAATAGATCTTTGATTGATGAACCTACATATTATAAATTAATTATTCATAACTCTATCGCTCCTAAATTATATGGCCTCCCTGAAATTCATAAACCTGAAATCCCTCTTAGACCCATTGTTTCTTCAGTACAAGGACCCACTAAATTTCTATCTAAATTTATTGCAGATATTCTCTCTCTCGCGTTTGAAGAATTTAACTCCTTTCGTATAAAAGATAGTTTTTCATTTTCAGATCTCATTAACAATTTCCAATTACCCGAACGTTATGTGATCGCTTCACTTGATGTGGTTTCTCTGTTCACTAACATCCCTATGGATTTAGTATGTAATATTATAATAACTGGGATATGATTGAACCACACAGCTGTTTGCCTCATCTAACCTTCTTAACCACTTTGAAATTCATTTTTGACACAACTTGTTTTTCATTTAACAATCAATGTTTTTCACAAATTGTTGGTACCCCAATGGGATCTTCCCTTTTCCCCATCATTGCCGAAATTGTTATGAATAACTCATAAAAGATTCTGTTTACCTTTTCAATTCCCTTTCATGTATCAGTATGTTGACGATATCATCTGTAATATTCCTATGGATTCCAAGGGGACTGTCTTGGAAGTATTTAACTCGTTTCATGACCGCCTCCAACTTACTATTGAAATGGAACAAGATCAGAAAGTACCCTTTCTCGATACTTTGGTCACGAGGACTGGGGATGGTATTGTCAAACTTAACTGGTATCGAAAACCCACAAGTTCTGGGAGATACCTTCATTTCAATTCTTAAAGCCCCTTCCAACATAAATGTTCCAACATTTTACTTGAAAATAATTATCCTTCTTCACTTGTTAATAAATTACTTTTTTTAATCCTCCTCCCAGACTACGGAACGAACTTCCCCAAGAAACGGTATAAATTTACAAAAGTTTCCCTTACATACACTAACTGTCCCCTTCCTTAAAAAAAATATTCCAAGGCACCAACATCGTGGTCGCCGACAGAACCGCTAAACCTGTTGGCAAATTATTTTCCAATACTGAGGACAAAACCTCCATTCTTCTTCATAGTAATATTACTTAACAAATTCCTTGGGATGATTGTAACTAAGTTTACATAGGCCAAACTACTCAACGTTTTAAACAACGCATCACACAGCATAAAAGTTACACTATAATCAAACCACAATATTATTATAATTTTATAAGAGAAAAATTATAATAGCAGGATGTTTTTAGAGATGGTTCATATCAATAAAAATATAAATTCTATAAATTCTCGTTCAGATATTCAAAAACTTAGTACCATTTATTCTTACATTTTGAGTTTGTAGTTATTTGTAGTCTATTTAGTTGGTTTTCTTATAGTTTTTGATTAAGTTATGAATTTAATTTATTTAGCGAGTTCGTTATACAATACGAACAGTAACATTTTTACGTTGTACTCGTTTCTAAGGTTTCAGTTTTCATATTTAGACATCGTTCACGTCGAAATTTTTAAAAATTGTCATTTACCATCAAAATTTTTATTTATTTCGATTAATATTCAGAGCCTTAGCACCTTATCTTTATAATTTGTTTTCGACCTTGTTTTATTCCTCTAGTTGTAAGTATCTTTTTTAATTGTTACATGTATGTCAGATGTCACTTTTTAGTTATTCCTGAAGAAGCAATAAATAACATTGCGAAATATTGAATTAAAACAAATGAGTTTCTTTTAATAAGTGGAAGCCTGTTGATCGTCATCCCCAAGAATTTTATTAAATTATATATATATATATATATATATATATATATATATATATATATATATACAAGATAATCATGTGTGTAAAGAGGCCGACCACTTACATAAGCAGAAGGGTCAACACAGGCAAGGCTACGCGCGCAAAAGCCACAACGACGCAAAATTCTGCATCCTCTTTCTTCAATTTCCATCCGCTTTCATTTCTCCGCCACCCACGTTCCTGCGCGTTTACAGCGGAGCTCGAATCGCGCGTCCGCCCACCATATCTCATCTCCGCTCTCGCAGAACCGATCCTCATGAAATTTGCATTTATTTTAATTCAGCCGCGCTCGTGTTTGACTTGCATCTCGTTTGCATTTCCGCGGCAACATTTCGCGTCTCATCCGACCCCGACGTCACCGCGCTCTTCGGCCGCGTCCGCCAGTACACCATGAATTTTAAATATCCGGCGCCGCGGTTCGCGCCCCGATTCGCTCTATTTCGGTCACGTCCGCGACGGGTCGGTTAACTCGCAAGATGCAGATGTCACAGCGGCTTTTGTTAGCTCCGCGTTCCGAAAGTTCGTATTATTTATGATCGAAATTTACATAACGCGCCAGCGAAACATCTCGTCGATGGGAGGAGCTGGGCCAAAATGACACAAAAAAAAACTTCGTCCGAGGTCCCCCGGGACGAGACGTCTTGGAGGAGTCGAGCTCGTTAATTGCGACCCGACTCAAAGGAAAATCGCATAGGGAAGGAACTTCGGGATCGATACTCATCCCCCCTTCAATCCCCAACGGAGATAATTGACGTGCAACACAACGACTATGACCTTCGCAACGAATCGATTTTTTTTTCGTTCAATTTGACGTATCGTGCGTCGCAGTGTCACTCGTGTCCGAGACGACCGTCGTCGCGTCGTGGGCTGAAGAAAATAGCCGAAAGCATCGCCCAAACGATCAACGGGGGTGCTCCGCTTCGAGGGGACGCTTTGTTGACGTTGACTCGGCGAGCGTGGTACTTTCGCTACGGGATCGCTTACATAGTAGAGCAAATAATTTATATGGCGATTACTACGACGATAATAGCCGGCCCGGGGGAAAGTCAGGGGTAATTGAACGAATTTTGCTCGAGGGATCGCGTTAAATCCTACACATGCAAGGAATCGAAATAATTACATTCGAAGTTGATAATAACATTAACATAATAAATCTGAAAGTGAATATACTGGCGACGTTGGTGTAACGATCCACGACTTATAATGTTACGTTTCATTTTATGCACAGATGACTGCTTATAAATCAGCCAGCGTCTATATTGCTAGACGAAACTATGTTTTTATCTGATCAAATGAAAATGTTATTGTAATAATTTATCGAGCGGAGTATAAACGTCTTTTCCTGCTAAATTTCTTGGAAGTACTAGTTGTTACTTATTTCTTAATTTTAGAATATCTTACTATAAAGCTTTCACTATTTCTTTGCTTCGTAAAGGCGGGTGCTTGCATACCCATCACGTTTAAAATTGTATGTTGTTATATAAGGTTCCCATTTAAAAATGGAATTTATTATGATTTATTGCAGCAGAAACGCTATCATAACCTATTACCACAAAACTGCCATTTACTTTAACTCTGTTCTAAATCAAATCATCGCTCGTACGACCTGCTGCTGCTTTTGCATTCAGGGTCGGCTTAAAACGTATTATGCGTCGAAAAAGTTTAGTTTGAATGATAAAAATCGGAAAGAATTACCCAATAAAAACAACAACAAAAAACAATTCGTAAAATGTATATTCGATAAATAATTGTTAATGAAAAAATCGTGAATGGAGTTACTTTTTTAATCATCGTCAGAATCATGAGATAGAAAGACGTCATCTTCATCATTCAGTCACTATCATTCTCAGTAATAATGAATTGTTGAATTTCTGTAGAAGCATAAGTGCCTTCAACTTCTATCACGTGACGTATACATTTCTGCCACGAATATTTTGTAGTTAAAGTTGTTTGTGGCCGAATCAGATCTACTACACTACTAATTAAAGTCCGGGACCTATTGTTTCGACGAATTGCCTTCTTTAATGTGCTCCAGATTAGTTCAATCGGGTTTAGTGCAAGCGCAACACCTCGTGATCCTTATTTTTAGCCATTTCGTCAACTCTGTAACGTCGTGGAATATTCAGATTATTAATAATCTGTAAGAGGCCTCTTTTGTTACATCTTCCTTCTGGAATTGAAATTCCTCTTTACCCCTTCCTTCGCCTCACTCAATTTTTTCTTCCTTAACTTCCTTTTTCTCCCTTCTGCATTCTCCATCAAACCATGTGTATCCATCTCCTCTTCCTCTCATCTTCTTTGTTATCGCAATCCCCATTAATCTTTGTTATCGCCTTCCCCATTAATCTATCTTTTTTAATTCCTCTTCATACCTTCCTCTTGCCACTTCCCCCCATTCATTTCTTAGTCTCTTATTTTCTCCCTTATCTTTCCATTCCTTCTCTCTCTTCGTCACTATTTTTCCTACTCCGACCTCCAGTGGCATGTGATCCGATTCTGTCCTTTCCGCCACCCTAAATTCCCTTAACTATTTATCCATCTCCTCATTTATTACAACGTGATCTATCACCGACCTGCCATTTGGACCCACGTAAGTGAATTCCTCTTCTCCATCCCCCCATTGCCCTCCATTTAATTTGCTCCATCTCCCTTCTTCCAACCACTCCTTTAATACTTTTTCCTCCGCATTTATTATTTCGTCTTTTGACCTCCTTTCTTCTCTCCACTCTCTCCCTCTCCATCCTGAAAATGTTTCCACTCTTCCCGTTCCTGCATTCATATCTCCTCCTATCACTGCTTCTTCTATCCCTTCAGTTGCTTCTTCTACTTCTTTTATTATCTCCTTCATTCTTTGATTGCTGTAGATCGTGTATATTTCCCACCATCTTCCATTATTCTTAATTCTTCTTCCTTGTGTGCTGTCTGACCTTCGTTCTGCCTTTACCCCCGTTATTATTCCATGTTTTACTGTCTACCCACGTTTCCACCAATCCCATATAATCGAATTCTTCTATATAACGTACTAACCCGCTGCACTCTCCCTCTATCCATTTCTTCAACCCCGCTATATTCCAAAAACACGCCTTGAATCCCTTCGCCTTCTCCTCCTTTCTCTCCTTGTGTGATCGCCTACTTTCCCCTCCTCTCCCTTCCTTTATCTCCCTCTCCCCCCTTTTTTGCACCAGCGTTTCTTTCGCACCGTCCCACTTCCACCAGCTGTTATATATTTTTAACTTTCTATAACCCAATTTCACTCTCCGTCCTTGTTCTCTTTCCTTCACCGCTTGCTTCCGATCTTCTCCCCTTTAAATTTATTTGCTCCAGTTTTCATGCATTGCCCCCATCACGAGTCTGGTACTTTTTGGCTTCCCTACTGTTCCACTTCCAGACCTCCCCTTCCATTATGGTGGAAAACCACCTACGTTTTTACCTTTATTCATTTCTTGTTTCGCTTCCTACCTTACTTCTCTGTATGGCCGTTTCTTCTCTGGTAAGAGATTAGTTCGCCTATTTTTCGTGCTGTTTGTACCGTTACGATAGCTCCAATGTCTCCTTCCAAAAGTTTATCGTACCCTGCAAAACTATATTCTTCCTTCTCGTTTCCCTCTCAATTTTTTGAATCCTTTTCTTTCAATACAACCTCATTTTTGTTCTTTGTTTCTCTGTCTGTTCTGTCCCATGTTTCCTTTAATTCCTCTATTTCTTTTCTATATTCCGTTTGTGCATCTTTTAGTTTCTTTATTTCTTTTTTGTACATTTTTACACATTCCTTGGGAGAAATCTGACAATTTCTGTGTCTCCAAAGAATTATAAACAATGCTGGAGAGTCGGGTATTGAGCTTCCAGCGAAATATCAACTATGCTATACTTGGTACCCAACTCTCAAACATTCTTTAACTTGGGTGGGTATGCTTTGGTTCTTTTGTAGATTTTTGGAAATTTAAATAAAAAGAAAATGGCAACTATGTGTATTGAAACAATGGTAAGGAATTTTGAACCCTACCAGTGGTACGAATCGGCTGTTACGTTACCAGCAATTTTGATTGTATTGGCCTTGCATGAATTTAGAAATTTCTGTATATTTTTCCACTGCTTATTGGAATTCGAACGTAATCAATGTTGGCGAATCACGTTCAACAATTTCCAGGTAACTTTATTTGTCAAAATTACAGTAGAGCCTGTAGTCAGTCGATTCGAATAGAGCAGCTGCATAGAAACTAAAATAAAAGAGCAAGGTGCTCTGGCAGGATCGCCACGTAATATTTTTTTAATTATATATATTATGAATATTTTATAAATTTTTATTTTATTTGTTCTTCATCATGGTTAAAATTAATGTAGCACGTGCCTCATAGTGTGATGTTTATTTAGCAATGACTACTCCTACCATAATATTATAGGTATTTTGCTGAGTGAGGCCCGATGGCATCCAAGGCATATACAATTGCAACTTATCGCAATTATTAATTGCCCTCTATAATACACAGAATGTACGCAATGCAAAGATTACTTAATTCGAATCAGGTCGTCGATGTTCTTATTTCATAACTGTTCCATAAATACACTCTAGATGATAGGACTATACCCTAACGGATGTATGTACGACGTCAGAATTGCACTTGAAAAAAAAATCCGTGGAAAACATAAAAACTCTGCTCTAGTAGCATACTTTCGCATAAAATTAAAAAAAAAGTCTAGTGTGACAAAAAGGCGACGACCCTAATTCTCAATTCTATAGAATGTTGGGCGTTAATTTCTAACGCAGCCACTGAGACAATTTTCCAAATATATAAATATCGTAGATTTGGGCGCCAAGAAGCTAAATTACCATTCAATGAACTGTGCGATTCAGATAGAACTTTCGCTTCCCTGGGCGATAAAAATTTAATATTTCCCAATTTTGCTTTGGAAATACTGGCTTTAAGGAACTTAAATCGTCCAAGCTTTAGGACGCGGTGCCACGTTTAGCCTTTGTGTTAATCAAGATCGAATTTGAGTAAAGAAATTGGTGTCATTTGATGCCATGGCCAAAATGTGATATTATCAGTCAGTATCAATCACATTTATAAAACTGCTAGAGATGCCCAACCATGAAAATTATTGCGACATTTGTAGTGTTACTATGTTGGGTTGGGTTGAGAAGACTGTTGCCTCATTTATTTTGAACTAACTAAAGCAGCTGCGCCGAGAAAACGACGGAACACTCTTCACTCGACTCTGACTAAACTTTTTCGTTTCAGATTGATATGTTGAGAATCGGCATGCTGTTGAGCTGTATTTTCATGACGAACACGACGGCCCTGGACGAGACGAGCGCCCGCGCCAACCACCTGGACGGCGGCGACGTCGACTTCGATAATTACGCGGTCACCTGTTACATCTGTGTCAACGTTTCCGATAACCTGATATGCAACCAGTTCGCCATCGATCGGCCCTGCAAACCAGGTGAGCGGCGCCCCCGCCTAATTGGCCCGTTCCCGATCCGGTATGTGTTGCGCCAGGCCGTACAAGTGACGATCGATGGAAAACCCATCATCGGCGCGACGGGCCTCGCGGCGACGGCGATTCTAATCGCCCGGCTTTGTGGCTCGCGAAAATTTATACTGGAAGACGAAAAACTGGCGCTAAATATCAGACATATTTTGTGATTAATTTCGGGTAGTTGACGACTAGAGTTCTAGATTGTGTGGGATAAATTCGCCATCGTGGCTGTTATCCAACGAAATTAATCAAAAGCCAAAGGCATACACGATTCATTCTCCTTCTTTATGCGCCACACATAAATATTCTTCTCACATAATCTTCAATCCAATAATATTTTCTTCAACTCTTAGTGCTCAGACGCTCATCAATATTTGCTTTATTCTCTCTGTCTCATCTTCCTCCCTCCTTCTCCCTCTTCCTCTTGCTCTTTTGCACTCTCCTTCTCACTCTTCCTTCACAGACCCTATCCACCCCTTTACCCGTCTCACATTTCCATTCATCTCTTACTCTGTTTCAACAACATAATCTTTATTTCCTTGTAATTATTTCTATCCACCTACTGTCTAGGAATCTCCAGAAACCTTCCCACCATATTTCTTAGGCGCTGACCAATCTCCACCCTTCTCTATTTAGCTTGATTTTCAATACGTATTCTCGAGCTACGTAAAAATTGAGTAGATAGCTAAGCCGTGTCGGCGTTATGAATTCCTACAATAATGCATTACCCACTCTCACCATCATAAATATGTCAATTATTACAACTTTCTTCAATCATATAGCCTCCTTAAACTGTTTACCAAAACCCCATACACCCACACACTTTCAACCCAAACCCAATACAATCCAATCCAAAAAAAGTTTTCCATATATGCCAATAGAAAATTTTAGCTTCATTGGTGTATGCATTGGCTAAATAGAATGTCGCCAATTTGGTTCAAGATGGCGGACATTTTTTTCATGGCCGATGTGTCAAATCTTTGTTCCAGCTATGTCAATGCTAAATTGTAACTTAACACGCCTTTCTGAGATGGAATGCCGCAATTTTCTTGAATTAAATTAATAAGTAGGAGTAGTTTTTATCAATGATGAAAATTTATTATAATGCACAATTTGTAAGTGTTTATAAGTCATATGGAATTTCGCAAGTAGATTATTATGAAACGTCGACACGGCTAAGCCTGTCGTAAAATTTCCAACAATACTTGACGATAATTCTTTTTCGCTGCTTCCACTGCACTTGTGTGGCTGTTTCCGTTCATTTTTGGGCAAATTCAAAAACGTACGTTTGGCATCCACGGGGTGCTCAATGCAAAACACGACATTCGGAAAACTAACAATGCGTTACCATCGACGCGTGCGTGCGGCCCTGCCTTTCGATTTGCTTCGAAAGGAGCGGATTTTTGGATCATTGACGATGCCGATGGTGGGGACTGGACGTCGCTTTGATATATCGAAACCCGCCCTCATGCCAGTCTTCCTATTTCCTACCTCTCTTTGTCATTTTCTTTCCACGAGGTAATTGGGCGTATATAGGCTGCCCCTGTTTACCTACCTTTCTTTACCCATTTGACCTTTTACCAAGACATCTATAATCGTTGTATAAACTTTAGAAGGATTTAGCATTAGTGACCTACTTACTCTATGTTCCATGCAAATTGGCACAGGCCTTCCGATAACTGTGTTTTTCTAATCCATTATGTCTCCAAAGCTCTTCCACCGAACACCACCATCCAACGTCTAATCCATTAAATCAATTGCCTTCTCATTCTTTATTTCTCGCACCATGCGGCTCCTCCTAACTCAACGCCATTTCTTCCTTTCCCCGTTACCATCATCATATTCCTCCTTCGCCTCTCTTCGACTCCTGGATTATTTATGAATCTTCCCCATTCCCATTCATCGATCTCTTTCGTCCGATTTTACTGACATTTTCTTCTTGTCGAGTATTCCCATCCGCTGTTCTCCTTTCAGATTATCTACTTTCATTTCTCTTAATTACTGTTCTCTCGATTTTCAATCACATGGTGCTTTATATCTTCTTTTTCATTTAGATGTGTTTACGTATCCTCATTCAATGTTTCTCTCGAGTCTACATCATCCACATCCGTCATCAAACCACTCGTTTACTTTGTCTTACGTTTGTTATGTTGAACACTTGCGTGGCAATATAATTCTATCTCTAACGTAGTATTTGTATGCACTATGTTTCTCTAAATGAGTATTAGACACATTCTAAAAAGGATTGGCAATCAATCATAAATTGTTTGTTAGTCGCTTAAGTGTAATTTTTGGAAATATAGCGTTTTTTAAATGTAATAAATTTGCAATTATTTGCATCACCAATTACAATGTTGTTCAATGTATTTTTTGAATTCAGTTGAAAACGGAGGGTCAACGAATGATTAAACATGAATCGTATGATCAGCTTAAGTTAAACCAATGACAATGGTTCTCTAAATCGTCATTAAAGACAATTTCAAACGGAAGTTGCAATTGTGTAACAAAAGCACGGTGCGCCTTCCATAATTAGCTTGTCTCTTCGCCGCTCGAACCAACACACAAAAACTAATCTCCATTCTGTATTGATTTCGTCTGATTAAACAGTTCTCACCATTGCTGATGTTGCATTTTATAATTAGCGTGGTCTATTTCCCTCGCACATATACTTGCATGATCGACCTAGGTAATCTGTGTAATATTGAACATAATGATGAACTACGTTCTTTGTAACCTGTTTTATATTACATTATCTTACATCATGAGATGTGCAGATTTGTAAAAACATCCTGGGTGGTTGAAACAGTATTTCCTGAAAATAACTAACGACGCCGATTATTTCCAACGAGCCATCCGACGAAAGGGCGTCTAACAAATTCTTGTTTAATCGTAATTCATATATTTTCTAATTCACGTTTCTCAGTAAATCTACTTCTTTCTCCGCATTACGGGGGGATTTGAGGATTGAACCACAAACTCCTTCAACATCACTGGTCGCAAGCGAAAAGAGATAGCGACTGATTTATTCAGCGTTAGATAGAGGAAACTTTGCATCTATTTTAATTCCTTTAATCCGACGGGCGCAAAAAATCGCCGGGCGACAGCCAGTCTCCAACGTCGCGTCCTCAGGGCTCATCTCGCCGCATAAAACTGCCATCTAATTGAATTTCAGCGAAACACGACCGGAGCGTCGCGGCGTCGCCGTCGCAAAATCTCAATTAATTTAAAACGGTCTCGAAGAATCGCACGGCGACGGACGACGACGACGTAAAACACTCGGCTATTCCTTCAGTTTCCAGCCGTCGGGGACGCGGAGAAAAATCGCCCCGCCGCCCAGCTTCCCGGACCCTTGGTCGGCATTCATCAACGCCCGTATTTATCACATCGGTTTCCGCCGGGAAATAATTTTCTGTCTAGACGCCGGCGAGCGATGTTCCGACTTGCACCCTCGGGGCCAACCTTACAAGGATATTAAGACCGCAACGTTTCCGGAGGTGCCATTAAACGAGACGTTAATATTGCTCGCATCGCGAAAGGCACCTCGATGGGAGGGAGGGGGGAGCGTTACGTCTCCGATGCAAATGGCGCGTCAAAATTAAATGTGTCGACGCGGACGTTTCTGAATACATTATCGTCGATTTTTCTTTGTTATGAATGTGGAGTATCGTAACGGGGGTAAGACTGACAATCTGGGGGATGAGTGAAGCGCCTACCTCAATGCTAATACGGACGCGTCGACGCTCTGAAAAATTTGAATCGTTCGACAACGTGGATGGGGGTTGGTACTCTGACACGACTGCGGCATTTTAAGGAAATTGATATCGACATACGATACCATCGCCTACATGTGCTATTTTTGACTGGCAGGTAACAATTGATTAAAATTTAATAAAAAAAACACTTCATCTTTTTGATTTTTCTTTAATAATGTAATGTGCCCCTATTTCTGATACACTCATTGACCCGCCTTGGCATTGATTCCAGCAGGTGATCAATGTCTTCTTGGGGTATGGCATCCCAAGTAGCCTGTACTTGATACCGTAGAGCTTCTATTGTCAACGGTGGGTTCGGTAGATTCCTTAATCTTCTACCCATCATGTCCCACACGTGCTCAATGGGCGACAAATCGGGAGATCTTGGTGGCCAAGGCAAAAGATTAACATTGGCCTTTTTAAAGAAGTCAAGAGATACCCTTGCCACGTGAGGTCGTGCATTATCTTGCAGGAAAAGTGGGTCTTCCAGCCCTCGAAGATATGGAAGAACATGTGGTTCTACCACTTCGTCAATGTAGCGTCGGGCGATCATACTGCCCCGAATGATGAGCAAGGGTGACCTACTGCCGTAAGCAATAGCACCCCACACTATCAACCCCACAGTTCGCTGAACATGCCTCGCAATCGAAACATTAGGATTGCGCCTTTCTCCACGTCTTCGTCTAACAGTCATCCGACCATCATGCATTCCTAAACAAAATCGCGATTCGTCACTAAAGACAACTCGATGCCACTCCAAGTTCCATTGAAGTCTTTCCGTGCACCAGGCCAAACGTTCCTGGCGATGTTGAGCAGTGAGGGGTAGCACAAGATGTGGGCGGTAAGACAGCAAGCCAAAGGTTCTTATTCGACGATAAACTGTTCGCAAGCCTATCGGACGACCTTGTTCATCTAACCATTGATCAGCTATTGATCTAGTTGTAGAGAATCGGTCTCTCAAGGCCATTAGTCTTAAACGGCGATCTTGACGTTCATTGGTTCGTCTTTGACCCCCAGTGCCTCTTCTCCGACGTTCAACCCCATGTTCAGACCACGCTTGATAAACACGCATTATTGTTGAGTGGTGCCGTCCCAAACGGTTGCCGATTTCTCTACACGAAAAACCTGCTTCTCGTAAACCAACAATCCGCCCTCAGTCAAAGCCACTCAACTTCTGGTAAACTTGAGGTCTCCTTCCTCTAGGCATCGTTAAACACTTGAAACACTTTAAACTAAAGAACGGGATCCGAAAAAGTGGAACAAATTCAAAAAATTACTCGATAATTGCTTGTCTATCACCACCTCTAAAAATGACACAAACGTCAAAAATCCCATGACTACTTGATGATTGGGTTTCAAATTTTATCAACTATTTCCCTGGACTAGTCCACTATTCCTGCCAAATTTGGTCCAAAAATTCCCACCCCTTCTAGGTGGTGCAGTTTATACGTCACTGAGTATATATGTACTTGACGCTTGGCTATAACGAATCCATGAAAGAACTAATAACATAAGAAGACTTGCCAATTATAACAAACATACCCAGCGCGTAAAAGTTGATTTGGGTTAAGAAATACTCGTACTCTTATGCAATTACAGACGTCTTTGACGTCTTTAATTACATTCGCTGGCATATATTTTGGGTAACGAATTCAAACTCGAGTATGGAAAATCTAACAGCAATATCTTGGCCATATGAAAGCGACATAATTACAGATACTGCTGACAAAAACATGCAGTAAAAATTACAAAAAAACATAACAATAAAACGAAAATCATAATCGACAGTTACGAACAGTAAGAATGTTTGACGAAGTCAATGCAATGCATCGCTGACGACAGAGTTAGGATTTGTAAAAAAGTTTAACGAGAAGAAGACGTGAAATTGACACTAAATCATAAATATGAATTAATAATTTAAACACAATCAAAACATTCGCAACTTCTAGTTACAGGTTTCGTCCTGACATAGAGACGTTGCAATCCCTCATTAAGGGGGGATCCTGCTTTAGGAGGCCTTAAGGGGCGATCCTGCTTTAGGAGGCCTTAAAATAGCGCTTTGGGGGGAATGAAAAAAAATGATCAAGTTTAGTGAACTTTTTAGAGCATTTTATTGCATATTTGAGCATTAAAAAAAAATATGTCGAGAGAAAAATATTTAAACAGAACCGATTTTTATGCACATTTGTGCAACACCTTTCAATTGCAATTTACAATTGGTGGAAAAGATGTAGCCCGTAATTTTTGTTTGAAACAAAAAAAACCAAAGAAAATGGTAATTCTCATATATTTTCTTCTATGTGAACTAAAAAAAACCCAAAATTTTGAAATTCAAGATTTTTCTCAGGTTTGAATTTAAATGTGCTCTTTGCAGGAAGAGAAAATCATTTCAACTTGCTAAAAAAGTTGTTTAGAATTTTTTTTTTTCATTAATCTTTTTAGTTCAAATAGAATAGAATGCTACTGAAGCCAACAAAAGTTTTGTTTCGTTTTGATTGCTTGTCTACTTTTCTCGCAATCACGCCCACCAGTTTAGAAAAATCGTAAAAACGAAAACTCGAGAAAACGCGCTCTAAAGTTTACGATCAGGAAAAATGTTAATTTTCGATTACTTACGGAATATCTCGTTATAATCCTACTATAGCTCTTACGAACTCAAAATATTATTGTTTCGAACGACCGATTGAACTTTTTTCAGTACATAGTTCTGTTTTTGTTACTGCGGGGAGGGGGCGCGTTTAGTTTGTCCGAGCGTTCATGCGTTCGTATATTTTTTGCTCGACACCTCACTGTGTTTAGTGCTGTATCTTTCAAAATATTGCTAATTAGCCGCTATAACTTTTTATACATATTCTTAGATATATTAGGCATAGATTTGAGCAATAAAAAACAAATCGATTTTTTTAGCCTTCTAAAGCAGGATCCCCCCTTAAATTGCAGCCATATAAAACTTGTTCACTAATCCCCTACCAGCCAAACGCTTTTATATAATTGAGTTGCAACGTCATCTACATTAAATTTGATTGATTTTCGAAGATAAATTAGATTCTTATAAATGACATTGACATTAAAGGAATCATAAAAATGCGAAAAGATATGGATGGAATCCTACCCAAACCATTCAAAGCCAAACCAACCCAATTCAGTTGAACTAAAGTCTTGGCTGCCGCTTCGAAATATTTATCTGCTAATTCATTCCAAAATAAGAATCCAACACATGATGTCGTTTCCAACACCAGGAACCACCAAGACCAGTTCATAATTATTTATAGAACAAGGTTTGGTTTATGATATTTGCCGGTTTGACAATAATCATATCACAATAGATAGTTACTTAACAGTGAAGTTAATTAGTTAGATAGTTAGCTAGTTAGCCACTCAGGTAGTGAATTATATGCATGATTATCAATTAATTATCAATTATCAAATTAGCCAGTTAATTAATATCAAAGTTAGTTATCACGCTAGTTAGTTAATTATTAATCAATCTAGTTAGATAGTTGGCCATCACACTAGCTAATTAAATAGTCAGCTATCAAACAAATTTATTAGTTAGTTATGAAGCAACTTAAAGTGAAGCAACTTGAAGTGCTACATGGAACAATAAACAATTTGACACAAAACAAAACTTCATTCTTTGAAAACGTTAGCCCCAACAATTCGTAAGTTGAGTAACAACCCAATAATAAAAATATATATTTCTTAAGAAAGCCATCATACGGCTCAAATTCTCAACCGCCACAAATATAATCTGCAAACCCAACTCGTCCCGATTCTCACTTGGAATGTTGATCCGGGTTTAAGGAATACTTTAAACTCGGCCGATAATGGATTGCGTTGGCAATCGTTTTCGACCCTTCTCAACCATAATTTTGCAAACATATTTCTAGGCCGCTTTAAAACTCGAGTCTTGGTTGGGTTGGATAATTGGGCAGTGATTTTACTTCAAAGAGAATCAAAATTTTGTGCGGGTCTTCGAAATTTCCCGCTTTCGAGTCGCGCAGAAAGAATCCCAGCCAAATCCACGATGATTTATATTTATTCTAACCATAAGATTTCGATTCAACCCGAATAGTACCCAAGACAAAACCAACCCAACCCAATTGAGTCCCATAAAAATCTAGGCATGGGTCTACGAAATCTACCCAATCCGTGGTTGGTTGGGCATGACTTACAATCTTTGAAGATGGTCTTCCCCCAAAACTGTGCCTGGTGCTGATCTTTCAAATAATATTGAAATAAAATTATATCTTGCTATATATACGTAGTTAATTAGATAACTACAAATAGTTAGTTAATAGTGTTGTTAATTAGTTACCTAGTTAGATATTTAGCCATCTAGATAGTCAGCTACCCAGTTAGTGAATTATATATAAAATGTATTAAGGCATTGAATTGATTAATCAGGCTATTATATCGTCCAGTTAGTTACCGAGCAAGCTTGTTAGTTACGAAAATCTAGTTACTTAGTTAACTAAGAAAGTAGGTAGTCAATTAGTTATCATAATAACTAGCTACATATCTTTGAATCCAGTCATCTGAGAAAATAGCTAGTTAGTTAATGGATCATTACTATAGATAGTTAGCCAACTATGAAGTCAGTTATACATCTAGATGAGTAGCAACACAAGTCGATAATTATAAGTAAGATTATCAATGTAGTGCAGTAGTTAATTAATCAAATTACTCAGTTACTTACCTATCAGTCTAGTTTGATAATTTGTTATGGAACTCTCTAGTTAATTATCTATCAATTTAGTTATTAGGTTAATATGAATCTAGATAGTTAGTTATCAAATTTGATAGTTAAGTATCAATAAATCTAGTCACATAGTTGGTTATCAATCTAGATAGTTGGCCATGAATCTAGCTAATTCATTAGTCAATAATAAATTGACGGAGAGACAGTAGTATTTAAATATGAAAAAAACTATAACGTATGTCCCCGGATTGAGTTTACAATAGGTATGATAGACCAAAAATTAATTGGAATTTCATATTTTGGGGTTCCGCCATGAACTTATTTTTAGTTTTTTTTTAAATAATTAGGCCTTCACAGTTGCAAAGACTATTTTAGTTCTAGGTAAACTAACTTTTCCGTTCACAGTACGTCAAGGTATTACTACAAATTTTCAGAAAAAAATATAAGAATTTTAAGTAAATTATTAAAACAAAAAACAACTATTAAGTTATTCTATTAACCCTCCACCTTCGTCGCTGCATAATTCAATCCGCCGTCTCTAACACTGTACTAAATACATTTCCTGTTCTAACGTTAGCATTTAATTATAAAAATATTGTCATTACTTCGCAATGAAAATCAGTTTTGTGATATTACTTTAACGATATGAAAGATAACGACCCATGTCATACTACAATAAATACTTGACATTGCTGTTTCAATTGCAATACTGACCAATACTGGATTTTATCAAAGGAGGCCGATCATTATGAAAACTTGTATAACGTCAAAACTTTACATTCTGTGTTAGATTCCTAGTAACACTTTGGCGTACTGTGAGCAGAAAAGGTAGTTTACTAAAATAGTATTTACACAACTGTAAAAGCCTACTTGATTTTAAAAAATCGAAAGTAAACTAAAAATAAGTTTCAGACCAAGCAGGGTGAAATCCCAAAACATGAAATTCCAATTCGAAAATTTTTGGTCAATCATACTTAATCTAAACTCAATCCGGGGACATACGGTATATAAAAATGTACCAATTTAACAAATCCCTCCACACTTGATCTTAACAAATCTATATATTTATGTATTTCGGCAAATAAGTTGCCGTCTTCAGCAGAAACTTTAAAAACATTTAAATCGCTAAAAAATTCAAACAAAGAGAGAAAAGTGTTAAACTTAGTATTTCTAGCTAAGGTGTTACCGTTGAAAATATTCTCTTCGATGATTTTTTATGTTTTTTGGTTCTACTAATGATGGCAACTTAGTTGCCGAAATAAGTATATAGATACCTTAAAATCACGTGTGGTAGGGTTTCATAATTCTTTAAAAATACTAACCCCAACAATTCGTATGTTGGGAACCAACCCACATATCTGCCAAAAATTAAGAAAACTAGCAAATTTCTCAACTTCTCAGCCGCCACTAATAGAATCCGCAAACCCAACTCGTGGTTCTTAGTTGGAATGTTGCGCCCAACTGATCCGAGTTTAGGGACTATTTTAAATTCGGTTTCAATGGATTTGAGATTGCAATGGCCAATGACCCAAGCCCAATGCACATTGGTGATTAATTTGAATCTTTGCTTGGTATTTGAAACGTTCTCACAAATCCTGCCTCGGATTACTTGAAAGATAATCAAAATTTTGTTTGGCGTTTTGAAATATCATGCTTTCAATTCGCACAAAAAAGATTCCAACCAAATCCACCTTTGTATTTATTCTACGATTTCTATTTAATTCAACCCTAACTAATCGTACCCAACCCAATTGATCTATATCAAAATTTGAGGCTACAGTTTGGAAGTTTACCCCATTTGGGCATCACTGAAAATCTGTAAAGGTGAGTTTCCCCCAAAACATTTGCCTGGTATATCTCTTTCGCAATGGGTTGGCTATACATTTTAAGTATATGATCAGGACCTAGAATTATCTACTAAAAGTGAAAATTCGAGCAGGTTGATGGGTTTCTAAAAAATATATATTTTTTTCAGATGATTGGGGTTGGTTCGCAATGTACGAAATCTTCGGGGCCTCATTTCAAATAATTATGAATATGTTGGGTTTAAATTAGCAAAAATGTTTTGCGTCAAATTATTCTCCTATGTAGCATTTTTTAAGTATCAAAAATACGAGAAATATTAACTAACTAATACATTGTCTTGACCTAGCTGACTAGGTATTTTGATAACTATCGAGATTGATATGAAGCTAATAACTATATTGATAGAGTGATAGATTAATAGATTAATTAAGAATTAAGTAGCTAGTTTTATAAAAAAACTAACTAAGTAGATTGATACCTAATTAACTGGCTAATTTGATAGTCTGATGACTAACTAATTCACTACCTTGATAATCTTACATAACCACCTGAGTTGCTAATTATCTAGATGACTAACTATATATCTAGCTAACTAATTAACTTCAGTTAGCTATATATCTATTAATTAACTACCTATTTGGCTAGCGTCCATAGCTAGCTACTTATTGTGATAACATTTATTTTAAATTATAGTTGATGGTGTGTAGACATAAGTGGAGCTAAATTGAGCAGTGAGAACAGCTAATTGTTGAGGTGTTGTAACACTGGAACTAAATTGAACACTGAAAGCCATGCCAATATGTTCCAACATTGTTTTAACCTACAGCTAATTGTTGAGGTGTTTTAACACTGGAACTAAATTGAACAGTGAAAACTCTACCAATGTATTGCAACATTTTTAAACCTACAGCTAATTGTTAAAGTGTTCTAACAGTGGAAGTACATTGAAATGTGAGAACTGTACCAATGTGTTCTAACATTTTTTAACATGCAGCTGATGTTTTTTTTTGGTTAGATTGGGTGGGGACCTAGTATTTAGAACTAGAAAAAGTATTCCAGGGTTCACTACAAGTACAGTGGATGGTTTTGATGTTGTAACACGCAGTAAACCATCTTGAATCATGTTCCAATAGTTAATGGTAATGGAACAATTGTTAATGGTATTATTTTTGACGATTTTAGGTTGAGGTGGTTACAGTTTTCCAGTAGAGGATCAGGAATTAGTATAGAGAACTACATAAAGTATACCAACTGTTATTTCAAACTATAATTTATGGTAGTGAGACAGAAATGGAACGACATTGAACAGTGAGAACTGTTCCAATCGTTTATGGTGGTGGATCTATTGTTGGTAGTAATTATGTTTGACGGTCTTTGGGTTAGGTAGGGCATTGTGTTCTAGTATATATATAGGGTGTCCCAACAATCTGACAAAGTTCCCTTACGGCGTTATGTTTTCGAATGATGATATTGTCAATTGATTGTTACTCGAGGGTGGAGGTGGGCGTCAAATGACAGTGTCCACGTTGGGTGCCTTAACCCTTTCGATAGCTCTAATCGCGAAAGCAACAACAGGGGCAAGTTTAAAATTTATTTTCCGTTTCAGGGGAGACATTCTGCCACACATTGCATATAATGGATTCGAAAGGCACCAGCGTCCTGGTGAATAAAAAGTGTACGTCCGAACGCGAGTGCCAGCGGACGAAGGTCGGTTGCGTGGAAATAGACACCCAAATGGTGAGTGAGCCAAGGCCTTTTTGGGGAGGGAGGCCGATTGTGAACGTTCGAGCCCGACCCGTACCAGAATCCATCGATCCTTCAAATTAACCCCGATTCTTAGCGAAACTTCGTCGAGCGAATCACGCTAATATTATTTTAAATCACCGAACGGCAGTTTTACTTCAGTTGCAGTTTTCGCCGTCCGAAAATTAATCGCGTAATAAGGCAATTTAACACTCCGTCTACTCGACGTTCGACTTCGCCGTTCCGTCCTCATTTTTTCTAATTTGGATAGTCGACGATGCTTGAACTTCTCCAATTGGCTTTCGCGCACTTTTGCAGCAATTTACAAATTGGGGCCAATTACGTTGCCATGTTGTTTTAGTTGTAGATCTAATTACGGCAGAAAAATTGCCAATTTAAAGCGCGACTGCCTGGCTAATCTTAACTCTTTTAAACAACGCGCCGCCAGCCGGTTAACGAACAGTGATGTCAAGGACCAATTCGTTCGATTATTTCCAGATGTGCGTCTCGTGCTGCGACCAGAACTACTGCAACATGAACGTGCCGACCAACTCGAGCAGCGCCGTCTTCGACGACAAGATAACCAAGATGCGGATGCTGGCGAAGAATCTGTTCAAGGAGCGCGAGAAAGCGCTGACCACCACCATCAAGGACGCGAACAGGGCGAGCAGGTTCGACTGTCACGTGTTCGGCCAGTTGACCTGGCTGTTCTTGATGCTGGAGAAGCGGTTCTTGTGAAAAGCGCGCGCAAAAACTGCCCCGGATGCGCGATCCACTGACTTTTCGAGAAAAAACGAAATACGTAATCGATGCGGGTTCTGCATTGCGAACTACGATAGATTCTATGAGAGACGTTAAGTTTGAGGTTAAGTAATTAATGCGATTTCAATTGGTGTGAGTTGCGTTCGAGTTTCGAATTTGCGACGCGTGGCAATTTTTTTGGGCAATAAGATGATGGTTTCTGAAACTAAACATAAATCCAATGTTCTTCATGTGCCCAAAGGATCGTTAAATAAACCCAACCTAACCCAGCCCAAAAGAAAATAATGTTGACGCTTTCGCGAGCAGTTTCCGAAATTAAACTGTGATTTAAAAAAGTTAATGTTATATTAATTAAGTTAAGTTAATTAAAAAATATCAGAGTTCAAAGTTCAAGAAAACAACGAGTTCATCGACTTCTGAAATTTAACCCAAAGATTACCGAATTCAAGTTTTACACGCGCATGAAGTCAGCCCAACCCAACCCAACCCAATCCAACCCAACCCAAATTTTTTGACACTAGACCTTCAGCTTCGTCGAGTAAACTCAATCAAACCGGAAATAATAAGTTTAGTACATTTGCACAATTAATTACCAGACAAATTTAATTCGAATCCCAATTCGGTGTACGCTTCATCCCTATGCCCACAATGGAAAAAATGAAGTAAAGACTGTGATTAATTTTTTAATGTTAATGTTAATGTTAATGTTAATGTTAATGTTAATATTAACTAAGTTAAAATATCAAAGTTCAATGTTCAATGTTCAAGAAAACAACGAGTTCATCGACTTCTGAAATTAAACTCAAATAATGGCCAATCTAAGTTTTACACGTGTACGAACCCTAAGCGCCATGAGTAAACCCTGTCAAACTAAAAATATTAATGTGCTAATAAGTAATACAAAAAACCTCATTCGAAACCCAATTGGGTTATAATTTGTGGGCATAACAAAAAAAATACGTTAAGTTTAATGTTTTCCATACTGAAACCCATAGAACACCGAACCCAAATTTTTTGACATGCCTCAACCTTAAGGTCAGTTGAGTAAACCCAATCAAACCAAAAATAATAAACTTAGACCATTTTTACAATTCGTTTCTGTATAAATAGTAATAAAAGTAATACAAAAGACAGTCCGGCTTCGTGAGTGCGGTTTGCTAATGACTCCATGTCTCACAATAATGCACGCGTCTGCAGCACATATGTGCTGCGATCAGCACTATTACCGACTACAAGGTTGTTGTTGAATCGGTTGCAGTGTAATACGTCAGCTAGTTTCTACATTTGTTACATGTTACTTAACAAAAGACAACAAAAATTATTAATATGAAACTTTTGAGTTCACTATCAGGTTGAGGACTACTTCGATTTTGGCGGTTTTTGAATGGCCAACGCGTTTGTTATACCCTAAAATTCAACCCAATAATACATAAGTGGGCTCAGAGACTATTATTTATTTATTTATTTATTTATTTAAAAAGGTATGTATAGGATTATTGCATCAGGTTGAATTCTTTTAAGACCAATCCTAAACTTTGCAACTAAGATGTGTAGACGTCAAAGGCAGATGTCTGCGTGACCTGGAAATGCAATGCAGGTTGCAGACTTTCCGCCTAACCGCAGCAGTGATACTGTTCAGACACGTCTAGATGGCGTTAATGTACTATTGGCTTCTAGTGTGCAATTAATGTATTTTTAGAGGAATTATAAAAATATAAGTATAAATCGAATTTAATTATTATTTAAAAGAGGGCGGAGCGAAAATTAAATTTAATTAAATTAACGAATTTAAAAAAATAGTCAACTAATGCTTCGCGACATTGCTTTTTCAAATACCCAAACAAACTAAAACTTAATATATAAATAATAAATAAACAATCCGTTTATTTAAATTGGGAGCCAAGTTTTCAATTTTTTCATCAATTAAATAATTTTTTAATTAATCAAAATTACATTTGAAAACTGCCCAACCCAACCCAACCCAACCCAACTCTACCCGACCCAACCCAACCCGAAATCAATTTAAAATTAAAGTTAAACAACCAAAAATTAAAACAAATAAAAAGTAAATGAAATATATATGGCAGCAAATTTGTTAAAATGTAATTAACATTCCAAACATTTTTTAATTTCGCACCAAAACAGTTTATTCTTTTTTTATTCAATTAAATTAATTTTTGAACAAAATGAAATTTAATAACGAAATTCGGCGAACAGTTTGGTCGTTTTTTAATATTTATTCGTAAATTACCGATGCCCATTATTGTATTCAGCACGGGGGCACATATTAAACCCGGCCAAAAAGTAATTTAAAATTAAAATGAACTCAAAAAATCAAATTATATTTAAAAAAATGCTAAAAATATTTGAATCGGTGGGTTGGATTTAAAATATTATTAATAATATCTTTTTTTCCTTTAATCAAAATTATATCTGGATACAAAAAATTACACTAAATATAAACTTACCCATTGTTTTCATAAGTCTGCCCCCATATTCAACTGTTTTCTGTAATCGAAAACCTGGAAAAAATGAATACCCATATGTATTTTCATAATCATTTCTATTCTTTATTTATAAAATAGAAAATATGTATTTTTGTTGTCAAATATTTATTCGAAAATCACCAATATATGATTGCTAGTTTATTCTGCATGGGGGCATAACTTGAGAGTCCAAGCCAACCCGAAACCAATTTATATTTGACGTCAAATATTTATTTTTAATTAATACAGATTTTTTTAATGCATTTTTTATTATTGGTTTGGGTTGGACTTCAAATCGGGTAGATTTTTTCTTAAATTAAACAATCAAACCCGTACTTAAAATACAATTCAAAATTGCAGCAATTAAAAGATCAACCCAACTCAAACTCAGCTCAGAATTAAATAAAACAAAAATCTCAATTTTCAAAATTAAATTTGAATCAAAAAAGTGGGATTTAAAATATGGTTAAAAATGCAAACCTCGTCTAATTTGGCACCAAATCTTATTATTTTTTATCAATTAAAGCAATGATTATTTCATAAAAGAAAATTTGAAAAAATAGTATATTACGTAACAAGAGTTGTAAATAGCATTTTACGTACGAGTGGAAATAGTTACATACGAGCGACGAAGGAGCGAGTATGTAATTCCACGAGTACTGTAATTGCGTTACAACTCGAGTCACGTACTATACTTTACCTACGACCAGCTTCAACCACTAAAACAACCTCTATACAGAACCTCTCTTAATATCATTTTTATTGTTTAATTGCATACTACTTTATAACAAATTTTCTTATATTTATGATATAAGTAATTATTGCTTTTTAATAATAATTGTTAATGGTAACATTGCAGTTATTAAATATTGGACAACCATCTTTTTCTAACATTATTCTTATTTCTCCAGTCGATGAATTTTCTATATAAGATCTCGTATCTTTCACGTGTCTTCGCCGGTAACAAATTGTTCATTTCTAACCTGGCATTTTCAATAATCTTCGGAGGAGTGTATCTGCCACTGTGGTTGTCACACATTTTAATAACAATAAATTATGATTGATTCATAATAAAATTGTTGTGGGCAATAGAATAATATTGACAGCTTACTGACAATTGGATAAATTCCATCAATGCATTTCGGTAACTAAGCAACTTCAACCTGTGCGATTACTTTACGACCGTGCGTTTAGTTTACGGCCGTGCGTAATGACTTATTTACATGGTCTGTGTGTAGTGCAAAAAAGGGCACTTTCAACAGTGGTCGTAGGTAAAATAGTTTACTTTGGTACTAAAATTTACATTTTTTTTTTCATCAATTAAAATAACGCACACGGGTGGGGGCAAAATTAAAAAAAATATATATAATCAGACAGATTCAAAGAGCAAAGTTTTTTTTATATATATTTATACAAAAATTACCGATACCTGATTATATTATATAATGTGCTGCATGGGGGCACAAATTAAAAACCCAAGGTAACTCCAAATCAATTGAAATAAAATAACCAAATGAAAAAAAATTAAAATTAAAACTTAATTTTGAAAAATGGTTAGATAGTCTGGCAACAAATTTGTACAGTTGGCTTGACTTGGGCGTAAAATCAGCATTTTTTTCAAATTACCCAAACAATGTAAAATTTTAAATATTTTATTTTTATTATTATTGTAATTTTTCAAACGTTGTTCAATTTGGCATCAAAACTTTTTATTAAATAAATTCATTTTTATTTAATCAAAATAAAAACTATTTTTACCAACCACTAGCTTTTTCAATATTTAAATTACAGTATTAAATATAAACATAATTTTTTTCTCATAAAAAAACCCTCTGGCATCGTACATGTGAAGAAAAATTTACGATCAGATCTATTTTTCATAATAATTTTTATTCCACTTCATCGGGCTACGCAATCGTAAAATGCAGTAAATGTACTTCTGATTAATTTTAGATGGGGTGCAATACCTGAGGGAGAACGCGCCCTGCATTTTTCATTAAAATCGTTGCAGTGAGCGCATAAAACTTCCGGGGTCGTGTTACGCGGGAATAAATTTTGCACGCAGACAATTTTAATTCGACGTTTGTGTGCGGATTCCGTGAATTTTTCGTTGAGAACGTTCTTAAAATCAACGTTATAGAGACCACAAGGGAGATGTTATAAAATAACAGATAAAAAAAACTAAGAAACAAATTTGCAGCAATTCAGCGACGTTGCTATTAAATTCTAAGCGCAATTTAAAAATTAATTTATAATTCCGTGAATATAATTGTACGAAAAGGTTATGAATGGAGTATAGTTTCATATTTAGAGTGGGCGAGAACGTGGTATAGTTTTCTATTTATGTTAGCTCCGCCCATGCTGATAAAATAGCGTCCTGTAATTATTGAAATAGCCGATGTAATGTAATTGCCAGTTTTTAATTTGAGCCAATGAAATGTCTAAGTTGATTAAGCGCGTCAATGGTTGTAGCTATCGCAACCATTGCGAAACTAATTTACGTTTAGACCAATCAAACGTTCCTATTCAGTAAGCGCTCAACGGTTGGACGTGTAAATTTCGAAGGACTTATGGATGAGCGTCGCGTTCGTCATAACGCGCGGCAAAAATCCGAACTATCAAAGTGTGATTGACAGAACTGTCAGTTTTAACCTCAAACTGTTTAACGTCGTTGTTGTGTACGAGAACAACGTTGGATTGCGTTTACAAAGTGACACTGCCACGCATCGCAAACGAAACATAATTTTCAATACCTGTACGTAGCGAAAAAAGAACTTAAATTTCATTTACATCGACTCATTTAAGTTACGACAATCACGACCATTCGGTTCAAACAACACGACCGCTTTCGTTCCCAAAACCAAGGAGTAGCAGGACTTTGTACGCTATTTTCTACCGAATACACGACGACTACTAGTAACGTAATAACCATGGATGTAAAATGTATAAAACTAGTGAAACGTAGATACCGTATCGTAACCGTCGACCCGCCCGGGGTCGTAAATTTGAATTTGGCGCCGACTTCATGTCTCCGACGTTTTAGATTTATACATAAATCAACGAATTACCGCGTAAGCACTGCTGTATCCGACTGTTACAACGTTAAATAAATGATTTTTTATAACACGACGTCGTTTCATTGCGGCGTTTCGTCGAAACGCGCCCACGCCGAAAAAACTAGGCGGCGGACGTGTGCAGCGCTAGTCAATTGAAGATCATAATAACAAAAAAGTGCGCAGAAAAGCGTCCAAACAAAATTCCGTCGACGAAAATTGTTTTCTAAAAACGTCCGATGTTTTAATTTTGACGTTAGCGCCGCGGGCGAGGTTAATTTCGGCACGCACCACCGCCTAATTTGACTCGACTAGTAGGTTATAAACAATGCGAACGCCATCTTATCAGTTGGAAACCGCGCCGTGCTTCGGACGAACGAATTCGCGCAGGAGCTCGATAGCCGAACATGTCGGGGAACCAGTTCGTGGTGACGGACATCGATTTCGAGAATCTGAACGAGGTCTCGATGGCGAAAAGGTAAGGAAGGACGCGCGCGCGGCTTTGACAGTGTTGTTTTCGTAACGGATTACGCGCGACTCAGCTTTTTCACGCGAAACAAAAACCGCAATTTCCACTTCGATTCGCAGTCTGTGCGCCGAGACGATCGTCAAGGAGGAGAATGTGCGCGACGACGATATTTTGCTGTTCACCGAGGCGGACATCGCCGACTTCGGCGGGGCCGCCAACAACTTCGAGATCGTCGACAACGTGGGGCACACGGTGGCCATACCCGAGAACTCGGCGTTTAACATACCGTTCAGCGATGAACAGCTCAACCACCTCGTCAACACCAACAGCTTTGCGCCCAAGCTGTCGTTCGAGATGTTCGGCACGAAAGTGGGGACCGTCAAGAGCGAGGGGAATTACTCGCACCTCGTCAAATACAAGGTGCAGGATGGGAAGCATACGAAAGTGTGGCAGTGTGGAATATGTAAGTTGATTCAATTTATTTTCATGTAGAGTTCGCATGCACTCGGCGTCAATCGCGTGCTTTTCAATTGGCCGGTAGAGGGGTCAAGGTAATACTTTTAACCTATATGTTCCTTCACACAATTCGACACATTATTTTTTTTTTCGTTTTGTGGCACCGAGATGCAATTCTCGTCGAATCTAAATATACAGCATGAAAACGATGAGTTGTGTATATAAACAAACATATAAAAGTAGCGAAAATGTAATAATAAAACACAGATGATTATAAAAATTGTGAGCGGTGATAATGACACGAAAATTAATTTAGAGTAGATTCTAAAATATTAAAATATTAACTGGATAAATGAACGGAAAATACAAAACTGATTCACTGAAAGTGAATATAAAAGAGGAACATAAAGCACGGAGAAAGTAAAATAACCCAACATTAAGACAAAAATAAGTGCAGGAAAAACAGAAACGATAAAAAATGACACGGAATGGGAACGGGGCAAAGGGAATCATGGTCTCGTGGAAATAAACATAGATACAGAGTCAAAAAACTGAACAAAAGTATTCCAAGGACTGGGGAAAAGGTGATGATGAATGAATCAATCTTCGTTTAGGTTAGATGTCAAATTATTCTATTTTTAGATTAGATTTCAAATACAAATTTAAGTACTGATGTGAAGGCTGATGTAATTTTCCCAAATACTCATCCACAATGGGCATAAACACAATATAGTAGTTTGCACAACAAGCATGGATATGATGTCGGCATCGCAGGAGAACGAGATTTGGGGCCCGAGCATAGCGAAGGCCCCAAATGGGCGAATGCGATATGGACAATCCACCTGAGTTGTACAGTTCAATTTCCCCCCGACCAAAATTAAACAACTACTGTAGTGAACTATTAACTGTCACTTGAATGTTTCAAAATGTCATTTTTGACGTATATGGTTATGTGAGGACAATTACGACTGCTTTATGGTTAGTGAATCAAAGTTGCTATGGTAACGCTATCGGAGCAATGTCACTTTACTTGTCAAAACTGACTCTAAATTTAATTTAGGATTTATATCCTAACACGTGTGTATATGAATTTCATATACGCACAAGTAATCGCAAATCGCTAAGTTTCAATTCTGCAAAGTGTGCTAGAAACATCAAGATATATAGGTGGAATAGTATGTTGTACAACAAGCGTGGATATGATGTCCATATCGCAAATGCGATATGGACCCGAGTTGTACAGTTCAATTTTCCTTCGACCAAAATTAAACAACTACTGAACTATTGACTCTCACTTGAATGTTTCAAAATGTCATTTTTGACGTACGAGGTGTGTTAGGAAAAAAGGGGAATTTAATTTTTTGAAATATTAATTTATTCGTCTACATTAATGTTGTCGCTTTCAAAATAGTTCCCATTAGAATATGTTGTGCCAGGCGGTTCTCCCAATTCTCGAAACACTTCTCAAACTCGACCTTTGGGATAGCCTTTAGCTCTTTCAGCGATGCGCTTTTAATGCCATCTATGCTTGTAAAGCGACGTCCCTTTAAGGTTCACTTTATTTTTGGAAATAGAAAATATTCACACGAAATGTCTGGCGAATATGGAGGCTGGGGCAGCGTTACAGTATTATTTTTCTCCAAAAATTCACGAACAAGCAATGAAGTGTGTGCAGTTCAGTAGTTGTTTTTCCACAAATGCGGGCGTTTTTTTCGGATTGCTTATTGTAGTACTCCTTATTGACCGTTTGACCTCGTGGCAAAAATTCATGACGCACTATGCCATTAAAATCGAAGAACACAGTGAGTATGCGCTCACTGTGATCTTCGATTCTTCTTTCACGTTTGTTTGAATTTTCGAATTCACAACCGATCCTTGACTCACTTTTCACTCAACTGTCGGCCATATTGTGAGTTAAAAGTGAGTGGAAAGTAAAGTACCGCAACTGTCGCCTCGAGCGTTCCTTTCGTGTGTTTATTGTGACGTTTGGCGTATAAATTGTCATGTTTTATCGTAAAGTTAATACTATTTGTCGATCTTAGTGTTATTTTTGTTATTCGTTAATATTTGCAATTTTTATTTATCGAGTGTGCATATTGTTGAAACGATTTTTTTGGATTTTGTGCAACATGTGGAAAACGAGGATGTATATTTATATGTATAAAGGTAAGTTTATTTCAAATATTTAACATACATATTATATTATAGGGCTCTATAGGGCTAGGGAAGGTCAAAACGTGCATTTCAGTTCCTTATAGATAAAGTATAAGAAAGTAAAAAGATTACTAATCATCATGCCTGACTTCGATCTTCCACTAATGTTATTTACACCTGGCTTTTTCATTTGCTCTATCACTTTGCCCAGTTCCATTACTCTACCCATCTATTACCTTAGTGGTATATTTTGTTCCTTTCTTGATTCAACTGTCATTGTTGCCAGGCTTTCTTGTTCCATTTGCTTTAGAATTTAGCTTACTCTTTAGTTCCACTACAGTACCATCATATTCCCTTCGCGGTTTTATAACTAGTGTTTTTCCTTACTTAGTTGATTCCCTTCCACTTTCATTTGCCATTCACTTACATGTCCAAACAATCTTAGCTGTTTCTTGTTACAGATTTGCCTTTATACTTGAGTATTAAGACAAAAAAGTTTATAAGTGCACTGATTGCAACAGTAATGTCTATAACATTAATTGATTTAAGTCTATGAGATTCTATGAGATGGTTCCTGGTCCCAATTTCAAGAAGCCTATACGAACGGTGTAAGAAATTACATTATCTTTGGAGCTTTTTGCACCTTATGCAGAAAGGCCACAACATGGAGATCATGCCTTTTGATGTATTTTTCATTTTCAATTTTCTTCGCATACTCATATGCACACTAACTTGTTCTGCTGAACAAGTAAGTGATATTGCCCAAGTTCGCAAACGTTAGTATTTAATTTTCTGGACGTTTCTGTATAGTTTCCTTTTTTTACCTTGTTTTCTTTTTTAAGGGTTTTACATAAATCGTTCGAATCAATATTTTCAAATGGATTCTTGATTTACTGGAGTTTTCGATAACGCACTACATCTGTCAACGGCTACTATAATTTGCAATATATCTGAATAGATTTAATATCGCACCTTTATCCTAATCCAGATTTGTAGAGAAACACCCGTAGTTATAAAAATAGTTGCAAAGAAAGTACACAAAAAGACGGAGTCAATATAATTTAGTGGTCTTAGGCAACAAAATTATAATAGAAATTTACAACCATTAACTTGGCGATCAAACATGATATTTTCTAGTTTTGTCTTCAGTACAGTTTTACCAAGTTGTTGTTAGATATGAAAGTGCAGGTTATAAATAATATCTTTAAGATTCAAAACGTCAAGAAGTTCATGGATAAAAAATAAATCGACCTCGAAGTTTAATGTGCGATGATCAATGTCAGTCATTATGAAAATTCATTTTGACAGCTACTAAACGTATAAGACAAAAATGATGTAAACGACAAATTTTGAACAGATAAGTAAAGTTATTTCCAAGATATGTGATATCAACTACATAATAACTAGACAACACTCGATACTTATGCAAATTTATTTCTTATTTTAAGTTAATTTTAAGAGATGTGCAAAACAATGGTTTCCTTTTTCGAGACACGTCATACAAGAAATATTGCTACCGTTAGTGTATCCAAATCGAGCCGAGCATATACGTAGATGACTTCCTGTACCACCAATATTGAAGTTATGTGTTATGTGTTTTTATGCTATAGGTAGTTACCAGGTAAATGTTTACTTAAATCTGTAAATGCAGGGTAATATTCAATTGTCTTTTCTTTGCAGAGAGTTTGCGATGATGTGCAAGACATTAGTCAAAGCACTATGTGCCAAATTATCAGTTAAGTGAAGTACTATCGCAGATGCTCTCACGGTGTATCAAATTTCCAAGCACACCTGAAGAGTATGTAGTCAACCACAACAAATTTTATGCATTGTCACACTTTCCGGGAGTAACAGTAAGCACATAGAAATAAAAAGTCCAGCAGATCAAACAGCAGAAGTGTATCCTTTGTTATGCGACCCGCAGTTTTAAGACAGAGGTGTTTTAAGACAGTGGCTGCAGCCCCAGAACAACTAAGGGGAAATTTGATTCGAGCAGCATTTGTCCAATAAAATATGTGTTAATTTTTGTGATACATTTTACAAGTACATCTTAGTTCTTATGTGTATTGTTGCATATTAATATTTATAACAAATTAATATAATAAAACACAAAATGCTATTTTAATTTGTTTTTCTATCTCTTTTGTACGAGCTCTTTTAAAAACAATTTTCTTCACCGGAGAAAAACTGGTGGCTCCATATTATTTCAAATACGTGATAACGTTCAACACAGAATTAATGCCATTAACGGCGAACGATAGCAGTGATGCCAACCATAACCACTGAAATCTGTGCTTGGTTATCACGCAATTAATGACGTAAACCCTTACAGTGTCCTCGAGCGTTACTCACATAAGGAATTGTCTCTGAATACGAATTATGAGTCTCGATGTCGTATCAGTAAACCCATCTTTCGTCACCTGTTATAACACGTTCCAATAATTCTGCATCGTAGTTGACTTCATTTAGTGACTCCTGAGCCACTTCCATTAGCCGCTGTTTTTGTTCCAAAATTCAACGCGTTTCATACCCAAAATATTCGAAAAAAAAAATGTATGGCATGAGCCAATTGATATGCCAACATCATCAGCGACTTCGCTGATTGTTATTCGGCAATTGTTCATAACAATTTCTCTCACTTTTTCCACGTTTTCATCGGTTGTTGATGTGCTGGGGCGTCCGGGACGTTCGTCATCTTCGTCTTCACGACGACCATCTTGGAAACGCTTATACCACTCGTAAACTCTAGTTTTACTCATAGCAGACTCATCATAGGTGTTTGTTAACATTTCACACACTTTGTTACACTTTATTTCATTTTTTATGCAAAATTTTATACAAATTCTTTGATCCATTTCTTTTAGCAAACGAAAATCGCCGAGCTCATAAAAACACGTCTAACCATAGCGGTTGTCACCGACAAAGTATACAATGAATACAGCTGAAATGTTATCATAGTTCAGGGGCATGTATACCAACATACAAAAAAATGAATTTGGCAATCGGACTCTCCAAACGCCCGAAATTAAAAAATTCCCCGGTATATCCTGAATATACCTCGTATATGGGTATCTGAGGACAATTACGACTGCTTTATCGTTAGTGAATTTCGTATATGATTTTATAAATATTTTGTGGTGCAGTGAGTCAAACTCAATTGGCAACTTTCGGAATGAGTCACCCAAAACCAATTCCCACATCTACCTCGGAAATGTTAAATGTTTTGGCGTTCTGGCGATATATATATTTTTCATCATCGGAGACCGTTGGTCCCACGTTGCACAATAACCTTCTGCTGAGTTAGCAATGTAACTTTACTCGTCAAGGCTGACTCTAAATTTAACAATCGCACTCTTTGATTTGCAGGATTCATATCCTAACACGTGTGTATATGAATTTCATATACGCACAGGTAATCGTTTCAATTCTGCCTATTTTTCACTCACGATATTATAAAAATTTCCATTTTCGAATGCGAATTGAAATTGTGCCGATCCCAACCCAGCTGAATCTAATTTTGTTTATTATACTCAGTAGTTTCAGTGGTTTAATAAACAATGAGGTTAGGTTGCATTCGATTGGGCTCGATTTACATTTCGACAGCTTAACCCAACCCAAGTTAAGTTCATTATCGTTTGCTAAACTCAACCCAACTCAACCAAATCCAACCCGATCCAGCACACATTAATTTCACCACTGTCTCGTAGTTGATAAACAATACAAAAGTTAGGTTGGAATCGGTTGGGCTCGGTTTTGATTTCGACAGCCTAACCCAACCCAAGTTAAGTACATTATTGTTTCCTAAACTCAACCCAACTCAACCAAATCCAACCCAACCTAGCTAAGATTAACTTCATCACTTTTTCTCTTAGTTAATTTTAAAATAACGAAGTTAGGTTGGAATCGATTGGACTCGGACAGACCAACCCAACCCGGGTTTATTATTACTTATTAAACTCTTTAGTTTAGTGAAGTTATTATCGTATTTTTTCGGACGCGAGTCGAAATCCAGTCCAACTCAATCCAAGTCAACCTACCTTCGTCATTGTTTCTTAATGCTTAGTTTATGAACAATAATGAAAGTAGATGTTCTTGAGTTGGGCTCCATTTCGATTTGGATTTGAAAAACAACAAATTTGTCTGAAATTTAAATTCATTTTGAAACATCGAGGCAAAAAATATGAAAAATTACTAAATATTGAAAAGAACCAAACAAACAAACAAGTTTTCAATCATTGCGAAAATCCATTGTTTTAATTTTGTTGGCATCTTATGAATTTCTGAAAATATTTGACAAAATTCCTAATTTAAAACAATGACGTCACGAGTTACGAGTCAGTGCACTCCATCTAAATGTCAATACCCCTACACTTGTGCTGCTATGTGCTCACAGAGATCTACTTTAACCGACGAAGTCGTGAGTATTGTTGGTCATCTGATGCATCTGCAGCAGCTGTCATCGCCTGATACATCCGCCGAAATTTGTTTTGAATAATGTGGATGGATACTTTGATAACGTCTGTGGACATTTTGATATTTTCGAAAATATCCACACATTTTGGAAATTCAATTTTATTTTATCAATCGATTTCGCAGATATTCGTTGACGTTTCTATTTTGTGAAAATGCCCACAGTTTCTGTATTTCTTGGAATTTTTTAAATACGAACTATCTACTAGACGTCAACAATTCCACAATGGTGCTGCTACGCAATGTATCTCATACCTGTGGACCACTGTAAATGCGTAGCAATTTGTGGAGATTGCGTACACCTACAGTGATTGTATGTGTGGTAGTCTGACGAGCCCTGAATGGCGAAACGGCCTGTCATCATCTATTGCAAACACCGCGTGCATCCCGCACTATAGATGTTCAAAGTTTTGTAATTTAATGTTTCTAGTTCCGAACGTGCTAATAATGTGACATACAATCGGTAGACATAAGGAACTGGTACACATAAAATTTTGTCAAAGTGAATCAAGCTTCTTACCTGTCAAATAACTTTTTAAATTGCCAACTTGACACTTTGAATCCTAGAAAACCAAATTTATAAATGATGTTAAATGATGTTATGTCGCCTTATACCTGGCGATGAATTTATTTTCACTTACTGCAAGCGAGAAAAAAAATTGTATTAAATTTTGTTGTAATTTCCAATAAGAAAAAGGAATAGTATATTACATCCGAGATAGATAGAGATAAGTGTTTCATTACAGCCGAGGGATAGGTATATCTAGGTATATCCCGAGGCGTAATGAAACTTTCCAGCGAGGATTGTATACTAGTTTATTCACAATCGCCACCGTTTAATGTTTACAATTCGACATCGACTGGTAAGAGTCATTACGACGATCGAATCGTCTAAAAAATATCCATAGTCTAAATATTCGAATCGGTTGGATATAATTTGGAATAGAACTCGAGTATCAAATTTTAGTTGTCGATAAAATTAGTGGAACTATCTTAAATGACCCATCCTAATAAAACAACAACGAACTAACCCAACTAAATCAAATTAATTTCTTAAAAATATTAGCGAATTCATCATAAAATAAAATATTCACTCTATATTCTGTTTAAGTATATATATATATATATATATTAGTGACTTCGTTGTTTCGCACTACTGACCAATGTGCATCAAATGCATTAAAATACTCAATTATATAATCAGCAAAATATTTAAGAAGATTAAATTGTTATAGTAAAGTAAGAGCTATATATAATCAAATTAAAAATAATTGGGTACTAAAGGAGAATTAGTAAGAAATACAAGATTTTGTAATTTTTGGGGATTGCTTATTACATACCAAAAGCGAAATTAACCCGATGAGAAATGGACGACGAAGAGGACCAACCCAACCCAACTCAACCCAACATAACCCAACTTAACTCAAACCAACCTAACCCAACCCAACGAGAAACAAACGATGAAGAGGAGATAAAATTAAAAATAAAAGAAGAAGCAAAGAGACCAGATGATTAAAATTATGATTCGAGCACCTAGAGGGAAACAGAAATAACAACGAAGTCACTCAAATTTTTGATTTACAAAGGAAAACGAAAGAAAAATTGCAAGGAAAGGGAATCGAAATACAATTGCAGGTACTGGGAATTTTAGACTGGACAATCTAATCAGATTTCAAGAAGAAATTAAGACGAAATGAGAAGAAAAATAATTGACGACATTAGAAATCAAAAATTTTAATATTTGCTGCAAAAAATGAGAACAATAGGATAAGTAAACAAATAAATTGAAAAGGAAACGAAACACCCAGTCAAAGACAAAGAAAGCAAAATGAAAAAAGCACGTTTAATAATAGTGTTGTGTGATATTTGGAAAAGTACATCAATGAGGAGTGGGAAAATTTAGATCATATACTCGTAAGATCATCTTTAGAATAGAAATGTTCGTTTCTTATACTCTTTTGGAATTTTCTTCGATACCATGACACTTTTTGAAGGAACATTTTTTCAATTATTCAATTATTATTCCGACATGTTTACTATGTCAGGCTAGATTGGACAGTTTTCTCTTTTTAACAATTTTGTTTACAGATAACAATTTCAATGTCTTTGCATTTTCGTCAAAGTTTGTAATTTTGACATTTGTTTGCATTTTGCAATTGTAGCAGTCCTAAAATGAAACACAATATTGAAGAAATTACAAGTTTGAAGAATTATTTCACAATGTTAAAGATCATGGAATATAATCGTTTGCAAAGAGGAAACAATATATTACAATGAAGAGTAATCCTAATTTTCGGAATGAAATTTTCTTGTGCACTTAATTAGTTGTACAGTTAAATCCGAATTCAAAACATTCATGTGCGTTAATAATCCAGAAATTAATAAATTTGTAGTAATATCCCAAGGACGTAATAATTACATGAGACGCAGTGATTTCGTACCTTTTTTCCAATTTGTTTAATTCAACAGGATTAGGATAAGATTTTTTAAATTTTTACTGGGTTTTGTCGATTTTTTACGATTTATTTTTACTATATTCGATGTTAGCCAATTTTAAAGATTTTGGCGATTTTTACGATGTTTAACGACTTTTTTTACATTTTTTTGCAACTTTACAATTTTTAATTTTTTATTTTTGAATAATTTTTTACGATTATTGACATTTTTACGGCTTTTACAACTATTAATTAGTTCCTGTCGATTTTGTATTTTGGTTTTTTATTTTACAGTTATGTTCGATTTTAAGATTTTGACGATTTTTGACTATGTTTAACGACTATGAATTTTTACTATTTTTCTCAATTGGTACTATTTTTAAACATTTTTAAATTTTTTTTATTATGTTGTGTTATATCCCAAGGACATAATAATCAAACAATATAATTTTGTGCGTTTTTTTGGGTTTGATCAATTTCTACTGATTTTTAAGGACACTGGTTTTTGTTCATGGTCTGAGATTTTTATAATATTTAGTGAGTTTTTATCGACTTTTCTCTTTTTTATTTTTACAATTAGTTCGGTTTTCATATATTTTTTTAATTTTCTTTAATAATGACTCGTGAATTTAACTTTTTTCTATTTGTACAATTTGTAAGTTTTTGGTTTACAATTGTTTTTGACTTTTTACGATTTTTCACGTTTTAACGATTTGAAAATAAATTTCCGATATATCACGTGATAACAGGTGTTTCGTGCTACTGCACTCATATCATGTCACCAACGACACATTCGCTGAGGTGTACTAGCACCATCTACATATCAATACCATGTTAATATAATGTGCTGCTACGTATGCTGCTATGTCAGTTCTGCATCAGTTGACAGAGCCGCTGAAATTTATTTTCAACAAAGCGGTCTATTGTGCCGACCATTACGAAGTAGTTCTAACTCTTGCTAGTACGGACTTAGTCGTCCAAAGGACACGTGGGTGTGAGTGTCCTGGTGTCTAACACACAAACTTTGTCTTATTTGGTTTCACAATTAGTATTTTTTCTTTAATTTTGTCGATTTTTTACAATTTTTATTATAATTATTACGTTTTAATTTTGCAAGTTTTACAATTTTTTCTCGACTTCTACGTTTTACATTTTCCACTTTGAAATTTCTCTTTTATTTCAGACAACTTTTTTTGTGACTCTCATATCTTCACCTTTTCAGCCTATTTGAGCTCAATAGGGCTCAACATTTTAGACACATTATGGTACTTTTTTTAGCATTTTTGTCCGTGTTATAATTTTTAGAAACCAACCCAACCCAACTCGATCAAATGTGTGCTGCGACTGGAATAAACCCAATGCCAGTTTTCGGCATTGTACGAGGTATGCACTGGATTGGGTTCGACACACATTTATTTCACTTGGGTTCGATTCACTGGAAATATTGCTGAATTTAATTTGATGAAAACGATGGTTAGCTATGGTAAACGGTTAAAGATTTCGAAATTTAAACCGAACGCAACCCGTTTACATAAAAAAATCATAAACTTAGTTCGTTCAAATTAGGGATTTTCACCGACTTAAAAGTTCGTTGTGTTCGGTCCACTAATTTTTATTCAATTATAATAGGTTCACCACACATTTAATTGAATTGAATTGAATTTTCGTCTAAAATTTTGTTGTTTGGTTGAAGACAACGAAGTTTATTTCTTGGTTGTGCGCAAGGAATATTAAAGAAACCCCAACCCAATTATTTAAATTCGTGTCGAACCCAATCCAATTCGGCCAAATTCGCAGTTTGATGCATTGCGTCGATATTGCACCAAAGACGAAAAAATTCTATGGCGGCTGAGGTAAACCCAATACACAGTTAGCTAGATTCGAGATTTGTATGCATTTCGTTGGATTCATTTGAAATTTCGATGCATTGGGTTAAAGTTCGTTTTGTGCGATTGGGTTCATCGCAACTTTGATTACATTGGTTTGGATTCATCACAAATTTAATTGAATTGTGTTGGGTTGGGTTGGATTTGTTGCATTTGGTTGAAAATTGCTGTAGAATAACATACATTCAACGTACGGAATTAAAAATATATAATAAATAATAAAAACAATTGCAAATAAATCTATACATTGAAATATGATCCACCTAGTTGCACCATTACATCAGTTTGCTTAAATTCGATTGACATTCCCGGAATATTCTAAGCATCGTTTTTACGTACTGAAAGCATTTCTGAATTTGTGGGAAATTTTATATTTCTTTCATTTATGACATTTAAGCGCCTCAACTAAGTTTCAACTTATAGTTTTTATTTATTAGAGGTACGATATTTATATTTATATTTTGTAGTTTTTTCATGTTATGCATTTTCTGTGCTGACTATGATGTTCGTACATACATTTGATTATTTGAGGTATTTTGTGGGGTATTTTTTGGATTGTTGTTTGTAGTGATTCGCTAATTGAAGGTTACGACAGAAGAGCTGAAAACACTAGTACATTTTTGCTCTGACTAATTCGTCATCGCCGTTTAATAAAGAACGCAAATCAATTCCACAGAGTGCGATGTTTGATTAAAGTTACTTGAAATGAATACTTTTTTTTATAAAAGTTTTCTTAGACGAAAGTTAGTCTTTTTACGTCTTAGTCGTATGCAATTACGTTTCCTTCAATTGGCATTTAATTAAAAACAGCATCAGTCGCTGGGGAACATGGGGGATCGGTGCCGAAATCGCGATCGTCAATTATTTCCGTCCACAGTCGTACGCAACCGCTTAACTTTTTCCTTAATTAACTCCTAATTTAACTTCCATCAATTTAATTAACTTCCGTTTGTTTAACGTCTGTTCAATTAAACAAACAATTGAGGTTTTTGCCTGGCTGTCCTTTACTTTAGACGGCCAATTTCCAACGTCCGTTTGCGGGCATTTTCAATTAATTTTTTCCAGCGGATATTCAAAGGACTCTGGATATTCAAACGGATTTTGCATCGCGAGCAGCTGACGCAGAAACGTGAAACCGTAACGGGGATTTGAAATATGAAACACTCGAGGGAACTTTTTAATTTTTTTGAAGTTCTGCAAAATGTAGTTCGTGCGCCGTATTCATTTGTAGGTTTTGTAGGCCTTATATGAGGGATTAAAAATAATTAGGTCGAGTTGAGCCTGACTGGGATAATTTTCGAGTCGATTTTCAGGCTCGAAGGAATTCGGACACCAGTACATCTTGATGAGGCACCTGCCCACCCACACGGACGAGCGCAAATTCCAGTGCAACATTTGTGGGAAAGGTGATAAAATCGCGTATATTGTAATTATTTTCAACGGCCAGTTCGATAGCTTTCAGGCAAATGTCAACGCTGTCGCAGCACCGCGCGATTCACTCGGCAGAGCGGCCGTACATCTGTGAGATTTGCCAGAAGACGTTCAATCGGGTGTCGACGCTCATCTCGCACCGGAAAACGCACACCGGCCACAAGCCGCACCGCTGCCACCTATGCAACAAGGCGTTCCACCAAAAAGGTAAGATCGGGCGCCGTAACCCGGCGACGGCGTCGTTTCGACAACTGTCACCTTTGGCTACGATTTGACGATCGTTTCGGTTTGTTCGTTAAGGCAACCTGAGGAACCACATCTTCACGCACACCAACGAGAGGCCGTACAAGTGCGACGTCTGCGCCAAGGGCTTCAACCAGATGTCCAACTTGATGTGCCACAAGCTCAAGGTGAGAGGTGATTGGGCGCGGTGCGTTGTTTGTTTTAATGTTTGGTTCGACGCAGGCCCACCAGCGAGCCGACAAGCCGAGGTACACGTGTCAGAGTTGCGGCAAGGAGTTTCAGAAGCGGATGGGGCTGAGGAACCACGAGCAGTACGAACACGGTGACATGAACGGGGCGAGCAGCTCGAACGGGGTGCCCAGAATAAGGTTAGTGTCATCGGTCACTACAACATGCAATTTCCCTCAATACGTAATTTATAAATGTATGTTATACAAACAATACAGGTGTCCACTAACTGTCACTTTATTGTGTACTTTCTACTCGACTCTTGTTCACTTTTGTGATTCATTATGAACTTGTAAAAGTTATCTTTAGATTAAACACTGTTCCGTGTCTTTCCTGGTGACAGTCACACTCAGAATGTCAACAAACATGCATGTAGAGTTATAGACTATAATATTTCACATTAACTTGCATAAAAAATTAACTACAATATAATAACTGAGTAGTTAGTGTAAAAGATTATATTAGCCACATAGGCAAATAAATGTGAGAAATTTATATAATAACTGAGTAAATAATTATAGGAATAAGAAAAATTGTAAAGAGTTAATTAGAATAAGTAGGTTAAGTGCCGTCATATCGTGGGCGTATAAAAATTCGTCGAAGCAAACGATCACAAATAACGTGCAAAGTAGTAAATCATTTCGTTCCTTTGTATTTTCCAAGAAAGTGCGTACAATGTGTAAACCAGTCAAAGAAAGTTCGCAAATCGATGATTCTTTTGTATTGTGCCGGATACAAATCGAACATCAGACGACAATTTTAGTCGTGAATCAATCACACTTTACAGCCACCGCTCCAAATGAGTCGTGAGTTACAGCACAAACTCGAAAGGGGTTAGTTGTGTCCGTTTTTATTTACCTTAGTAAAGCGAAATGACGTGCAAAGTCGTAAACAATTCCATTTGTATCTTACATATATTATGTCGGGCTAGGGCCGGGCATATAAAATAATTTTCATGAGCTTATATATACCGTATGTCCCCGGATTGAGTTTACAATAGGTATGATTGACCAAAAATTTTCGAATTGGAATTTCATATTTTGGGGTTCCGCCCTGCTTGGTCTGAAACTTATTTTTAGTTTACTTTCGATTTTTTTAAATCAAGTAGGCCTTTATAGTTTTGCAAACACTATTTTAGTTCTAGGTTAACTACCTTTTCGGTTCATAGTACGTCAAAGTGTTCAGAATGTAAAGCTATGTCGTTATGCAAATTTTCAGAAAAAAATAAGAAATTTTTAATTAAATTATTAAAACAAAAAACAACTATTAAGTTATTCTATTAACCGACCACCTTCGTCGCTGCATAATTCAATCCACCGTCGCATTTTAAGGAACTTTTCCCACATCCCTAACACTGTACTAAATATATTTTCTGTTCTAACGTTAGTATTTATTTGTAAAAACATTGTCATTACTTCGCAATGAAAATGAGTTTTGTGATATTACTTTAACGATTTGAAAGATAACGACATCTGGCATACTGGATTTTATCAAAGTAGGCCGATCATTGTGAAAACTTGCATAACGTCATAAGTTTACATTCTGAATAACTTTTCTTAGTAACATTTTCGCGTACAGTGAACGAAAAAGGTAGTTTACCTAGAACTAACATAGTGTTTGCCTAACTGTGGCCTACTTGATTAAAAAAAAATCGAAAATATACTAAAAATAAGTTTCAGACCAAGCAGGGCGGAACCTCAAAATATGAAATTCCAATTCGAAAATTTTTGGTCAATCATACCTATTGTAATTTCAATCCGGGGAAATACTGTATATTAGGGCTAGGGCCCGGCACTTCCCAAGCTAGGTGCCCAACACGACTATAAAAATAATCAAAAACCAAAGAAAATTTGAAAATTATGAAAACATTTTTCATTTCAAATCAAAATATATAATAAAATTAAGGTTTAAAAATTTACCATTGAAATCATTAATATTAGAAATTCAAAATTAAAAAAATTTGGAGCCTAATATTTTTCTAAAAATTACTAAAATTGATGAATACGGAAAATTTCGATACAAATTCTAACAATTTTCGTTTTTTCTTTTGCAAGAAATGGCCAATTTTAAGGGTTCGTTTGACTTTTAATGCAGATCAAAAAAACTTAGTAATTTTGAGCTTTTTAAATTTACGTTCTCCATAAAATCATCATTTTTTGCAAAGTTACTAAAATTCATTAATACAATAATTCAGGTCTATTTTTCCCACGAAATGTATTTTTAAATTAAAATATAACGTGAGAGCAACGGAATTATGTTTTAGAGTTGGCCCTGGAAGAGGGAGATAGACATACCATGAATGTGTAATTTTAATCCAATAAAATAGTTCATTTAAACTGTCACTTTTTGAAGTATTGTAAAACAGTTTTTAATGAAATTTTAACACCATTTATGAACATGTTGCACGACGTCAAAGGAAGAGTTACATTGTGATGTCGGTGGTGGCCATATAACTCATCTTTTTGATAAGTACTATTGGTTGTCATGATTAAACTGTATTATTTTATTGCCAACATAACCTCAGTTTTTACAGCTTTGCCTGCAGTTTGATTTAATCTAAATTTAAGTTACCGGTGAAAGGGTTGGTACACCTGTTAGTAACGGCGAGTAGTTCTATTACTCAAAATTAATCTAAGACATACGCGAAAACTTCCAAAGCCCTTCCTGAATCACAATTCCGTTGCTCACACGTTATAATAAAGTTAAGGTTTTAAAATTTATCATTCATAATTTTAAGACTTCATTTTTTTTTTTAATTTCTAAAATGTATGAAGACGGAAAATTCCCATTCAAATTATAATTTGAACTAGAGATTTTTTGGCAAAAAAGCGCAACATTTTAAATTAAAATTGATAAAAAATTAAGGTTTTACAATTTAACTGATTTAAATCATGATTTTAAGAATTTTTAAAAAATTTACCCCGAAAATTGCTAAAATTTATAAATTTATGAGTAGACTCCGTGCAGTCTGAGAAATACAAAATGACTCATCAAAACCTGCGCCAACAAAAATAGGCGGAGGTGATTAAAGTTTATAAGGACGTGAAGGGGCAATATTAAGCGCGGGGGGGGGGGGTATTTAAATATGGAATATTATTGAAAATAAGTGTTGGTAAAAGTAATTGACAGTAATAAAGAGTAAAATAAATGTAAGTTATCAGTTAATATAAGTCATAATGGACTCGCTCGACCAGTTTTCGCCTTCTGCGCATATTAATTGATGTGTGTTTCTTACGCTGCGACTAGTATACAATGTGTATAAATCAGAGTCAGAGAAAATTCGCAAATCGATAATTCTTTTGTAATGTACCGGATCCAATTCGTAAAATTGAATATAAGATAAAAATGTTAGCCGTAGATCACTTTACCACCTTAATTGCAATTGAGACGTGTGTTACATCACATACTTTAGTTTACTTAAATTGGAAAAATAATAATAAAACAAACGATTGGCATAAAAATGCATTTAAGTCGAAAATCACTTCAGTCATTTGTATTTTCTAAGAAAGTTCATGTGTATGAATATTCCCACGATGAACTTTTCTTTTTTTTTCCACGATGAATTTTCACACAATGAATTTTCTTAACGATGAGTTTTCCCACTATGAACTTTCCAACGATGATTTGTCCCACGATGATTTTTTCGCAAATCGTAATTCAAGGTCGGAGAATGTTCATAAATCGATAATTCTTTTGTGTTTTAACAAATACAAGTTGTAACATCGAAGATCACAATTTTAGTCGTAAATCAATCATCACGCTGTACAATTCAGTCGCGCAATAACATCGCAAAGGCGAGAGGGATTACTTCCATTTTCGTTTTTGTTTATACTGATAAAAAATGAGTCTTTTCAACAACTTTGTCTTCGGGTAAACAAACTATCTACAAGTTTCAAATAAAAATTTGCCAAACGTACCAAATGAACCTGGACATTAAAGCAGATTCAATTTATCTATTTATTTCGACCCTTTTGGAACTTTTGCTCACAAAAGTGGCATTGCCCATCACAGTACACTTCGCGCCAGGTTTCATATCCTTGCAGTATTTTTATTTTAAAATCGTTTGTAATCGACTGTCAGGTAAGTTGGGTTATGTTGAGTGGGGTTAGGTTGGGTTGGGTTGGATTACTTTTATTTTTATTTACAAAATGCAACTTGAGGAAGTAAATTTATCGAAGCCAACCCAACCCAACCCAATGTAGTGACGAAACTGAATGAACCCGAAAAGCCATCTCTTCATTATTTTGTTGTCGTTTGATTATTCATATTTTTCGTTACTTTCATTTATGTTTCTTCGTTATCTTCCCTGATATTCATTGGCTATTAAGTTGTTATTGCTCTTAGTTAAAATAACTTTTAATCCATTGCTCGTTTTCAAGGCGTATTGCTATTAGATTGTTTTCGATTGTTGTGGTGGGTCCTTGTTTCGTCTGTATAACTTCGTTGGTTTCTTGTGTTCCCTTGTTCTAACGAACAATTTCTTTGAAAAAAAGAAAATGTTTGTCAGAACAAGGGAACACAAGAAACGAACGAAAACATTACATTGTTACAGTCATTCTTGTTTCTTCCTGATCTCTCATGTTATTCGTTTCATCTTGAAATTTCAATTCGTTTTCATTTGTATCCATTATTTCAGCATTGTCATTACCTAATTTCGTTTTTTCGTGATTTTCCCGTTAAAAGTCGATAATGAAATTAGTAAATTGGACTAATTAATTCAATTGAAAAATAATTTTCCTCGATTATGACTTGAGACAATCGTAAACCGATGTGTCAACAAACCTGAAATTTTACCCAGAGATAGCCGAAAATACGCTTTTTATGTGGACTATCAAAATATCAAAATGTTCTAACATAGCGGCGACACAAAAATAGCCTGCCATACACGAGCGGACTTTTCGGCGGATCTAGTACGCAGCGGACTAGATCCGCCAAAAAATCCGCTTGTTAATGGACGTTGCCGTGTTGGGTCAAAGTTCACCGGATGTAAGCAGCGGGCCCGATCCGACGAATCTAATCCGTTGTTCCCCACTAACGCACGAGCAAACGACGACACGTGCGCTCGAGGAAAGACATTCGACCTTGGATATATTGCACCACCCGCTCTCTCAGCACTGTATTCAGATGCGCCGGTGATTTCAAACATGCATAACATCCAGCGGACCAGGTTTCGGCGGACCGGGTCCTCCAAATGTGACGGATTTCCTCCCCACTAACTAGCGGACCTAGTCCGGCAGTGAATTTAATCCGTCGGATTCTTAAAATTTCAATTTTACGTTAGTGGGCAAGCCGACGGACCGAGTCCGCCGGATCAGATCCGGCGGATAAGTCCCCCGGACCAGGTCCGGCGGATAAGTCCGCTCGTGTATGGCAGCCTAATATGCCCGGCAAGTTATCTCGGAAATGTGAGCGTCGGCCACCTTGAAAGAAACGTAAAAGTATCTCGAAAACGGATGCATCGATGGAGCTGGAACATTGCATTTGCATATCTGGGGCGCACACTTCGTACACGTCCTATATAAGTATCCGCAATCTGAATAAAAATGCGGCGACATATCTCGGAAACCAGTCGCATGGATGAAGCTGAATTTTTTTATTGAGATTTCTGGGACGCATACATGCTATCGTTGCCATACGAATATCGGCCATATTGAAACAATGGAGGCAAATTATCTCAAAGACAAGTGCAGAGATCAAGTTAAAATTTTATGTTGACATAACTGTGACACTGAAGACAAACAATGTGAATAAGTACTTGGAACCTAAATACAAACAAAGGAAATAGAGAGAAAATTAAGTGTTTTGATCAAAATTGTATTATGGCTCGAATAAATATTCCAAAATCTGCAGAGCTCAAGAAAGTGATGTCTCGCCACTTCATTAGTCCTATTACAAATTCACAAAAGTGAATTCACACCTGGAGGTGTGGCCCATTCTAAATAATCTGATCAGTTGAAACAATGCAACGACTGAACAATAGAGTTGAAAATAACTGAAAACTCTCAAAAGGATTCGCCAAACCTGACGTTAGGAGTTGAAATGAACGTCAGAATTTGTGAACAACATTAAATAAAAAAAAACCTTTATTGGCATGTTCACTTTCTTACATTTTGTCCCTCTATATCCCCCCCCTTCGCCACCATCCCTTTCTCCTTCCGCCTGCTCCTACCGCCGCTTTCTGTTTTCTTGGTTCCTTCCTCCTCCTGATGTACCAATACCATCTTTTTCCTTCTCTCTTCCTTCTTCCCCACTATTTTATCTAACATCTCTAGTCCCTTTGCGTCTTCTCCCATATTCCTTCTCCAGTCTTTTCCTTTCTTCTTTTCTTCCTCGTTCAGTTCTATCTCTTTGCACTCTCCTACCCAATGATCCCATTCATCCCTTCCTTCTCCACAAAAATTACACCGCCTGTAGCTTTCCTCCATCCAGTACTTGTTCGCTTTCTCCACACTTCCGCACCTGAACCTTGCTATTGTCCTTTCTTCCTCTAACGATCTCCCACCCCGTAGGTATGCTGGTAACCTCCACTGTACTTTTAGAATATTGTATTTTGTGTTGTATCTTGCACTCTTGATTTTACTTTCCCTTTCCTGCGCTTCTACCATCTTCCATCTCTCCACTATCTCCCTCTCTATTTGCTTCCCTTCTCTTCTCCTCCTTTCTGCCTCTTCTGTAACTAATCCTGCCTTTTCGTACATTTTACGTATGCACTCCTCCCAGTTTGATAGTCCCGTTCCCTTACTTCCCCTTTTACTTATCTCCTCTATTACCAACCTCACTAGTCTCTGTTCTGGCCCGCCCCTCGTTATCATCTCATACCGCACTGCCCTTTTCCCTCTACACCCAACCTTTCACTCCCCGACTCCTGCCTAACTATGTAATCTGGAGTCGATCTCTCCAGATTCAAAGTCCTTTTTATTTGCCCTATGTGTATCCTCTCTAATCTCCTGCTTTCTTTCCACCCCCATACTTCCGCCCCGTACATCAAAATGCTTTTTATACATGTATTCCATATCTTCGATGTCTCTTGAAAATTCCCTCTCCTCTTTCCCCACAGATTTCTCCTCAATCCTTCCTCGGCTAACCTCGCCTTTCTGCATGCATGCATCGTTTGTCCTTCTCCGCTGTTATTTTCTCTAACTACGAACCCCAGGTACATCCACTCCTTCACCTGCTCTAATATGTCTCCTTTCCATGATATCTTTACTTCCCTCCTCCTCCCTCCTCCTTTCTTGAACACCATTATTTTTGATTTCCTTGTTCGTGTACCTAAAGGCGGCCTTTGACAAAGTAAACGGAAGTACAATGTTAAAGATAATGGCAAGGATGGGAATACCGGAAGGGATACGGTCAAGGATCGAGCAAATATATGAGGAAACATGGTGTAGGGTGAGGGTAGGTAAGGAGAACTCTGAAAGATTCCAAACCAAGAGAGGGGTGAGACAGGGATGCCCCCTGAGTCCGCAAGTCTTTAACATATACATTGCCGAACTGGAAGGGATACTAAGGAAAGGACAAGACGGGGGAGTGAAACTAGGAGCGACAAAGATATGGTCGTTGGCTTTTGCGGACGATATAGTTTTATTAGCGGAGACGGAGAAGGGGTTAAAAGGAACGGCGAAAAGGTTAGAAGGGTTCACGGACAGAAGTGGGTTGGAGCTAAATACAAGGAACATTAAATATAAATTTTGGAATCGAATAGCTTTAAAAAAATGAGAACTTATTAATGCCACGACAAAATAATGAGTTGAATGTGGTTGAAAAGTATCAAAAACCATCGTTAAAACTGACTTTAACTGAATTTTTTAAATGATTTTTAATAATGACAACACGAGTTGAAAAGTCTTTAAAAAAACGACAAATAATTTGCAAACAGAATTAATTGAATTCGAAAAAGATTACAAGAATTGAACAATGTCATTGCTTGAAGCCAATAAATCTAAAAATCTCTCGACCAAAGTAAATTATTTTGCGTCACTTATTGCCAGTGAACTTGTTCATTGTAATTTAGGCACTATATTCAAGTAGGCGCGTAGGCAACCATTCGATCAAAAGAAGGAATGGATTTTGCAATTTCCTTGTTCCAGTGGAGCAAATAAAATCCCACACACGTCCTAATCCGAAACATTCCTTTTCTAGGTACACTAACGGAGTGCTCGTGGATCCCATTAACACGGCTGCCATGCAGCACGCCCTCGCCACGAACCAAATCCCTTTTGCGCTCCTTAGGCCCCTAAACGGAATTCCCGTCCTGGTTAGGGTGCTGGCCGCCGGCGACAAACAGGTTTGACAGACCCGAACAACACATACTCGATCGTCCGTAAAGGGCAGACCTTTCAATTTGGCCTTCCCCTTACTTCTTCTTGCTGCGGTACTAAACGATTTTCTTTTCTCAAAAGATGCTGGTTCCTGCCACCGCCGAGGATCTCAAGAAGCACGGCCAGATCACGATCACTCCGAAGGGCGAGGAGGAGGGAAAGGCGGACGACGACAGCAAGGATCCGAGGGGCGGGCAAAGCAGCGCCGTCATCGACAGCGGAAAACCGAGCGGGAGCACCGTGCAGATCAAGATTCCGGTGGTGGCGACGGTTATTCAGCGCTGCGGCAAAGATGGCAACATGTGCATGGACGTGGAGAGCCCAGGGCCAAGTTCCGGCGGGCTCATGCAGGACAGTTATTTGGTGACCACCAGCAACCCCAACAGTCAGCAGGATGGTTTGTTTCATTTTGGTTTAGCGAAGTACTTTGACAAATAACGAATGAACGGAGCGTTTTTTTTGTACATGCGCATATTTTCATTATTGCTCATATCCCAGATTTTTTTAGAACGTATTCGGTCGCGTATTATAAATTAAATGTTAATTTTAATTGAAATTCTATTGAAGAATTATTAAAAGTATCTAAAATACATAAAGAAAAAAAATCTTTTGAATATATATAAATAATGTAAAAAAATGTCTCAAATACATAGAAAAATTATCTAAACTTTCAAACAATTTTGCAATTTTTTGTATCCATTTACCTTTGTTCTTTGGTAATTTTTTTTATTCGTTAAAGTAAAGTGCGTTAAAAGGACGAATGAATGGAGCTTTTATTTGTGTACGCGCACGTTTTCATTATTGCTCACATCCGCGATTCTTCTTCAAGCCTTTCATTGTAAATTAAATGCAAATTTTAATTGAATTTCTTGTCACCCCCTTCAAACAGCTTCTCAAACCGACCGGAACGACATGGACATGGACGTGACGGGCAACGTCGACATGGCCACCGGCAACGCCATCGAGTACTTCGACCTGTCGGAGAACGTGATGGACGAGCCGGACAAGCAGCGCAGTACGTTCGGCCTTAATCTTAGTTTGTGCGAGTTCGTAATCTCGCCGGTTTTGGTCGCAAAATTCGCCGACGCGACGGACATCGATCGCGACGCTCTTACACTTATCCCGTTTCCGTTCCCAGATTTTCCGCAGAACTTTTCGTTCGGGTCGAGCGTCTTCAGCGGAAACTTGCACTTCGGGGGGCTGGACGAGAACCGGGAGAACATGGAGCCGAGCGCGATTTACCCGGATGATATCTTCGACTTGCAGGGTGGCGGCGACGCGTCGACGACTCACGTGTTTCAGGTTTGTTACAGTTTGTGCAATTTGAACTTTTACTAATGGCCTCTAGGCCATGAAATATTTTAATTCGACAACGATGTGTAAATGCCCCACACAATTTTACAAGAATTACTAACAGTTTACATATTCAATACCGAGAACAAAGTTTCTTTATCAAAAGTAAAATCACAGAGATTTGCTTTGGCTGAGGGTATTGACGTTTCGATGACATTAGTGTACACTTGCACAAACATTTCGTAACTCACGTCTGCATGGCTACATGCACCTCAGCGGATATATCGTTGGTCATCTGATGAGTCCTAAAGGACGAAACAGCTGTCGTCACCTGATACATCCGCTGACATTTATTTTCAATCGGTCTTTCGTGCTTTCGGTTGTTCAGTGGTTACAAATCTCGATAGTTTTGCATATATCGGTCATTATTGTCTTGACTTTTCAACTTAATTGATTTTTGCAGATATTGGAAAAACCAACGACTATCAATATAACTGACAACGTCCTGGACGGTAGCAGCGCGCTGTACGACGCTGCAAATTTGAACCAGCCGTTTCTCTAAAGATGGGCGCGTCTACGAACGAGTTTTTAAAATGGAATGCGTAATTGTAATTTTTATCTTCACAATATCTTTTTATTGGTTATCATTCTGGGCTGCGAGTAGAGCAAATCATACGCGTATTTTAATTGAATTTAGTTTTATCCTTGCCCTATATATAGTTTATTGTTGTTGATAGTTTAATCCGTTGTTTGTTTTTGTATGTAATTAGGCTTAGTGCGTTATATTTTAATGATGTTAAAGATTTTATGAAATAAAATGTTTTAAAGTTCACGGTTGTGGTTTGTTTATTCGTCAAGTGAGTGTTTTACAAAATTGGTAAATTGCCAAACTAGGAAACTGCAAAAATTCAAAGCATTGAGGAAGATTAAATATCAAAATCTTTCCAAGACGTCAACATTGCATAAGTTGTCAAAAATATCGTAATTCAATAAAAGCCACAAGAAGCAACTCAAAAATGCAAACAAATTTATCAAGATTGTTAAATCCCAAAATTAAATGAAAAAGTTTAAAAAATGTCAGCGTTGTAAAAGAAATTAAGTGTCTAAAATGTCACAGTTGTTAAATATTTTTCAACATAACAATTGTCAAAAAATGTGAAATTGTTGTGAAATTATGAAAATATCAAAATTGCCGAAATAGAACTAAAAATGAAACGAAAATATGTCGGATCCAAAAACAAAATCTAATTGTAAATTTAAAAAAATTAATAGGAAGATTAGTCCGATAAGAAAAAAATTTCAAAATTTAAAGTATTCGTTGACACCCAGCACAACCCGTCCGCCGTGTTCGTGGTAAACGAAGTCAAAAATTGTACTAAAAATTAAATTAAAATACCCCCCCCCCCCCATGGGCAGCATTTGTTTTAAAAATTGAAAATATCAATATAAATGTCTAAAATTGCAAAAATTGCTTAAATGAAACGTCAAAAACCCAACAAAAAAAAGATCTAAAAAATAATTGTCCCTAGTTGCGGGGGGGGCGAGAGAACGTGAAATATAAAAATTCAACACGCCCCACAGGCGCCCATCAATTAATATGCATGGGGGGCAAAATGAAAATGCAAAAAAGGGCCGATATGAATATATTAAACCGATAAAAAAATAAAGTGAAAAATAAAAAAAAAATGACGTCAGAGTCCATCCAAAAGACAGATTAAAAATTAACAAAATGGAGGGGGGGCATAATGAAAGATAAAATAATTCAAATTTTTAGGCTAATTAGCTCAATGTGAAATATAAAAAAAATCATATAGCCGAAAATGCAAAATTCAAAAAATTCAAAAATATATATCACATACAGGGTGAATCGTTAAGAATGGGAAATCCGGAAACTGGGAATAGTAAAGCCTAAAACATGAGGATTGAAAGCAACATGCCTTATAAAAATGTTGCTCGTTTAAGACATACAGGATGTTCAAGTTAATAATGTTATTTCTAAATTTCACAATAATTCAGCAAGTTTTCATATAGTGAACGTGAAAATTGGTATCAGTACGTTTTCCAGCATGGTGAATAGGAATTTGTCATCAGTTTTACCGTTGCTCATAGAGGGCGCTAGTTACACCCTGCTGTATAAGTAAATCGAAGCCTCTTTTTTGTGTATGCTGAATTTTAATCTCAATCCTCATGTTTTAGGCTCTACTATTTCCCATTCTTAACGACTCACCCTGTACATAGCCATCGTTATATGAAAGGGAGAGGAGAGCAGATTTATTAAAAAAAATAAACGGTGGGAAAACTAAAAATATCATCAAAACGAAAAAAAGTGTTTTAAATGTCAACATTAACGAAGAAGACAAAACAAAAATGTAAAACGGAAAAGAACTGCCAATGTAACAATTGAACTAAAAATCAATTAAAATACAAGTGACGGGGCACCAACTTTACAACATTGTTGAAATGGTCAGATGTAAAAAATCAGAGAAATAATTCGCAGGTCATACAATAGCAACAAATAATGGTGAAAGTAACAAAAATTACAAAATTCTGTAAGAATTTCAGCGTTTTATGCAATTAAAAAAAAAACGATTCGTGAAATCAATATTTTTAAAATGTCTGAGAAGTTGATTGGATCAAATGCCTTGTTTAGAGCAAATGCATTTTTTAATACATGTGTATTATCCTTTTCACTCATGCAACTTCAGCAAATGTATGTGATCTGATGAGCTCAATATAAGGCGAAACAGCTGTCGTCATCTTAAAATATTCGTTGAAATTTATTTTCAACAACGCGTGTATTATTTTGAACGAGTATGTAACATTTTTAATTTAGCACTAATCACACCTTTTTATATAGTATAGTATTTGTAGTTTGTACGAGTATAGTACTAATGCGTTTATTTAAAATGCCAGAGAAGAGATTTAATCACGATGGAGCAATTTTAAACTAATGATTTTGGATCAGTTGCAAGTTTTTCGAGCAAATGCGAAATGCGTTCTTTTTATAGGCCAAAAGATTTTCAATTACTTTTTTACTTATGACTCGAAAAAACGTCAATATTTCTGGAATAAATTCTACATTTTTATGTTTTCGTAAATCATTTTTGTATCATTGTTTTATTGTCGTCGAGGGTAATATTTTTTTCTGGAAATAATCGCAAAGCACCTCTGTGAACTCGGCAGCCGACTTTCGAAAAAAAAATATTTTAAATTACCACTAGATTCTCTATCGTTTGTACCCGTTTGTACCACTTTCATTTTCGTTTGTACCTCAAACCAAAAAAAATTAAATCGTTTTCAAAATTTGACCCCCAGCCGACTTTGGAAAATCGAAAATTTTCCAACTGGATCTGATTCAGGGTCGTTTGTACCCGTTTATACCACCTTCGTTTTCAATTTTTCTCGAAACCCAAAAAAGATACCATAATTTGAAAATTTCGAATGACTAACTTTTCCAATTTTGAAAATTTCGAAAATCTGTAAACGGCGATCGACGCGGAATCGTTTGTACCCGCAGAAATCACTTCCCTTTTCGTTTGTACGTCAAATCAAAAAATTTTAAGATCCTTTTTCTATTCTGAAAAATAAAATCCGCTTAATTTCCATGATTATTGAGATATCTTAATTCCGTAAACGGGGTTCGGTTACTGACGGCGGCGTGAGGTTTGTACCGTTTTGCGTTTCGTTTGTACCTCAAACCAAAAAAAATTACGAGTGTTTCTAAAATTTCAAAAAACTAACTTCCACATTTTTTTAAATTTCGGAAATCTGTAAACGAGAATCGACGCGGAATCGTTTGTACCCGCAGGAAACACTTTCCTTTTCGTTTGTACCTCAAACCAAAAAAATTTAAGAGCCTTTTTCGATTCTGAAAAATAAAATCCGCTTAATTGCGAAGATTTTTGAGTTATCTCAATTCCGTAAACGGGGTTCGGTTACTGACGGCGGCGTGAGGTTTGTACCGCTTTGCGTTTCGTTTGTACCTCAAACCAAAAAAAAATACGAGTGTTTCTAAAATTTCAAAAAACTAACTTCCACAATTTTTTAAATTTCGGAAATCTGTAAACGGGAATCGACGTGGAATCGTTTGTACCCGCAGGAAACACTTTCCTTTTCGTTTGTACCTCAAACCAAAAAAAATTAAGAGCCTTTTTCGATTCTGAAAAATAAAATCCGCTTAATTTCGAAGATTTTTGAGTTATCTCAATTCCGTAAACGGGGTTCGGTTACTGACGGCGGCGTGAGGTTTGTACCGCTTTGCGTTTCGTTTGTACCTCAAACCAAAAAAAATGTTTCTAAAATTTCAAAAAACTAACTTCCACAATTTTGGAAATTTCGGAAATCTGTAAACGGGAATCGACGCGGAATCGTTTGTGCCCGACGGAATCACTTTGATATGCTTTTGTGCCTCAATTAAAAAGTTATGCATGAAAATTCAGCGCAACGTGAGTCAAACCTCTGTCTCAATATGCACCGGGTTGCACGCAAGCCAGGCTCGGAGCTGCAATCAGCTGACCGAGTTCACCGTCGCATGAGCGATGAAAAGTGATACTGCTGACTTCAACCCGCTAAAGATCAGCGACAGCTTTCCGAGTTGGTTGGAGCGAATTCCTTTGGGTGGTGTATCCGTTTGTACTTTTTGATTGTTTGCTGCTGACGAATTCCAATCAATACGACCAAAAATGCACTCGACAATTAATAATTTTTCAATAAAATATTTCATCAGCTAATATAATAGAAATTCTTCAGCAGGGTACTGTAGATTATAGCTGCTGATACATTTGTACAAGGTTAATCCTATCTAGAAAACAATATCGCATGAGTACAAGCGGACTTGGTTATGTGATCGGTAAAATACAGGTTAATTTTTTCTTGTGTTTTCTACCCGTGTAGCTAATTGGCGATTTACACGATACTCCCTATTGATATGTATGCCATTCTCGAGTGTAAGATTCATAGTGGAGAGCTGGAAGGACGGCGTGAGTTCGTGTGCATGCATGAGTCACCCCTGTCTTTCAAAATCCAGTGATACAATTATCAAAACCGAGCTACCTAGGTCAATTGTTTTCGCTAGACCGTCTTGTTTATGTATCTTTATCAATAGTTGCGAAAATAAACCGAAAAATGCGGCCAAAAACAACAACGAAAACAATAAAAAGGCTCTTAAAATATTTTGGTTTGAGGTACAAACGAAAAGGAAACTGATTCCTGCGGGTACAAACGAAGAAACATCACGCCGCCGTCAGTAACCGAACACCATTTACAGAATTGAGATAACTCAAAAATCGTCGAAATTAAGCGGATTTTATTTTTCAGAATCGAAAAAGGCTCTTAAACTTTTTTGGTTTGAGGTACAAACGAAAAGGAAAGTGTTTCCTGCGGGTACAAACGATTCCGCGTCGATTCCCGTTTACAGATTTCCGAAATTTCAAAAATTGTGGAAGTTAGTTTTTTGAAATTTTAGAACACTCGTATTTTTTTTGGTTTGAGGTACAAACGAAACGCAAAACGGTACAAACCTCACGCCGCCGTCAGTAACCGAACCCCGTTTACGGAATTAAGATATCTCAATAATCATGGAAATTAAGCGGATTTTATTTTTCAGAATAGAAAAAGGCTCTTAAAAATTTTTGGTTTGAGGTACAAACGAAAGGGGAAGTGATTTCTGCGAGTACAAACGATTCCGCGTCGATCGCCGTTTACAGATTTTCGAAATTTTCAAAATTGGAAAAGTTAGCCATTCGAAATTTTCAAATTACGGTATCTTTTTTGGGTTTCGAGAAAAATTGAAAACGATGGTGGTACAAACGGGTACAAACGACCCTGAATCAGATCCCGTTGGAAAATTTTCGATTTTCCAAAGTCGGCTGCGGGTCAAATTTTGAAAACGATTTAATTTTTTTTTGTTTGAGGTACAAACGAAAATGAAAGTGGTACAAACGGGTACAAACGATAGAGAATCTAGTGGTAATTTAAAATATTTTTTTTTCGAAAGTCGGCTGCCAGAAAAATCTTTCGGTTGCTCTTCCAACCAGTCGTGGCTCCCCTCGTAAGTAGCTTTCAACCCAACCCAACTATTTTAATTTTTTTTCAATTTAACTTTTTCATTTTCATGATTTTTTATCTTTGTTGTATACGAGGGGAGATCATTATTTAGCGTCCCTGACACAGTAGGCGTTGAGTGAGTGAGTTAAATCAATTTGACACATTAATGTATTATCATTTGTTTGTTACGTTGGATCAATTTTAGTTTTGTCACTTGTTACCTGTTTAAATAATTTAGAATTTAAGTAGACAAGTTTAAAGTAATTCTAAAATCTGTGGAATTAATTAATTTTCTTTTTTACTATTGTTGAATGTTTAATTTTTGTAATTAACTTAAAACTTAAAAATCGACAACCATTGAACATTAAAAATGGAAAGGAAATTCCAATAGTTACCATATTATCATTAAAATTTTGCAACCGCAACTAATTTTCCTTTTTATATTACATTGATTTTGAATTTTTCAAACTTCAAAAATACTGAGTGAGTTACTAAGAGTCGCAGAAACGATATAAAGAAAAAATTAGGAAGAATTGAAATTTGAAAACAATCAAAAACCAACGCCATAGACGTCAATACACTCAAGCTGTTGCGTGATCACAGTCTACTTTGACCGACTACGTCGGTACCGTCGACCTTGTAAAGCTTGTAGGGGGATGTACCAGCTGATGGCAGCTGTTTAGTCCTTCAGATCACGAGTTACGAGGGAATCGTGTGAGTGTACTAGCTCCATCTACACGTTACTACCCTCATACTCAAGCTGCAAAATGATCACAGATGTCTGCTTTTAGTGAAATTTATTTAGTCAAATGAAAATGTAAGAAAAATTCCATTACTTTAAGAAATTTATAAAATTGACATTTTTTTATGCAAAAATATTTTTTTCTACTTTGCGTTGGTAATAATTTCATTTTAGCACTCAAAACAGTGTTAAAATGAAAATTTGAGTGCTAAAATGAGTCTGGTATAATTTTTTTTCTTTATGTTGGCAACGGTTTGGCAGCGTCTAATTTCAACGAAATGTATTATTTGCATTGTTTCCGTTGCACAATTCTTCGATTTTTTTATATTTGTGTTCGTATTAAGAACACGACTTGTTCGGAAATAAATTCCAAATCGTAGTTTGTCCAATTTCCCGTATTTCGGGTAGAGAAAGAAAACTGACATTTCAAATTAAGCGTTCGACCGCCTCCTTATTTAATTTCACACAAACGTTACCAACCCGCGCAAATATCCCTAAATGTTGAATTACTTAACAAAGTTTAATTTTTCACGTAAAAAGGGCGCAAATTAGAAAAAATAGTATAAAATACTCGTACAGAAGGCTATTCAGGGTATTCGTCCGTTCAGCCACTCGCCTTCGCGGCTCGTGGCTGAATTTCAGACTCATGCCTGAAACAGTGCCTTCTGTAACTTGTTTTTTAATATACTATTCCATTCTGATGTTTACAATTTTACAATGTTGTCATTTTTTTAATTGTTTGGACCCGTAATTTTCTTCTGAAACTATTTATTTTACAATTGAAAGATAATGATAATTAAAAGGGGAATTATATTAAAGCGAAACATTGGGAAATATTGACTGCAAAAATCGAAAAAAATTAAAACGTTTATTTTTTATCGAAGCCCAATACAACCCATAAAAATCAGAACACAAATAACAAATCATCGAGATAAAAAAGAGTAAAGTGTTAGTTTTATATGGGACAGCACGAGGTATAAATTATGTAATATATAATCTGGGTAAAAAATCACAAGTACCAAAAAAGTGTGCCTTGAAGAATTTACCATTTGAAAATCTCGCATAGATAGATTCTTCCGCATTCAACTTGTTTTGTTTGTGTAAATTATGTAACATATTAATATAACAATCGTTAACAAGAATATACAAAAAAACATCGCGTATCGACTTTATGCAACTGACTATTCGAGTACGTCGTCAAACACAAAAAACGCAAATTCTCGAAACGAACATCGACCAAATTTAAACACATACCTGGATCGTGATCAGCTTCCATCGTTTCGCCGCGTCCTCCTGACACCAATTCGAATCCCGTCTCAAAGTTTACACACATTTTTATTCGCGCGTTTAACGCGGAAAATCGTTTTTAAGCGTCACACGCGAATTGAAAAACACGCGCGACTATCCACCGCACCACTGGCCGTAGTAACAAAATACTCCGACTGGCGGCGACTGCATCGTGATAACGCGCGATTGTTGCGAACACACCAAGAATGCGGTGAAAAAAACTCGGCTGTGACCAGACGCCAACAAAAAAAAAACGCAGGCGTCGCCAAACTTACGCGAGGAATAGGAGACTCCACGCACATTTCGTAATACGTTCGTCGAACACATTTGATAAAAACCAGGATCAGTCGCTTCGACGCGTCTTTCAAGTTTCAATACAAATTTAAATCCGACGACATTCGCGAACATTTTCGTTTGCTGACACTGATACGCACTCGAATCGATAAATTAATTAATAATAATAAATTTCTAATTGCGATAATTAATCATACCTGAGAATTTAAAACACGCACGACGCAGTTCGACCTAAACATACGGCCGTAGTACGAGAAAGACGGGCACAGGGCGCTAGTGTCGAGTTAAGCGTTCGTTGCCCAAAAAAGTAAGTATGCATTGATAAGCGACCGTTGCTATTGGCAACGGTTACAAAAAAGGGATCGGAAAAGTGACGAATTGATAAAGCAAGTGCGATTTTGAACTTTAATTCGTCGTACTCATTTGAACACCACGATCACTAGGTGTCGCCGCGGCGCGTCAGGCAACGCAAATTTGAATCCAATGTTACCAACCTATTCAGAGGCTTCTCGGAATGTTTGTTATAGTTTGAATGTTCTAAAATAAAAACTATTCGTATGGAACCTAATATACAGCTAGCAATGTCAATGTCAACTTAAAACTACTTAATTATTTTGATTATTTCGTTTAAAATCAATGACAACCAAACCTAAAGACCACAAATCATTTCAATTTGGGTTAAGCTTTAAATCCGCCCCAACCTAACATAGAGGGCCTAATGATAGAATATTATTTATCCGTAGAAAAATAATGTTAATCATCTGAACTTGAATTGAACTGAATTCACTTCGTCCAAACTGATCGCAATTATTCCAACCTAACTCTGATACGTCTAATATTAATTAATCACGTTGGAAATCAATTTATTGGGTTGGGTTGGGCTGGGTTGGGTTGGGTTGGGTTGGGTTGGGTTGGGTTGGGTTGGGTTGGGTTGGGTTGGGTTGGGTTGGGTTGGGTTGGGTTGGGTTGGGTTGGGTTGGGTTGGGTTGGGTTGGGTTGGGTTGGGTTAGATTGGGTTGGATTGGGAGATTAGGAAAGATTAAATTAAGGAAGGTGTAATAAATAAGAGTATGTGGTATGGATTTGTTTGTCTAGAAATCTTACTTTAAAATGATCATGGCGTAATTTTATGTTTATACATTTTACCACTATTATGTGGATTAGGTTGAGTTCATGTTAAAGTTCACCATCCTAATCCTAGGTTGTTGAAACAACTATACATTATAAATGATAGTGGTTAGCAAACGACTTAGTCTAAGAATATTTGTAATCACAAAAAATACCCAAAACCTAAATCGAAACAGAAATGGCAGGTTGTTGCAAACCTAAAATATATGTATGTATCATATGTTAATGTTATTTCAGTAATCATAACCAAATCACAGGCTCGAAACTCATTGGAAACCCAGAGCAGCGAATTAATCGTCAAGTGTATTGCATCACATAAACCTTAACACGACCACACCATAATTCCAGGTTTCCTTACACCACTACGTTTTAATAATTCGTCATCAAATTGCATGGAATCTATATTCGAAAATCGTTATTGGAAACCTACTGCAGCAAAGTTGTGCTAAATTTAATTCCATTGTAAATCAATTGTGCCACTTACATGTTTTGATTGTTTTAATTTTTTAACATTCTGTTACAGTTGTGACTTATTTATGGCATTTAGGTAAATTATTTCATATCAAAGATTAGATATTTACTTATATCAGTGCTTAGTAAATACTTATCAAAACTTTGTACTGGTTTATTGCTCCAAGTCACATTGCGTCGCCGTAGTATTACGCAGAATTTATTACGGGATAGTTGATAACGAACCACCCCGAGTAACGGTTATGTGCATCGATGTTTGCTCACACAGAGGCATGTGGGTTCGCCTGGTAAGGGGCGAACGTTTGTCGCAGTGCTAGTGCAATTACTGTGGTATGAGTATTTAAAGTCATTGGTGTGAACAATAGCTAACATTATTGGGTGATTACTGAGATGTATTAATGACAACTGCTTTGAGTACGCTACAGTTGCACGGGTGATGTTGGGCAAGCTGCTGTTGCTGTTGTTGTCGTTGTTGCAGTCATGAAATGCGGAGCATTCATGACAGAGTTGCGCGGTTGTATCACACTAAGGCACATTGACACCATTCTGTGGAATTATTGCTACGCGAGCTGTCTGCTGACGGTTTATGTACGCAGGCATGCAGATGCAACCAACCTGGCGGTATTGCAACACACTTGATAGCGGCGCGATCACTTGACGTAGGCGCATTGTGGTCTATTGTATCTGTTCCAGTCGTATAATAGACACGGACGCGTAACTGCATTGGACGAGATTTGACTATCTAGATTTGACGATCTCAATTAGTTATTTTAACTGACGTTTAGGTATATAAGAAACGCGGTTAAAGAATGTGTAGGCACGATCCGAAGAGGGCTAAAGCTAGGGTGCTGGAGCACCCGATATGTTAATAGTACAGTTTCGAAAGTTTCTCTAAAGTAAACAAATTCTTGGTTTGCGCGGCGCTGTGTGAAGGGGAAAACAATTGTCAATATGCACCATTTATTAAGCGTGCAATAGTTTCGATCGGTTGGCGTTTTCTAATATGGTACCTGTATTGTGAGTTTTACATTACATTACATTTTACGTTTTATGCATCGCTCTCAATCATCGGTTTCCTTACGCATTCTCGTCTCTCCTTAACAATTTAAATATTATTAGATTTTTAGACAATATTTTTTACTTTTTTAAGTTTTTTGCGACATTTTTAAGAATTTTGGATTTTTCTTTTGTACATATTTTTAATTTTTTTATTTATTTTATGTAATTTCAACGTTTCACGTTTGCCTCAAATGACAATAAACGACCCTTCAATTGTTTTTATTTAACATTCTGTTACATTTTATTTTAATTTGATGGATTTGTACTTTTATTGTTGATTTTTTACAGTTTATTTTTTTTTAATATTCCAAGTTTTGATATTTTTTAGGAAATATTTTTGAATATATTCTTTTTACAATGGACGTATGAGGTTTTCTGTTAATTTGTTTTTATTGACTGTTCTATCAATTTGACGTTTTTTGATATTTAACTGTTTCGATATTTTGATATTATTTACATTTTTGTTGTTTGTTAAGTATTTTTTGACATTTCTTAATTGTCACATAATCATTTTTACCTACAACCACTGTTGAAAGTGCCCTTTTTTGCACTACGCACAGACCATGTAAATAAGTCATTACGCACGGCCGTAAACTAAACGCACGGTCGTAAAGTAATCGCACAGGTTGAAGTTGCTTAGTTACCGAAATGCATTGATGGAATTTATCCAATTGTCAGTAAGCTGTCAATATTATTATATTGCCCACAACAATTTTATTATGAATCAATCATAATTTATTGTTATTAAAATTTGTGACAACCACAGTGGCAGATACACTCCTCCGAAGATTATTGAAAATGCCAGGTTAGAAATGAACAATTTGTTACCGGCGAAGACACGTGAAAGATACGAGATCTTATATAGAAAATTCATCGACTGGAGAAATAAGAATAATGTTAGAAAAAGATAGTTGTCCAATATTTAATAACTGCAATGTTACCATTAACAATTATTATTAAAAAGCAATAATTACTTATATCATAAATATAAGAAAATTTGTTATAAAATAAAATAGTATGTAATTAAACAATAAAAAAGTGGTTTTGTATAGAGGTTGTTTTAGTGGTTGAAGGTGGTCGTAGGTAAAGTATAGTACGTGACTCGAGTTGTAACGCATTTTACGTACTCGTGGAATTACATACTCGCTCCTTCGTCGCTCGTATGTAACTATTTCCACTCGTACGTAAAATGCTATTTACAACTCTTGTTACGTAATATACTATTACCTACGACCACTGTTGAAAGTGCCCTTTTTTCAACTATACACAGACCATGTAAATAAGTCATTACGCACGGCCGTAAACTAATCGCACGGGCGTAAAGTAATCGCACAGTTTGAAGTTGCTTAGTTACCGAAATGCATTGATGGAATTTATCCAATTGTCAGTAAGCTGTCAATATTATTCCATTGCCCACAACAGATTTATTATGAATCAATCATAATTTATTGTTATTAAAATGTGTGACAACCACAGTGGCAGATACACTCCTCCGAAGATTATTGAAACTGCCAGGTTAGAAATGAACAATTTGTTACCGGCGAAGACACGTGAAAGATACGAGATCTTATATAGAAAATGCATGGACTGGAGAAATAAGAATAATGTTAGAAAAAGATAGTTGTCCAATATTTAATAACTGCAATGTTACCATTAACAATTATTATTAAAAAGCAATAATTACTTATATCATAAATATAAGAAAATTTGTTATAAAATAAAATAGTATGTAATTAAACAATAAAAAAGAGGTTTTGTATAGAGGTTGTTTTAGTGGTAGAAGGTGGTCGTAGGTAAAGTATAGTACGTGACTCGAGTTGTAACGCATTTTACGTACTCGTGGAATTACTATTTTATTACAGCATTACAGCATTACAGCATAACTATTTCCACTCGTACGTAAAATGCTATTTACAACTCTTGTTACGTAATATACTATTACATTTTTGACATTTTTTTAAAAATACGTTTGAATTATTCTTTTTGAAGTTTGTTTTCTTTGAAAGTTTTCGAAATTATATTTTTTGATATTTTATATTTGTATGTTTTTGATGTTTTTAAGTACATGTGCATATCTTAATTCTTTGTAATTTTGAAATCGTTCAGGTTTGTGCCAAACGATACTATTTTCTTTTACATTTCCTTAACATTAGTTTTATTTAAAATTTTAACTGGTTTGTTATTTTTTAAATTGTTGGTTTATGCTCCTTTTATATTTTTGAAAATTTTTACATTTCTTCCAGTTTGCCTTTATTGAATATTTTTAAATTTCTCCACTTTTGTTAAATTTTTTAATATTTTTGTAATGCAGATACTTTTACGTTTTAATTTTTGGACACTTGCCACGTTTAAAAAATATTTTTAGTTTTTCCAGAACTGTTGAAATATTTATCATAAGCGCATAATAATTTAATTTCATTAGTAACCTCTAAAAAGCAAATCTTCACACAATTTACAAAGATTTATAACTTTCAGTAGGAATTTACCATAGCGTCCTGTTAGAAATCGAAGTAAATTTGCTGCCAAATCGACGATGTCACCCCAAAGCTCCTCAAAAACAATTGTCAAATTTTAACCAAAGATTGACCAACTATAGCACACATAGAAGGGTCCTATGCTACTCAGTTCACACAGCCAATAAACTCTGGAATAATTTCTAATTTTCTAACTATAAAATAAATTAATTAAAGTTGCTCCATATTATTGTGATTTTTACTTCTTCATGTTTGAATTACTCTGCTTTGACTGTACATACCATCATTGAAATTGTGAGAAAGTCTTTAAGATAAATTAATTCTCTGAATTTATTTAAAAATAGATATTAGTCCAACCTGCATTGTACTCTCTGCCATTCTCACATGCAAGCTTTGCAACTTTTGTGAGAAAATATATATATATATATATATATTTGTAGCTTTATTTAGAGAACTTTTTTTTTACTATTTATCAGCATTAATTTGTATGGATACTGGAGAAAATAAACATATTTTTTGTTCTATAATTAGAATCAAACATATTAAGTCACATCGATTATATGCGATGCCTTATCATACATAGTTTCTGTTGTATATATGTCATTCGATATCACATACCTCAAGACCACCAATTCATCCAAACTTCAACATGATTATTACCCCCAACGAGGAACAAAGTAATAACAAATCATACAAAATCAAACACATCGTCTATTGAAAACTAAAAATATAACAAAAACAAAACCTGGACGTTATCTAAAAGACCGGAAATAACTCGCACATAAAACCGTTCGATGTGCAATCCTTTATTTCCTCGTTTGGTACAAAATTATCTCAAACTAACGGACTATCCGACGACGTCGAACGCAACCGAAACGTGGACAAGCCGAAAAAGTACGCAACTCCATACATTACGTGCTAACGTGCCGAAAACTACGTCTACGAACAAACCAAGTGGGGCCTACGTATTACGTGACAGACTAAAATTCTATTAGTTAAATTAACTTAAATAATCAACGGACTGTTTCTTTCAGATATCGGATCGCGTTACAGAGTTAAACTATTTTAATTCGTGTACGAAGTGTACGTGGAATGGGTTGGGTAACATTCCTTCAAAATGACTTAATCGCTTATATATTTATATATAAATAAGAGGGGCTAATTGATATTGAAATGGGAGGCACCACACATTATTTAATTCAGCGCAGCCTCGAGGTGTACATATTTTTACAGCTCGTCGACTTTCAAGGTAGATATTTGGAATCGTAAAAAGTATGCAATCACCACACAACGCGATAAATAATTATAATTAGGGCGACCTTTAGAAACAACAGCGCTTTGCGGTACCAGTTAAATTTTAATTGGGTTGTACCAATATTTCTAGCTCATTATTACATCCACCCAAGGCCAAATAATTTTTGTATGTAGGATTTTTCTACAACAAAAGGGTAAATGTAAAAAGCACCAATTTGACATAAAATGACAGTATAAAAAACTTGTTTCGATGTGAATGTTATGACACAACTTTGAGTTCAATAGCTTAAAAGCGTTTCATTGAAGAATTTCTTGAACTGCAACCTTTAGAAGTTATGAACATGAACTTTGCAATTTCTTCTAAGTCGTTATTCACAGTCCGCGTTCAAAATAATCCCATGATGCTGGAATACAAAATCTGGACTTGCGTGAAATTGATTTCATACAAAGTTGTAGCAAATAGAAATACAATTGTTAGAAATCATTTTCAGGCACCTTTATTAAATATATTCGATACTGAAGCAAGAGGAGATAATTTTGAAGAGAATTTAGAAATAAAACTATCTAAACAAAATCAGGTTATTTCATCTCAATTTCATCGCTTCACGCAACTTTCATTTCAAAAGGTCTCCCTAACGCTCACCTATAAAAACGAGCGAACTGTACGACATTTTCGCATTGCTCGCTTTCGTTCGTTCTTGCAATCCGGTTTCCTATCGGCCGTAACGCGCGTTAAATTACAAAATTCGGGGTGCGAGACGCGGACGAAGAACGCCGTTGACTAAACCGGCCGACTCGCGCTTGTAAAACCTAAACGGGGCGGTTTTAATCGACGGCGACTCGTCGGGGCGTCCGCTTCCCCAGCAGCAACCTGACGATGGGGCTGTAAAATATCGGCCATGGTATGTACAAGAACACGCCCATGTAGTTGACGGCGCCGTATGCCTTCCAGTACTTGTCATAAGAGAGCAGCACGAACGGCAAGAGGCACCAGCCCATGAAGACGAACGTGTATATTCGCAGGAGGATGTTGAGGATCAGCGACACCGGTTGCTTGTGGAGCAGCGACGTGACGGCTTCATTCGTTTTCAATATAGATTGCAACTGAGGAAAAAGCAATGTTATTATTACATTACACACAATAATTTTAATCGATGAATTGTTTAATTAATAACAAAATTGATTTACTTACGTCTTTCTCCAAATACATGACGAGAAACTCAAACAGGAAGCACATGTAGTAGCCCGAGTGGAATCCGTGCCAGATGGCCAAAAATAGCAGAGCTGATGCCTGGCTGACGTACCGATTTCCCAGGAACTTTAGCCGTTTGTAGATGTACTGGGCGACCCAGTGGTTGGTGTTGACGTTGAACGACTGAATGTAGTGATTGAACTCGGTGGTGTTCTCCAAAATGTGGAGCTTGACATTTTCCAAGCCGTTCCACATCACCGCGCCGCTCTCATCCTTGCCGTTGTGGGAAACTCCTACAATAGAGTTTAGAAGTAAATAGAAATATAAAACAAAATTATCAACAATGGTAGTTGAGTCACAATCATGAAGGTACAGATAATCCAACAATTGATATGAAAATTGCCGTCCAATAACATTATTTCCAGTAATAGGGAAAAACTGTGAGGAAATTATTAGAAACAAAATTTTATATAGAAAAAAAAATTCACCAACTGGGCTTTAAACAATATTGTACAACAGCAATTTTGAAATTAATTTCCATTTCGCTTTGAAGTCAAGAACGTGAAAATTCCACTTCACACATTTAGAATACAATAACGAGCATAGAAACTTGATGTTAGCTCTGACTGTTTAAAAAATTATGATACTTCATAACATAGCAAGATATAAATTCAGACTTATAGGCTAAATATAAATATATTGTACACAAACATAAGTTTTTATCCAACCAATACGATGTATAATTACTAGTTTATTTTCTATTTAATATAAAATCTATAAAATAAAAAAAACTGCACTGGTGATCTAGTGAAGAAAATCTTCAAAGATTATACCTGAGTTAGAACTGCTAACTAAGTTTAACAATTTCCTTTTTAGATCCTACCGAACATGGGCAAATTAGTTGCTGAAATATCCTGTTGGAAATTCAATGTTCACCATTACTACTTTATCATTAAAATAATACAAATTGTACAAACTCACCAAACAAAATGCAAGCGCCTTCCGCAAACAGCCAACATGAGATGTACTTATACAGCGTAATTCGACCCCAGACGCCCAAGAAAAAGCACTTCTTTAAGAACGGCTGTTCGATGTACTCGTCCGAGATGATGTACTCGTCGTTGATGCTCATGCTGATCACCTGGTAAACGCTCAGGTAAAACACACCGGTTGCAAATCGTCGCAGTGCGTAGTCGACCGAATTCGGCGGTTTCAAACAGTCCTTGCCGTTAATCGTCTTGGAACTTCCCTTAGACTCTACGGGCTGAAAATATAAAATGCAATTTTATTTAATGCTCGTCGTGAAAGATTTGAAGATTTTCTAGAATTTTCGTTAATAAAGGACGAGAGTTGCTCTTCAATTGTGTTACGTATTTGTTTTACGAAAATGTATGATAATAATGAATGCATCGAGGTGTAATTAAATTCTTATTCAAAAACTTGTTCGAACGAATTTCATCAAATAAAACACTCTTGGATAGATTACATGGTGTACAAGGTCACCTATTGATAGAAAACTAAACGATGTGCACATAAATCTTGAATTACAAGAACAATATTCGAGATTGTTTGTAATTCCAGAACACGTTGTGATAAATTGAGAAGGATATCGATTGTTGCCACTGTTTGTTTGAAGAAGAAGGCGTTTCCCTACCAATAATAGTAAAGTTTTGCAGAAGAACCATTAAGAACTCTATTTATGATGCAAAAACACAGAAGAGGTTCGCAATCGTCAAAGAATTAATTGAGAAAATCGATCTTAAAAAAGTATTAAAGAAGACACCAACTTTGATTGATATATTTTTGACTACTAACTGTGATTTGGTGAAGTGTTCAGGCGTGTACCTTGTGATTTTTCAGATCATGATACTATTTTTGGTTGTTTATTGTATCATTTAGCAGCTGACCAGCGTAAGTTTCATACATTTCGTTAATTCGGGAAGATTAACTATGAGATTAACAATCTCGATCTACAGATGCTTTGGATCCCATTAATTTTTGATTGATTATGACAATATATATTGATAGGGAAATGCAATCATTGTCCCTTTCTTCATTTCAAGAAGAGTATCTGTGAACCAAGAAGCAAGGAGTTTAGTGAATTTGTCAGTTTCATAAAGGGTGAGAATATCAAGCAAATAATTTAAATTAGTATTAAAAAATGTATCAGTTCATCAATGTTATGTAGGTCATATATCATATTCCAAGGTACACTGCAAGTCCAACATAAAATCTAAATAATTGAAGTCAAAGAAATTTCTGAAAGTACGTGTTCTTGTAGCTTGTTCAATATTGTCAGAAGAAATTTTTCCCGTATGTTAGTAAATGATCAGAGAAATCATGTGAGTGCATATCTATACTAGCACCAGTTCGTTCAGTAGGTTCGTTAACTATTTGTTTAATTTGTATGGAAAGTAACATATGAAATGCCGTAGCAAGATATAGTCGAGCAAGTTACTTCATCACTGCAAAATGAATTAGGAGGCAAAAGATCAAAAGGAAGATGACAAAATTATGTGTTTAATATTGTGCAAGCAAAGTGGCCGTGGATACAGAGCTTTATCTAAACATATTTTCTTTACCTACTAGGACTTGGCATTAATTATTCAATTATCAACCATATGTTTGATGAAAAGACCATCCACCATTAAATTATTTAATAAAAACACTGGAGACATGAGGGGTTTTGAGGATCTTGGTTAGAGAAAATCGAATCTAATCGTAGACCTCGCTTTAGTTTTCATGGTTAAAGGAATACCAATCGATGGAAACAACCATTATGTTATGTGTTTACTAGAAGTACCATAAAAACAATAGATGTGGTCACGCTTTTAAAAACTGCTAAGAAACTGTAGAGATTCCGGATTAGAAATAATTGTCATAGTATCCAAATAAGGGGCCACACAAACCAGGTGGCAGTCGTTTATTTAATTCAAGGACTAGACTCCTAGCACAAAACACTTAAATATATAACATTCTCCCTCTTATTTTAACAACAACAAAATTCTCAATTCCATATCTTGATGGTTTTTTTTGTTGTTCTATTAGAACTTCTAATAGCCAACAATTCAGAAGACCTTTGTTCGTTTTTATTTAAACTATACTGAAGTTCTTGTGACTTGTTAGCATGTATCATTTCATGTGTATCATTTTTGATTAGCCTTCACTTTCAATAGAAAAATTTACAAAGTCCAAAATTTGGTTCAAATATATACGCGTTGTCTTATTTAATTCTGGTATATTTACAATATAATCTTAATTTTTTTGTTTTTATTCAAGTTGGTTTTGTGAATCTATAATCTTTCACAGCCAATTTGTTTCCGTTGTTTGCCTTGTACATATTTCAGAATTTTAACGTTTGGCTTAATCATGTCTAAGTCTGATCTGGACTGCCCAACCAACAATTTAGCCGGCGACACACCAGTTGTGCAATGTGGCGCATTTCTGTAATCAATCAAAAATCTATTTGATAATAAATCTAAATTGTTTCTTGGCCCTTTTCCTACAGCTGCTAATAACGCATATTTTATAGATTTAACTGCATTTTCCGCTGCTCCATTTGTGGCCGGATGATACGGTTCATTTTTTTAGATTCTACTGAATATGAGAACTTAGTTGCCGAAATACATATTGAGACTTGTTAAAAATCAAGTTTGATAGGGTTTTTAATTCATAGATTTGATCTTTAAAATTTACTTTACATTTAAAACTAAAGTCTCCATCAATTAATCGTCTTTCAAATAACATTGAACGTAACCAAATTAATGACCTTAATAAACCTTTCACGAAAAATAATACGCATTGAAAACATGTGAAATAAATTATCGAAAACAATGACGGTGAGTTTTGCATATTTTCAATAATTCCTTTCTCACATTTAGAATGCGCATTATTTTTTCAAAATAATGACCGAAATATGAAATATACGAAAATAAAGACTGGAGACAGTCACTGTTTTGAGAGACAGTAGGAAACACGTTTACGATCAAATTTCAGTTTTCAAAATCAAAGTTTAGGTTTAAGTTCCAAGTGTGAGATTGTGTATACTTCGTCAGTGTAAAGTGCTCTTCCCGATGGATGACATTTAATATCAAGATAAGTTATGGGTTTTATGAATTAGTGGTTCAATTTTTTTAGTTTTGTCATTTTTGCTCATTCGGAGTATTTTAGTCGCTCGGTTTGAGCCCCCACACACACGGCTAGTGTAGAAAAAGCATCCTCAGTGTATGACAGTTTTGACGATGTTTAGCTATGGAAATTTCATCGAATGGTGTAGGGTCTGTAAAACTAGTAATTCTAGTGTACCCGGGGACAAGTAATCATATTCGATGCGATTGAAGAAACACAAAAAAACAAAACGACTAAATCATAGGGGTGCGTGATCTTATCGAGAATATCTAGAATATTCAACAACAGAATCTGTATCTATCTGTCTCCCACTGAGGCTGTAATACATTATTTGATGCGTATTTACGATTAAAAAATTCAAATTTAAAATCATCACTATACTTTACACGGCGACCAGACAGAGTAATAAACTGGCGTGAACTTCGCGTGATTTTCGGGAGATGGTTTCTTTTTGGTTAGACAGGGCATGGCGCAACTCAATGCACACAGCCGAAATATTCAAGCCTTCCATAAAGCGTTTTGTTGTCTCGTTCTATGCCACGTGCTTTTGTGTTTTCAGTGCTTCTGTGTTTTATTTAAAGTTGGTAATACAATTTTAATCATAAATTAGTAAGTATTTACAAAATAAAAAAATATATCCATTTATCTATTACCGTGTTAAAAATTGGCGGAGCCTGTGGTTACTATAAAGAAAAAAGAGAAAACTTATAATAACAATTATAAGATAAAAACCCCTTACCACACTTGATTTTTACAAATCTAAATACGTATTTCGGCAACTACGTTGCCATCTTCAGTAGAATCTGAACGGATGAGTGTTAAACATAGTATTTCTAGTTAAGGTAAAAACCTTTAAAGATATTCTCTTCACTAGATCACCAGTGGGATAACACTGAAGTCAAATTAACAAAAAAACCTTATATTTATACTCTTAACCCTAAAGGAAATATAAAGCGGGGTGTAGTGTACCGTACTCCTTGTTGCCAAGAGTGCTAACTGCGGGGAAAACCTAAAACTAATCAAGCAATTCAAATAAGCTGGACTGCGGTATCGGTCCGCTGTCGGAATTCATTAAATTGTTTTTGTACCTGTGTATGAAAATACTTTCGTAGCTGTCTAATTCTCTACAATTGTGTACATCTTTAATTAATTTAAGCGAATCTAGTGGTAATGCGTGGCCTGTTTCTAAAATATGGTGGGCTACGCTTGATTTTTCGGGTCTGTTGAATCTAAAATGTTCTATATGTTCTTTATAGCGAGTTTTAATTGAACGTTTAGTTTGCCCAACATATTTTTGATTACAGTCCTTGCAATTTATTTCATATATTCCACATTTCTGGTCTACCTCATTTTATCTTTGGCATTCCCTAATAGGGTTTTCAAAGAATTGCTCGATTTAAACACGACCTGAAGTTCATGATTTTTGAAAAGTTTATTAAAGTTGTTAGACGCTGCGTGGTACGGTAAACAAACAAATTTATTGCCTTGATCTCTTTGAGGTAGCAGACAGGTGGAATCTACGAGTGTGTTGTTACGTTTAATAAGGTTAGTCACTATGCCCGTATCGAAACCATTGTAACTCGCAATGTTTTTAATAAGATTGAGTTCGGTGTTGTATCTATCTTTTGTTAGTGGAAAACTTAACAAACGATGTATGAGAAAATTGAAGGATTACATTTTTTGCTGAAAGCTGTGACATGAATCCACGGTTATGAATTTGTTTACATTGGTTTCTTTCCGGAAAATGTCTATTGCCCGGTTTCACAAACGATTGTCAAATGGTAAATTAGTTAACAAGCCTTTAAAGACTCGTTACTGTTTGTGAAATCCAAAACAATGGTAATTTTGCTTTTAACGGTTCGCCAGGGTAATCAATTGTTAAATATTTGACGTTTGATTAAAGACTCGTTAACGAATGGTCAAATGTTTGACGATTCGTTAACAAGCTGTTAACGACCGATTAGCGTTTGCGAAACCGGGCATATTTCTATGATATTGTTATTTCTAATTACTACCGTATCCAAAAATGATAAGCGATCATTTGTTTCCTTTTCGATTGTGAATTTAATAGATGTGAATTTCGAATTTAATTCGTTTAAAAATGCTTCTACATTGCATTTACTAGTGTCAAAAATCGCGAAAATATCATCGACGTACCAGATCCATACTTTAGGGAAATATTCAGCATTTCTTTTGAAATCTAATTCAAACTGACTCATGAATAAATTGGCTATAAATGAAAACAAAGAGTTGCCCATAGCTGTTCCTTGTTGTTGTTCATAGAAGTTTCCTTCAAATTGAAAACAATTTTGAGACATGCATAGGGTTGTCAACTTCAAATATTCATTTACTTTTGCCGAGTCGATCTTGTTCGTATTGAGTAAACAAGCCAAATATTTCAGAGTTTCCACAATAGGTACCGAAGGAAACAATGAGCTTACATCAAATGAAACCAAGATTTCGTCCTTTTCCAGCTTGCAATCTTTGCCTTTCTGAATGAATTCCAACAAATTTTGAATTGAAAACCTTTCAGGCTGTTCGGACAAATTTTTGAATTCATTTACTAACCATTTCGAAAGCAAGTAGGTACCTGGTTTATGTATTTTCGGTAAACAGTATAACCTAGGTACTATGGGGTTAGATACATTTATTTTAAACTTCTGGGAGTACGTTATTAATTGTGGACAGTTCTTTATCGTGTCTTTAGTTTCCCTGATCATCCTTGGTAGTGGATTTTTCTTTAATTCTTTATTAAATTCACAATCGAAAAGGAAACAAATGATCGCTTACCATTTTTGGATACGGTAGTAATTAGAAATAACAATATCATAGAAATAGACATTTTCCGGAAAGAATCCAATGTAAACAAATTCATAACCGTGGATTCATGTCACAGCAAAAAATGTCATCCTTCAATTTTCTCATACATCGTTTTTTAAGTTTTCCACTAACAAAAGATAGATACAACACCGAACTCAATCTTATTAAAAACATTGCGAGTTACAATGGTTTCGATACGGGCATAGTGACTAACCTTATTAGGAAACATAAACGTAACAACACACTCATCGATTCCACCTGTCCTCAAAGAGATCAAGGCAATAAATTTGTTTGTTTACCGTACCACGCAGCGTCTAAAAACTTAAATAAACTTTTCAAAAATCATGAACTTCAGGTCGCGTTTAAATCGAGCAATTCTTTGAAAACCCTATTAGGGAACGCCAAAGATAAAATTGAGGTAGACCAGAAAAGTGGAATATATGAAATAAATTGCAAGGACTGTAATCAAAAATAGGTTGGGCAAAGTAAACGTTCAATTAAAACTCGCTGTAAAGAACATATAGCACATTTTAGATTCAACAAACCCGAAAAATCAAGCGCAGCTCAGCATATTTCAGAAACAGGCCACGCGTTGCCACTAGATTCACTTAAATTAATTAAAGATGTACACAATTGTAGAGAATTAGACAGCTACGAAAGTATTTTCATACACAGGTACAAAAACAATTTAATGAATTCCGACAACGGACCGATACCGCAGTCCAGCTTATTTGAATTGCTCGATTAGTTTTAGGTTTTCCCCGCAGTTAGCACTCTTGGCAACAAGGAGTACGGTACACTACACCCCGCTTTACATTTCCTTTAGGATTAAGAGTATAAATATAAGGTTTTTTGTTAATTTGACTTCAGTGTTATCCCACTGGTGATCTAGTGAAGAGAATATCTTCAAAGGTTTTTACCTTAACTAGAAATACTATGTTTAACACTCATCCGTTCAGATTCTACTGAAGATGGCAACGTAGTTGCCGAAATATGTATTTAGATTTGTAAAAATCAAGTGTGGTAAGGGTTTTTATCTTATAATTGTTATTATAAGTTTTCTTTTTTTTCTTTATTACCGTGTTGTTATCTATTACCGTGTTGTTTTATTCTTACCAAAAAGCAATGAATAACAACATTACATTGTCATCACCTAAGAAGAGAACTAGAAATCATTTTTCTGTTAAGGAAAAAACGACAATTATGAATACTTTCAAAGTATATAAAGAAGAACATCCTGAACCGACAAGAAGTAAACTTGTTGATTTTACTGTCAAATCTGCAGGTAATAATCATTCAAAATAAGAGAGCCTTTTGAATTTTCAGCATTTTGTGGTTTTGTTTAGGGATACATGCAAGTAGTGTATATAAGGTACTAAAAGAATACGAAAACAACCCAGAATTTAATCTACCACGAAAGTACCATAGAAGTAAGGCTGTTTTGGATAATGTGACAGAGGAACACAAGCGCTCGATTAGACGAATGGTACATTCGTTCTATTTAAGAAATGAATCGGTCACCGTTGCAAAAATTTTAACTGCAATAAATAGGAACGTCGAGCTCCAAAATTTTCGGTAAGTAAAGAGGATGATTTTTTTTATCAATTTTGTAAAAATTTCTTTAATTCAGATTTAAAGGAAGATCTCGAAATAGTATTCTGAAAGAGAAGGATGAAATTATTTCATGGAGACGACGATTTTCGAGACAGATTAGAAGTTATAGAGAATCCGATCGCAAAATTTATTACCTGGATGAAATGTAGGTAAATGTACACACAACACTGTAACAAAAGTGTGGACTGACATGTGTTACCAGTGCAAGACATGCATTTATCTATGGATTGTCAACTGGGTTAAAAAACTGTTCCAATGAAGGGAAGAGACTAATTGAGGTCCCGGATGCAATAACGCACGGAGCGCGCGAAACTGGAAATAGGTATTGTCCAAACCGATCGATATTTTGGGGAAATTTTTTTTCGGAAAATGGATTAAACAAAAATACTATCTTGTGTAACTTTCCGCATCTTTTTTACCCGAACTATTTTTTGATCCGTCAATTAATTTGTCAAGAAAAAAATAAAATAGTGAAATTTTTTCGTTCGACAATTCAATTAATTTCAATGCTTTTTAAAACTCGAATCGCGAAATCTCGGGAACTATTCGACCAAACTAGTTGAAATATTTAATGGAATACTGTGACACTTCACTGTCACGAATAAAGTTATTGCAATCGTCGAAATAATCATTTATTGGATAATATTCAATAAATAATCAGTTGCGCTATGAAACCATGTTTTTTTTTCGACTAGCGAGGAAGTTATTCGCTATTGGTCTTGCGGCATTGTCTTTGCGATATAATTGTTCCTTAGACTGTAACATAAATTTTGATTTATCACTTGGCGTGATAAGTTTAAAACCTGGAAAGTTGTTGCTTTGTAAACAAAAGTTTCGTTTACCGCGCACGACGCGTCAAGCGCTTCTGATCCATTCGCGCTACTTTACTGCGTTTTATTCTTGCAAGCATAGATTAATGCGCAAATTACTTAAGTGTTTATGTGATAATCGTGATTGAAGCATACAGTTATTCTTCTATGCAAGTACGCAATCAAACATACTGCGCATATGAGTGAAAAAATTGCAATACGATTACCGGCTGTGGCAGTTAGACATAACAATGGAAGTACAAGTAGAGTCTCAATTGTTTACCACAATTACAATAATTATAACAATTAATTACAGTCCTTATTAACAATTCTTGAACTTGAAAGAATTTTGTAATTACTTATGAATATTTTTTAACATTCCGGTTATTATATTACGAGCAATTTTTGCAGTATTATTGGTTACTCTCGATTCTCGGCAGTGTAAATTAGGCTTTTTACGAACTATCACGTGAACAGTGAGTGAACACCTTGTGACTACTCTGTCTGGTTGCCGCGCGAAGTATAGTAATGTGTGCCTCCGTTAATTTAAAAATCATTGAGAATTGACTCATGTTACAAAGGTTGTTATTTTGTACACTTGTGCATATTTCATTTTTTATTCTAACAAGAATAAAGAAAAAAATTAGTCTCGACACGAAAATCATTTGAAATTAACGCAAATTCTAATTTCGTTTTCACCTGTTCGCCGTATTCGCCGGCGACGAATTCCTGCAACCGCTTCATTGGGAACTGGGGACCGATCAAGAAGCTGGTCGGGAAAAACATGTGTCCGCAAAACTCCAAGAAAGTCGGCATTTTAATCAAAGCGACCTTTTTGCTGTCGGCCGACAATCGTTCCAGCGGCTGCCGCCCGTCCAACAAATCAAACGAAATTCCTATCAGCCGCAAGACGAGCACGCACTGCGGCACCGTCCAATTTATATCGTACCCCTCCGTCCCCGAATAATAGTAACCTAAAAACACAACGTTTCAACGTAAAATTTTCGATAAACGCCGTCATACCGATCAATAAATAGCCCATATTGAACACGAACGTGATCCCAACGGCGACGACGGAGCCGCCGAAAATCACCGCAGTCAGGTACGTGAACAGTACGGCGAAGACCGCGTGGAATATCTCCACGCCGTAGTTGAAGTAACCCAGACCGAAGCCGGTGAATATGAAGTACAGGTACTGCAAATTCGGCGCTTTTCCATAGAGGTATTTTCGGTGGAACAGAGCGACGGGGTAACCTGCAAGGAGACGTATTAATACCGTGACCTTTCCGGGTGATATAACACCTAAGTGGGTTATGACCGAGATTTCGTTTCTAATGACGGGAACTCACCGAAAAAGAGCGACATGATTAGTCGTATGGCGGGCTCCGAGGCCCCCACGAGTTCGCTGAGCTGGCCCACCGGGTCGTACATCGCGTCTGATATGGATAGGCTTTCGAACCGGCTAGGGAAGACCGTGGCCGACATCTTCCCCCGTTGAAAAAACGAAATTCAAACGTTTCACATTGACGTGATGTTATCGCGTTATTTTGTGATTTGTTGTGGTTAAAGTTTCCGCGATTGTTGCGAATCGCGCGATTGTTACGTGGAAGTTTGATGTTAATTGGTTTTTATCAAATGAGGAGATCTTTGCATGTAAATCGACGTTGAAAATCGCTTAAACAATGCAAATTTACAATTTAAAATAGTGCAACATGGAGCGTCACTTTAGCCACAAGGTGCAAGTTGGAATTGATAAGATGAGCAACGTGAACTTTGCACTTTGTCAAGTTACATGTCGTGGATTGTAATCAGTGGCGCTGCCAACTACCCTGGCACATCATAAAAATTTATTGAAAGAATTATTCGTATTGAGTAAAGTAAAGTTGTACTTATGCCCGGTTGTGTAAACACTAACTCTAGATAACGTTTTAATAAAATGATACATTCAGCACCACTTTGACCAACAACCCAGGTTTAAACTAGCGTAGTACCATTTATGGCAAAAAAAAAACAGGGACATTAAAAATTATTATTATTATTGTAGATATTATATTCAGGATATTATGAAATTTTGGTAATTTCTACAATTTTGATGAGGTTTTAACAACATTAATAATTTAAAAAATATATTTTCCATTTTTTGTAATTTTTTACAATTATTTTTTATACATTTGCTTTGCATGTTAAAAATGTTTTTATATTTATTTTGGTTAATTCCTCACAATATTTAATCCCACTTAAACAACTGTGCAATGGAACTAAAACTTTAAGAGACACTTAAATTCAAGTGCGTTTGTACCCTCCACAATCCTCTTTGCAACTTTCCCCACCATGGATTTTCCAGGATCAAAATACCTTGCCAGCAATTTATTTTCATGTTTGGTTTGATCTGATCCGAGTGGTAGAAAATTTGGTACAACTTTTTCGTTTAATTTTAATATTTCGATTGTTCAAAATATACTCAGTGACATATAAACTGCACCACCTAGAAGGGGTGGGAATTTTTGGACCAAATTTGGCAGAAACATTGGACTAGTCTAAGGTAACAATTGATTAAAATTTGATAAAGAAAACACTTCATCTTTTTTATTTTTCTTGAATAATGTGTTGGTCCGCCCCTATTTCTGATACACTCATTAACTCATGAATGTCTTCTTGGGGTATGGCATCCCAAGCAGCCTGTACTTCATGCCGTAGAGCTTCTATTTTCAACGGTGGGTTCGGTAGCTTACTCAATCTTCTACCCATCATGTCCCACACGTGCGCAATGGGCGACAAATCGGGAGATCTTGGCGGCCAAGGCAAAAGATTAACATTGGCCTCTTCAAAGAAGTCAAGAAAAACCCTTGCTACGTGAGGTCCTGCATTATCTTGCTGGAAAAGTGTGCCTTCCAGCCCTCGAAGATATGGAAGAACATGTGGTTCTACCACTTCGTAGTGTCGGGCGGTCATACTGCCCCGAATGAAGAGCAAGGGTGACCTACTGCCGTAAGCAATAGCACCCCACACCATCAACCCCACAGTTCGGTAAACATGCCTCGCAATAGAAAAATCAAGATTGCGCCTTTATCCACGTCTTCGTCTAACAGTCATCCGACCATCATACATTCCTAAACAAAATCGCGATTCGTCACTAAAGACAACTCGATGCCACTCCAAGTTCCACTGAAGTCTTTCCGTGCACCAGGCCAAACGTTCCTGGCGATGTTGAGCAGTGAGGGGTAGCACAAGATGTGGGCGGTAAGACAGCAAGCCAAAGGTTCTTATTCGACGATAGACTGTTTGCAAGCCTATCGGACGACCTTGTTCACCTAACCATTGATCAGCTATTGATCTAGTTGTAGAGAATCGGTCTCTCAAGGCCATTAGTCTTAAGCGGCGATTTTGACGTTCATTGGTTCGTCTTTGAGCCCCAGTGCCTCTTCTCCGACGTTCAACCCCATGTTCAGACCACGCTTGATAAACACGCATTATTGTTGAGAGGTGCCGTCCCAAACGGTTGCCGATTTATCTAAACGAAAAACCTGCTTCTCGTAAACCAACAATCCGCCCTCGGTCAAAGTCACTCAACTGCTGGTAAACTTGAGGTCACCTTCCTCTAGGCATCATTAAACACTTGAAACACTTTAAACTAAAGAACGGGATCCGAGAAAGTGGAACAAATTCAAAAAATGACTCGATAATTGCTTGTCTATCACCACCTCTAAAAAATGACACAAACGTCAAAAATCCCATGACTACTTGATGATTGGGTTTCAAATTTTAATCAACTATTTCCCTGGACTAGTCCACTATTCCTGCCAAATTTGGTTCAAAAATTCCCACCCCTTCTAGGTGGTGCAGTTTATATGTCACTGAGTATAGTATTGGTATTTTCTTGAGATTCCGAGTATTACGATCCATTCCGTATTTAAATTAAGGCATTTTTAGAGCTCCACCTAACAATCAAGAGCATTAAATTTAAAGCAGTCTTGAAATGCAAAACATAACAGTGACGTTGTCACGATACGTTTTATCGATCCAAATTGACATCTTGGTGATTTATTCTTATTTAGTGCGGATATTAACCCGAGTTAACCCGAAATGCAAGTTTTCCCGCTACTTGTTTCTTTGTACAAGTGTTTATGTTTTAGTTGTGCAATAGGATGCGCGCTGTATTTGAATTTTAAACGGGCGCTCGCCTTGCGAATGTTTTATATCTAAATTTTGATATTTATGAAATGCTGGAATTTTAACGACTTCAATTTTGTTTTACTGATATTAAGGAAATTGAAACTGAATTGTAGTCATTTACATTTTTTTTTTTAATTCTTGGAAATAGTATTGATAGTATTAATATATTTTTTGCATATTAGAAAATGTTGGTATTTTGAAATTTTTTATAAATTTGTGTCACACACGGTAAACCCTAGTTACGCCACTGTCTAATGCAATTACATGAAACAATTTCTAATCGATTTTTATGACTTGCAAAAACGCACATCCAAGGAATTAACTGCCTAATCATTAATTGCATTTGTGACATTCGTCGAATATAAATCATGTGATCGAATCCGCTTTGCGATTGGATCTGCGTTATCGATGCGTCATGACCATAGACAACTATATTACAACGTACTCACGTGGCGGACAAGTACGTGAATATTAGTACTTTCGGAACGGGAAATATGAAATTACAAAAATCCCTAAAGTCGGTTCCTATGGTTTATTAGAGAAAATATGTTGAATGCATGAATGTACCCATGTGGTTTTGTCAAATGAACGTCAGGTTGACTGTCATTTTCGACAACCCAACAACCCAACCTAACCCAACCCAACCTTTACGTAAATTGCCGAAAAAATCATTGCTTCTTCAATTGGTTATTTCGAAGCAGAACGCCATACACATCGATAAATCGAATTCGATTAATCGAACTCGATTAATCGAACTCGATTAATCGAACTCGATTAATCGAACTAAAATACAGTCGAATGCAAAAAAAGTAGACACGAAATTTTCGGCTGCCTGAACAAACTTGATATTAGCAATGTCATGCAAACGTCAGTATTGATATTTCAATGATATTTTAATGAACTGGTGAGCCGTAAGCGTAGGTACCCCGAACTAGAGCCCCGAACCACCGTTACTGAATAAATAAGTCAAAGATGACGTGGATTAAGAAAACTTACTGAGAATAGCCACATTTATACAACAACAATTTGAGGAAAATTAATTACAGGAAACTGTTTTTGTCTACTTTTTTTGCATTCGACTGTATATAAGATTTGGCAACTCGACATGTCATAATGATCTTGAACATGACGTACAGTCGAATGCAAAAAAGTAGACACGAAATTTTCGGCTGCTTGAACAAACTTGCTTGATATTAGCAATGCCATGTAAACGTCAGTATTATCATTTCAGTGACATTTTAATGAACTGGTGAGCCGTAAGCGTAGGTACCCCCAACTAGAGCCCCGAATCACCGTTACTGAATAAATAAATCAAATATCACGTGGATTAAGAAAACTAAATGAGAAAATTCAAGTTTTATTCCAATAAAGAAACTTCGTTTTAAAATGAATGTCAACTTTGAAAGATTGTCAAATTTTGAAGGAAATGGGATTTTAAAAAGCCACATTTATACAACAATTTGATGAAAATCAATTACAGGAAACTGTTTTTGTCTACTTTTTTTGCATTCGACTGTATCTATATTTTCAGCAATGTTTTTCATTTGCGAATTTAGATTTCATTTGAACTAATGTCGGCAAATTAGCTACCTGTAAAAATGACATTTATAAACAAAGTTATTTGAAATAAATTGCCGGCGATATGAACTATCAGCGTAAAACCAACTGGAATGCAGGTCATAGTTCACGATTATCGAACCTAAAATACATTTTATCACAAATTAAGATACTTAATCGAGAAGACAAGCGTCAGTAAAAATATTTATTTTGACATTCACTTCAACTTAATTTTATACAAAATTACACGAATTTGCTGGGTTTCACACACGTTTGTTGTTGAATATTTCGATCCAGTAACCATCAGGGTCAGTGATGAAAGCGATAGTTTTCATTTTGCCGTCTTGCGGCCGTTTTATGAAATTGACGCCGAGGCTTTCGAATCTTTCGCACGCCTCGTCGACGTCGGGTACCATAACCCCAATGTGGCCTAACGCAAATGGATTAATCAACAATCTAAAATTAACTGTTTAAACTCACCAAATCCTCTAGGTTCGCTGTTGCCGACGTGGTACTTGCAATTGGGATCGTCTTCGGTGCCCCAATTGCTGCAAAATTTTCGTTCCGGTTACGAGGTAGCGCGATTCGTAAACTTACTGAGTGAGTTCCACGGTGGCTTTCCGCGACAGAGTCCACTGGGAGCGCTCTTTCGAGCCGAGCTCCCCTTCGAGATCGTTCGCGTCCTCGAAGCCCATGAAGTACAGCGAGAACTTCATCTCGGGGAAGTCGAGCTTCTGGAGCAGCGTCATGCCGAGGACGCCCGTGTAAAACGGGACGGTTTTCCTGGGATCTTTTATGCGGTACATCGTTTGTTGGAAGATGAAATCCTGCGGGGAGTTTGAGATTTACGCGGTTTGGTTGCGTGCGGTTTTACCTTCGTCGATGGGTCCGGTTTCTGGCAGAGGTTCGCGGCCTCGTCGTTGGAAATTGGAGCTTTTTCGTCGCCCATTATGACTCGATCCTATTACGATTTCAACGGCGATTGAACTGACAGTGACATTTGCGGTAAGCGGTGTTGCCAGTGGCCGGTCGTGGAATTATAGCGCGGTGTAGCCGAAATTGTCAGATTTTAGTTAATCTAATTTTTTAATTAAAAATTTATTGACATTTTTCGCTTGGACTATACGTTATTTGTGAGTGATATACGGCCGTTTGCACCGTTCGCGATTACAGTTTTGTTGCACAGGAACGAAAGAATTACAAATTGTATATTAATTTCAATTTTCTTAGTTCCCTGTAAGAATAGGGGGAATAAGTGGAGCCCCCTACTGTGCACCGGCACAGTTTTAAAATTGACAGGAATAAAATCGAATTAATATAAATGAATTTAATCGACATTTTCATCGTCGACATTAAACGTTGTGACCACAATTAAATCATTGTTAACAAACTTGTTAATAATCAGGAAGTCGATTGTTGGAATTAAATGTCCACTGGCGCCCTCTATCAGTCTATTATCATTGAACAAACAAGCGATTGCTGTCGTATCTGAATATTTCCATCGTTTCCTTATTATATGAACAATCGACTACAGTCGTATCCAAACATAAAAAAACGCATACAATTAGCATTGAAATTCGCTTTCGTGAGATTCGTGCGCCCTCTGCACCGCCTCGGCGTAACCTCGGACCAAGTTCGTCGCTGGGGCGAATTTTTGAAATGGTCAAGTAATATCCGGTCTCGGTATGGAAATTCAGTCAAATTTGTACGATCGCATATTAACGAGGCATTTGCATCGTCGAGATGGCCGAAACGTTAACCTTGCGTCACCTTCACCTTGACAAATTATCGAGTTTGAATCGCAAATGTCACCCAAAAGCCGGACGCTTGTGAATAATCCGGCAAACGCGCGAAAAAATCGTAATTGTATGCGTCGGCTGCGGATTATTTTCGGACGATGGCTCTCCGTCCTTGTCCGGGTGCATATGATCGCTTCGGTCGGTCTTTATTTTGTGGAAAACTGCAGTTGGACGATTTTTTTTGGATTTGTCCGCGTGTTTGGTTAAAATTGACTTTGAATGATAACAGTACTTTTTCGTTTATCTCGAATATTTCATTAATTGTGCTAGAATCAGATAAAATGTTTTAATAAATACTGTAGGAAATGAGAAAATATAGATGTTTTAAGAATGCTAAATTTGTATAACACTTACATTTGCAGCAGCGACTCTTGAGCCGCTTCAATAATTTTTTTTCCATTTAATACAATCATAAACATGAAAATGTTGACTATTTTCGTGTTATGTATATTAAATGAAATTTGTAAGTAAAGGGAAATATATTTCGTAATTTTAAAACCATTAACATATAAATGAGACCTAACCAGGTACACATATACCCTAATAATGTTAGAAAGGTCATAACGCAAGACTCATCAGAAATGTATTTATTACAAAATATCCTTTATAACAATAACGGTTTCTTTCATTTTGTTATTATCGCCCAACTTAGCAATTAAATTCGTCTGTTTGAAATGAATCCAATCCCATACAACCCAATACAACCCAACCCAACCCAACCCAACACAATAGAATCCAATCCAACTCAACTTAACATTGTTTGTCATTTGATTTAATTGAATGTGAATATAGACATTAACTAGCAGGCTAATCACCTGTAATAAAATGTGATTGCTGACTGCTGATTTTTTTATATGTTTTTTCTCACATTTCATACTTTATAATCATTACTTGCAAGTTGTTCATTGTTTGTATAAATAGCAATAAAATGTGATTGCTGACTTAAAAATTCTCTAGCCTTTACATTTTTGAATGCCTGTGATATTCGACTTAGTACAAACATGTGTAAACTAAGATCTTTTGAGCATCTACTTTTATCAAATGGCCTGCAAAAAATCAAACTTCTTCGTTCCGAATGTAATTATCGCAAAAAGCAATTCTGTACTTTTTTTATAATTTTTTTTTTGCCCCAACACCTCCTTCACTCCAGTGCTACCTCTCAGCCACTCCACGGCCCAAGAGCTGCAGAGTCGCCAAGAAGACAGCTGTCCTCTATTATCATTATTATTATATTGTCCAATATATAGAAATAACAGAACTTGCTAACATTCTAACAATAAAACAAAGTAACTGAACAGAGTGAAAAGGTTAACAAAAAAAAATATTCAGGAACAAATCAGTAAAAATAGTAATTCTAAAATAATATTAACAACAAAATAAAGTAATACATAATCGATAACTCAATAATGCCACTAAGCAGAAGACTTTCCTTTCTTTACTCGCAATTCACATTTCTTGTACAATCCGAGACTTTCCTTTTTCAGATACCATATTTTTCTAGCTGCAGCAATTTTTTTTTTGGAAGTAGGTTAAATAAAGTCGGTACAACTATTTTTAGGGTCCGTGAGCCATATTTATTAACATAGCGCGGCACCTGTAACTTTCCTCCTTCATTAGCCCCTAGCAATTGTGTGTGGTCCAGTTGTTTTTTATATTTTGTGCCGAAATAGTGCTTCTCTATTATACGGTATATGAATAGTTTCTTGATTTCAAGTATGTTTAGCAATCTATATGTATCACATGTTGATCTTGCGTAATTACAGTTAAATGCCAGACTTTTAACTGTATTGTTTTGTACTCTCTGTACGATGGCAATATGACTATCAGAGGCGTGACCCCAGATTGTTAACCCGTATCGTGCAATCGATTCCACCAGCGCAAAGTAGATAATCCTTAATGTTTCATGCGGTACAAACCATTTTATATGGTAGAATTGAGAGGCGCAGTTTTTTCACTACAGCCACTACAAGAGGCTTCCATAGAAACTTGTCATCTATTAACAACCCCAAGTATTTATGTTCCTCCATCACTTCAATATTGCACGCACAATTGCACGTTGTTGGTGGGTTCACGTGTAGATAGTTCAAGAGTAGGCAGTCGATCTCGTGGAACCTCACATTCACGGGCATCGATCTTTCCAGGTGCGATGATGTTATATGCATTAGTTTAGATTTCTTCGTATTAATGCTCAATTCTTTGTCGTGAATCCATTTTTGGAAGTTCCAAATTCTTTTTGGATGCGTGAGATTGCTATTTCCAAGTTCTTGTGAATGGATTATATTACTTTATCGTCAGCATATAACAGATAATCACATACCTCAAACAAACCTCCAACGTCATTGACATAAATTAGGTACAACAATGGTCCTAATATACTTCCTTGTGGAACTCCACGCTCAATTCACCGTTGAGTTTTATCCTTGACTTCCTGTTGGTTAAGTAATCCTCAAACCATTTCAGCACATTTCCCATTACTCCTATATGCTCCAGGATCGCAATAAGCTTGGCGTGATTTATGCTGTCAAAAGCCTTAGAAAGATCAATAAATAGGCAAATCAAATGTTTTCCTTCAATTATTGAAAGCTGAGGCTAATCCTCAATTTTAAAAAGCTTGTTCCTCCTTGCAGTTTTTTTTTTGATTTGGTGTTGTTTTTGTATTGACTTCAATCAATAGACTGATCACATGCAGATTTGTAACTCTGTTATAAAACTTGTTCCTAGTACATTCTTTATTGTTTCTATTTATTTTAATCAACAGGCTAATCATCTCAAATAAAATGTAATTGCTCCCAATGCTGCTTTTTACTGATTTTTTTCAGTTACAGATTCTAAGAAAATTGAATTTTTGGCTTTTTTTAATTTTAGAAAAATTGATTCGCATTTGTATTAATTACATGCAGACAGAATTATATTATTTATATTTAAAATTCTTATTTTTCTTAATTCGTGAGGCACGGGAGAGTGTCAAAAATACTCATTCTTTAGTGCAAAAAATACAAAATTTTACATTTTACATATTAATGTTATTAATTTTTGCCATTTATTCAATATTTGATATTAACATTTTGTGTACATTTTTGTAGTAAATAATCATAAACATGATGAGTGTTTGAAAGTTACCGAATATGTGCCAGAACTATGGCAAATATGTATTCGAACTTCTAATTAATAATAGAAAAACATTAAATAAACCCGAAGCCAATTTTAAACGAGAATATGTAAAAAATACATCAACACACATTCCAGATATTCAAAAACTAGGATGCAATTATGCAATTCAATATCGAAAAAACAAAATACCAACTTATGAAAGTATTGCTAATATTGATATACTTCCAACTGAACAAAGAACTGACACAAGAACTGAAATCACAAACACAATTTACAACTACAGAAATAAAAATAACAAACAAAATGATATAGCAAATGAACAACAAGCCATTAATAATATTATAATGTTTTTGATAAAAGCAACAAAGCAAATACAGACGATTACGAAGGCCAAATTGCAAAAAAACTATTAGAAGATACAAAAACCATATATGATTTAAGAAAGGCACCGCTAAAACGTTACAGACCAGAAATAATAATTTAATCAAAAAATGGGAAGAAAATAAGTACCATACACTTGAATTATGAAATCACAAAATTAATAATACACAACCACCACACGTTTATGCTCAACCGAAACTTCATAAAAATGACATTCCGCTAAGACCAATAGTAACATCAATACAATCACCAAAGTGTAAACTATCAAAATATCTTGCAAATTGCATAAAAACGTCAATTAATTAATCACTAACATATCAGTGGTTAATGAATGAAGTATGAAAACTTTCCTTAATAACACTAATATACGAATATACCATTATCCACAACTTCATATGTCTATGTACATTAATATACCTCAATCATTAGCTACAAAAGTTATTGAAAACAAACGGAATGAAATCAAAATACACGAAAATTTACCACTAAACAAATGTTTAGTTGCTAGTGATTTTACCCTAAATCCTACATGTTTCCAATTTGATAATACATTTTATGCACAAATTGAGGGTCTGGCAATGGGAGCACGTACTTTAGCAGTATTGCACAACTTTTTTTAGAAAATCTAGAAATAAATATTATAAATAAGCTAATCATAAAACTATCTTTCTTTAAAAGAAATGTAAACGACTGTTTGACAGGAATACCAGTTATACAAGAAAACTACATACATAGCCAATTTGACAATTATAATAATTATATAATATAAAAAATCTGCAGTTGTCCGCACTGAACTTTCTTATACTTAAATTTACTTAAACTTTTCTAATGAAAGTTGTTTAAAATTTCAATATCTTTAACTTATCTAAGAACTTCTACCGCTTTCGAGATAAGGAAAAAGGGTGATAAGAGTAAACGACTACTTCCGGATGAGTTACGAGTAAATGAAGCATCTATTTGGAATCGCTACACCTAAAAGAAGTCCGTCGACCACCGCCGATAGTCTTCAAAAACAAAACAAGTAGCGAACTAATTTTATTCAATTTTAATGAACACTAATTTGTAATTTTTAGGGCGTTTTAATAACTACATTTGCATTATTTGTACGAAATTGTTATTTCATGTTTGAGCCAATTAAGGAAATTTTTGAACAAATTCTAAAAAACACAAGATTATAAACACTTAAATTATTAATTATTAGATTTCTTATTACGAAATGAAGCAACTCAATTTTTGCATGACATGCGCGCCATTAATAACACCGTTTGCTACTTTGTAAAATTCTCATTTTTGTAAATTTTTGTTGGAAATTTAATTTCATTAACGATATCTTGTTTTTTATTTTCATTTTAGAATTTTTTTTATTTAATTTCACGTTTTCAGACATTATTAAATAACGGATGTTTTTTTAATTTGGCGTCAAAGTTGGCCGTGAATGTTTAACTGTGAACGAACCATCTTAATCTAGTCTAATCGGTCTAACCTCACTTTTAATTGTCAAAAGTTAAGTGGCGTTTGAGTGTATGTACAAAATTGTGGTTCGTTCACAGATAAACATTCACGGCCAGCTTCGACGCCAAATTTAAAAAAACACCCGTTATAACGTGCGTTCAATAAAAATCTTAATTTAGGAGGGCTCTGAAATGCAACTGGTGTTTAAAGGTACTTTAGCCACAACCAAAACGTCAATTTAATTTTAACAAGACGTCAAAAGTGAAAACTGCTTTACTAATTAAAAATGTTTATCACAACAGAGCAGAAAACAAAAGTATTGGAATGCCATTTACGAATATGGCAAAAAGTTAATGGTGTTTGGCATTGTTCCATTCCTGAGAGTTTTACAGATTTCCATGAAGAATATATCATGTGTTTTTGAGGTTAGAATCTCATCTGTCAATACTGTCAAAGTACCTTTAAACACCAATTGAATTTCGGAGCCCTCCTAAATTAGGATTTTTCTTGAATGCACGTTATTATATAAATATATATTAAATTTTTCTTTTTGCTTGTTAATGAAAAAAAAAACAAAAATTGCAAAATATAAAATTTTGATTATTTGCGTTATTTATTTTTGTCATTTAGTTAATATTTGGTTTAGTTGTATTTTTTAAAAACTATAGGGTACACTTTTTATAAAATATTTGTAGCCAAATATTACATTAAATATTTTATTTTATTTATATATCACTCAGAATTTAGTCGAAATCATACCACCATGAGTTACGATCGATTTTTCATTTTTTCCGCTTTATGTTCTTATGCAAGAAAATTATATCTTTGGCTTTTTTGGAATTTTAGAAAATCTGATTTGTATTTAATTGCATGCACGAAGTATTAAATTTATATTTAAAATTCTCTTTTTTTGTTTCTGTGGGATGGTTGGGCTGTCTAAAATGCTTCAAAGACAAGAAAAAAACTAAATTTAAAATTTTAAATATTCGCCTTATTAATTTTTGCCATTTATTTAATATTTGAGCATGTTGACATTTTTTTGAAAATTATTTGCATTCTTTTGTGTACACTATTATTATTTTTTTTGCAAAATATAAAATGTTATTAATTTGCAAAATTTTAAATATTGTTCATAGTTTATTTCAGTTGTATATTATCTTCCTGAGGGGAGTCTAGAGTAGTTTCAGGCTGTAAAGGACATATACATCATCGAGTTGCGCGGCGGGAACAAACCAGTGACAGATCGCACTGGTATTTCTTGTGAATCAACTTTTGGTAGCTGTACCATTTAAGAGAAAATTGCAGTTGTTTTCTTAATTGGCATTTTAAATTTTTTTCTAATATTTCATAAATTATGACAGGTACGAGAAAAATACATTTGTAAACATTTTAGAGAATGATAAAATATAGATGTTTTAAAGGACAAAAATTTGCGAAATGCTTTTAATTTTGCAGAAAATTGGTTTTGAACAATAACAATACTTTTTCGTTTATCTCAAATATTTCATTAACTGTGCCAGAATCGGATAAATGTATTAATAAATATTGTAGAAAATGATAAAATAAAGATGTTTTTTTAAGATAGCGAAATTTTTATAAAACTTACCGTTTAAGAGAAAAATGCAAATGTTTTTTAAATTATATTTTTTAATTTTTTTCTAGTATTTCTTAAATTATGGCAGATACGAGAAAAATATTTTAATAAATGCTTTGGAGAATGACGAAATAATGAATTAAGAATAAAAATATTGTATAAAACTTTTAGTGACTAAGATAATTGATATGGAATCTCAAATTAATTTGTTCCAAATATTTCCAAAATAATAATTCTCATTAGATTGATTTCTATTATTTTCATTAATTTCCATTTGTTTTTGTACATTTTTCATTTGCCTCCAATGCACGCGTGTTATTTTCTCAATTTCAAAAGCGAAGCCGAAGCAGCACAACATAGATTTCAGTCGCGGCGACGAGCACCGCCGCCTTGTTATTCTTATGTAACGAAGTTGTAAATTTATTCAATAAATTCATTGCTAACTCCCGCATATCTCTAGTTACCCACTGCATGGACATTAACACACATTTACATCGCTTAACGTTGTTTTGACTGGGATGCACTCTCATGGCCTGGGCGCGCGTCGCCGTAAACGTTCCTTCACGGCGGTTTACTACGACGCCTCCGGACGGCGGCCGTGGTAGAAAAAACGCGGCGAAAATCGAATTGGAAAAAAACGCGACACATGAAACATCGCGGCGAGCGCGGCGGGTTCTATTTTGTAACGAGCAACGTCATCGCGAATGGAAATCTCGGCGAAACGGAAACGCATGAGACGAAACGCGCTATTTTTTGCTATTTTTATCGTTTCCCCGTCGAGATGTAAACAAACATCGCTCGTTATGTAAAAATCGTCGGGTTTATTTCCTCTTCTAAATCTCTTTGTGTTCGAGCATCGCTGGTGGCATCAAAAGGAAAATATTGATTAAAAAATAAGAAATATGGAAAATTTAAAACAATAAATTACTTGTTTAGGTTAGATGGTACTTATGAAGGCGTTACACTCAAATTCATCGCACAAATTGCTTTTTCATTTGTTTGAAATATAAATTTTTCAAACAAATGAAAAAGTTTCGACCGCAATTTTCTCGTTAATGTGAAGTTTTATGCAATTTTTTTATTCTTAACAATTTGTTTGTTTTCTTGTGTCCTATAATTAAAATGTTTTTTTACCTGCAATATTTTAGGAAATATTTGTAAAAGAATCGAATTCAGTGTTAAATTGAAAGTTATCGAAACTGGAAACCCAACCCAACGCAACACCAACACAACACAACCGAACCCAATCAAATATAAAAAATAATTCTTTATCGTCCATTAAGTTTAAGTTTCTTGTTCTCGTTAATATCAACAATTCATGAACAATGTAGTGTAAATGTTGCGTTTGTAGCTATAAATAGTATACTCCAAAGTAGCGATAGAACTAGAGACGGCTTTCATATGAACATGAAGGGAAAGCGCTCAGTTCTGAACTACACTGCTGGTCTCATTAAAAATCACGAAAACAGGCACGAGAAAGTTAACTCTGAGTATGTGAATTACAATAATTTGATATATATTACAGTAAATAATAATGAATGTAAATCAACGAATATGACCACTAATTCATTTTTTACAAGGAAACAAGTAAAAATAACACAGACCTAAATGTAGAACAGTTAGACAAAAACAAATGTTTGCAGATTGTATATCAGAATGTACGCGGATTAAGGACAAAAATAAATCAATTTTATTTAAATTCACTTGAGACAAATAACGATGTTGTTATAGTAACTGAATCATGGTTAGACGATTCAATAGCAAATAGCGAACTATTTGATGATAAATATGTGGTGTATCGGGCTGATGGGGACAAAGTATTAACAGGTAAAAGTTTGGGTGGTGGTGTACTCATTGCTGTAAATCGTAATATTTCGTCTGTGGAAGTATGTATGGATTGGATTGGCAACGAAATTGAACTTAAAGGTGTTAAAGTGGTAAGTATAATCAAACAATTTTTCTACTTGCTCTTTACATTCCACCTAGTTCAATTTTGGAGACATATATCACTTTGTTCTGTTATTTGGAAACTTTGCAAGAAATGCACTCTAGTCATATCTTAATTATAGGAGATTTCAATATACCGGAAATAAGTAAAAATGTCAATGTATCGAGAGTGAAGGAGTTGCATAGTTTTATGTCATTTTTTGATATGCACCAATGCAATGGTATTTTGAATTTTAATAACGTCATTTTGGATTTGGCAATAACAAATATTAGGAATTGTACTATAAAAAGAGAATATTTGCCACTGGTTAACGAAGATAGTCATCATCCATGCCTAAGCATTGAGATTAGCATACCTAGGGCTTCTAATAAAGGTCCGATTGGAAGAAGCAATAAATTTAACTTTAAGAAAGCTGATTTCTGTTTGATACATGATATGATAAAAAATACCGACTGGAACATTTTAAAGAAATACACCACGGTCGATGACTATGTAGCCCACTTTTATAAAATATTCAACAGCGTATTGGAAAAATGTGTGCCTGTAACTTTTAGTTCGAATAAATATCCCATATGGTATGATAAGAAGTTAATTAATGACATAGAGTTAAAAAAACATTACAGATATTTGTATGTAAAATACCGGAAAAATAAATATAATGAGAAATTTATTAATTATAGGCATATCGTGAGGAATGGTATTAGAATAGCGTATGCTGAATATTTGGAGAATTGCGTGAACAATATTTGCACAAATTCAAAAGCATTTTGGTTATACATAAATTCAAGAAAGGGCAATTCGTCGATACCTAGCAATATGTTATACAATGGAGAATGCCTGAATGGTGGGAAGAATATAGCAGAAGGTTTTGCAAATTATTTTAGCACAGTTTATAAGGAAGACGTTAATTTTGATTATGAAACATTTGCTAATTACTACGAACGGTCTTCTCTGCCCAACGTGAATGTTGTTAATGATATCATAACTCATGAAGAAATAATACAAGCAGCTCGAAAAATTAAAAATAACGCAATAGGGCCCGATGGTATACCGGGATATATTTTTAGAGCATGCATTGAATATCTAGTAACACCGCTGCATAATATGTTTAATATGCCCCTTCTGGAGGGTGTATATCCATCAATGTGGAAACGATCGAAGATTGTTCTGATCTTTAAGAGTGGTAACAAATCTGATATAACAAATTACCGAGCAATTGCAATTCTAAGCTTTCCTTCTAAAATATTTGAACAGGTACTGCATTCACATATTTTTTGTGATATTAGATCAATAATTACTAGCAAGCAGCATGGTTTTGTGCCAAGGCGTTCTACCGTAACAAACTTATCTTGCGTTACAGAATACCTGGCGAACAAATTAGATAAAAAACTACAAGTAGATATCATTTACACGGACATAGGAAAGGCATTTGATAGTATTAACCATAGACTACTTATCAAGAAAATGGACTACTATGGGGTTTCAAATGGACTACTGCGCTTAATTTTTGATTATTTGCGAGACAGGCAACTCTATATTTCCATAAATAACTTTAATTCAACTTGCTTCACTAATGTGCCAGGAGTCCCTCAAGGCAGTAATCTAGGACCACTGTTGTTTTTAATTTTTTTTAACGATATTGTAAATGTAGTTAAATACTCTGAAGTCTTGATGTTCGCAGATGACTTAAAAATGTATCGAACTATTAGAAGTATAGACGACTGTAAATTGTTACAACACGACTTGATGAATGTTATTGAATGGTGTGACATCAATGATATGAAGATGAACATTTCAAAATGCTCAGTCACCTCATATACAAAACGAAATAATAACGTAGAATTTGATTATGTACATAACAACACAATATTACATAGGAAAACTGTAGTGTCGGACCTTGGAGTAGTATTTGATGCCAAACTTACATTTGTTGAACATATTGCACATATAAGCAGTGCTGCATTAAAACTGTTAGGTTTCGTAATTAGAAATACGAAATTGTTTAAAACAACAAAACCGTTAGACGTTTTATATTCATCTCTAATTAGAAGCAAGCTTGAATATGCCGTATTAATATGGTTTCCTATATATGATAAGCATAATTATGCAATAGAAGGGGTACAAAGAAAATGCTTAAAATGCAAATACTTTAGAGAGAAGGACGAATATTTATGGCATTGTAGGCAATTCCTCAACAGTTATTACAATATCCCAACTCTAGAATCTCGACGTCAGATGATGTGTCTCCTTCATTTATACGATATATTAAACAATAATATTGACAATCGGGAAATTTTAGGTCTAATTAATTTCAAAATACCCAGACGAAATAGTAGGAACTGCCTTACATTTCAATACGATGTGCCGCGAACAAACTGTTTATAACCACGCACCGGTTTATACAATGACGAAACTATTTAAGGATAAGTACAATAATTTAGACCTGTTTAATATTTCGAAAATATGCTTTAAAAGAAAATTGACATCTAATATTAAGATAGTGTAGTGTAATATAAGTGTGTGTGAAATTGTAATTATATGTACTGCCTAATTGACTATGTATTATATAAGTATTTTGTATGTAGAATGTACATATGCTTGTTCTGTAATTGGTATATCCGTTGAACAATAAAATCTATTATTATAGGTGACAAAATCAACGTTTTTAGGTTGTGTTCGGATATCGTTTTCTAAGAGTTTTGTGCTGATTGAAAAATTTATTTAATTTCCTTTAAGACAATTTCTACCATTTTATGTTGCAAATAACGAACTTCTCTGTACAGTTTCTAGACTTTTTTAGCATAGGTTGGTTATAAATTGAAAATGGGCGATTGTTTCACTGAACGTTTACTAAAAACTAAAAGTTATTTTTGTTGGTTGGGTTGGTGTTGTGTTTGATTTGGTCGGTTTTGCAAACTTCAACACAGTTTCTAGATTAGATAGTTTCTAGACTTTATTAGTTAAGATTAACTATTTCCCATGCGTTTCCTAAAATGTTGTCCAGGTTCTGTGATAATTAGACAGTTTCTAGGCTCTCCAGACGGTTGATGTCGTCAATTCACATATGAGCAAGGATAAATTTTGTATTTTTTGTGCTTTTTACATTGTTTACTCCTTACAGACTACATACGTTTCTTGAATCTTCAAGGTTGTATATAATGGATTTCCATTCCTGAAATCAACATCCCTACCAAAGTTCCTAGGTTGGTTACACTAAAACAAATTAATTTTATTTTAAGGTACGTTTCATTATCACCACGAAAGTTTCAAAGATTTATCAATTATTCTGTAGACAGTTCATAGGGATTTATTCAGGTTGGAAACGAATGTCTTCCTTGTTCCAGATCGTCACAAATAAATTTATTTCAAGTTTTAAACAAACGTACGAAATAAACGAAGACCAACATATAACTGGTTTCGATTGAGTTGGTTTAGGGTGGTTTTTTTTTGTTTAAGGACAGTGGCTAGGATTATTTTTAATTCAGTTTCAAGTTTTCCAGGTTGTAAATAATTGGATTTTTGGCGATTCGAAACAGTTTCTAGGGATTCGTGATGAAGTTGTTGCATTAACGTTGAGAGTTGAGATTCGTTTCCAAGACAGTTTCTAGAATTGTTTCATTATTTCCAACGCACTTCTTAATTATTTGCAAGAGACTTTGTATATGGTATAAGAAAGCTACCTCCCTTTAATGTTTCTATACAGTTTTCGTTACACACAATAATCCAACACAATCTATACAAAATTTTGGGTTGCACTGCAACTATTAGCTTGATATGCAATTTGAAATAAGGTTAAGGGTTATGTTGTGTTTCTAGACAGTTTTCTACAGACTCTACACCTAAATATAACTAAATAAACCTAAAATTACATTTTTAGTTGCACGTCTTAATACTACCCAACCTTAATTGCTTTGTGTTGGGTTGGGTCAAGTTTGATTGCGATGGGTTGAACTCGTGTGAATTAATATTACTATTAATATAATTGATCGTTCGTGTAGCTGTTGATTATTCGTCCTGATTTACAAATAATATATAAATTTGTTGCACTAATGTAAAATACGAATGTGTAAGGTTGGGTTGGGTTGGGCTGGATTGAGTTGAAGGAAAATCAAAAAATAGCAAAAAAATTGCAAAAGTAGAAATGAATATCTTATCGTCCTCACGTCGAGTATTCGTTCTGGTTTAAAAATAATATGTAAATTTGTTGAACTAACGTAAAATACGAACATGTAAGGTTGCGTTGGGTTTGGTTGGGCTGGATTGAATAGAAGGAAACGAATAAATACGAATCGAAAATGAAAATGTCTGTGTCAAAGTGACAGATGAGACAAAAATATAAGGAACTTATGAAGACCTCTGTGTAACTTGCACCTGGTTTACACAATAGGATGATTGATTTATGAGTTCTCTTAGTTCGATTTAACGATTGTGCGTTCGTGTTGCTGTTGAGTATTCAACGCGATTTAAAAATGATACGTTATTTGCTGAGCAAATATAAAATACAGACATGTAAGGTTGGGTTGGATTGAATTTAAGGAAAATGTACAATAGAAATAGAGAACTTTTGTGGAACTCTGTACAATGCAACTTTTGAGCCTGTTGTTTCCATATAGTAGTAGGCGGAGATAAATATTGCTTCTGCAGATAGCCCAATGTTGCAGCTGCACCACGAAAGGTATCAAGATAATCGACAAGTCAGGGAGATTCTAAAGTTAAAATGGGATATTTTATAAAATATTTCAATAAAAAGCAAAATAAATTAGTTTGAGGTGAAATTCTAATTTTCTCGTGAAAAGTTTCATGAAAATGCTTAAAAATAACTTATGTTTACCACCTCGTAATCTACAACAGCTATAAAACATGTTCGTGCTGTCGAAATTTTAGAAAAGCTTAAAAAATGACGACGACAACAATGGCAATTTTCTAGTGAGGCCAGCTCTATTCGAATGTCGCGTTTTAGCATAGCTTAACTTTGGCCCACTGACTGCCCGCGCGCAAAACCGCATACGCACACACTTGCACGGCCATAAATCGTCTCGAATTCGGCCCTGAGCGGTCAAATCTTCCGTCCGCACGAATTTTCGTTTTCGTATTCAAGGTCCGCCCCGCTTAATGCAAAAACTCGCAAATTTTGGCGAAATTAGACCGCTGATTCTATTTTAAAATAACGTTAAATATTTAAAATTTTTGAACTTGTAGCCAGCCGATCTAATGAAATATACATTTTGGTGCGATTTAATGAGGGCCCAGTTCGGCAAGATTAAGTGGCGGAGTCTGGGCGTCGGATTTGCATCGACGATGTCCGCAAATGAGTGAAAGTGAAGATTTTTGTGATATTTAACTTGGTAGTCTTTAACGGTTGTGAAAATAATCGATGTCGCAATTGGTAGGTTGTCAGTTTTAAGTCCCTTTGCTCTGCTGTCTAATAGAACAATTCAATTGTAATTTTCTCGTTGATCGGAGGATTTACCATAATTTGCCATAATAATATTTTATGAAATATTTCACATAAAAAATATTTCTATAAAAAATTTTGTGTGAGTATCAAAATAATTTATTCTACGTATTGAAGAAGATTGTTTGTCAATTTGAGTTCTTTGTGATGCTCTTATATAAAATGAAAGTAACATTTTTTAGTTGCTAAGGGTTTACTAGAAGTTCAATCCAACCCAATACAACCCAACCTAATCCAACCCAATCCAACCCAACCTAATCCAACCCAACTCAACTTCAGGGACAAAACCAAGTCCACAATGGTATGGGGTACTAGTTCATAGTTCATAGTTCAGTTTTAATCATTTTCTGCTTCTTCTGAACCCAATTCAACGATAATTTCAACCACAATCGTGCGTGAGCCAAGAGTTTCTGAAGTAAATCAAATCAATTCAATTCAAACACATTTTGCTTCTGGATTTATCAGAAATTTTTGCAGAAAATGGCGAGTCCATAAAAAACAGCCAAATCCACAACGGATTTGAGTTGACTATCGTTCGTCCTTCCCTCCGGCTTCAAAGTTGGGCACAATTTGCTTGATTTGTGGGATCTTGGCTTACACCCATTTTGTAATTTTGACAATTCGACCTTAAAACTACCTGGAAACCAATGCATCACTACCCAACCCAACCCAATTCATAAGCTGGGTTAGGATAGCATTTTGAACAAGAGATCGTCCAGATCTCAACTTTGAAATTTTGAAATAACAACAAATTACATTTAAATAAAAACCCAAATCGGGCGGCAACACCACGATGACGTTAGTAATCATTTGGCATAATTTTTACTTATTGCTATACAGTGTGTTTCACTTAAGTGTGTAACACTATCATATCTTTTTTATTTTTAGTCCAATTTTAGTAATTTTCCCCCCAAACGTAGAATACTTATTGCTCTATTTACTCCCAAAAAACCAATTGTCTTCTTTAAATGCAAAGCAACCTGCGATGGCAAAATAAATGGAAAAAATCAAGAAACCACTTTAGGGATTTTTTAATCGAAAAATTTTACTAGTAATAATTGTTCAGAATTACCCAAAAACCCTAAATCCAAAATTTCATGAAAATTATAAATTTTCTTCAAAAGTAATTCCAATTCGGTAAATATTGTTTGCACACGTGGCTGCGCCTAAACAACAACAACTTTAAACAACTTTGACAGTTCAGGTTTTATTTCAAACAAAATTTTCACAGCATACTTTTTTCCGCGCAGCTAATAATAAGTATTTACCGACTTTTACGAAAAATTTTAACATTTTTAATTTTCATGAAATTTTGGATTTAGGGCTTTTGGGCAATTCTGAACAATTAGTACTAGTAAAATTTGTCGATAAAATAATCCCTAAAGTGATTTCTTGATTTTTGCCGGTTACTTTGCCATCGCAGGTTGCTTTGCATTTATAGAAGACAATTGATTTTTTGGGAGTAAATAGAGCAATAAAAAGAAATTACTAAAATTGGACTAAAAATAAAAAAGATATGAGGGTGTTACACTCTTGAGTGAAATACACTATATATAAAACAGTATAATAACAAGATGTGGCATATATTCCTGTAAACGAAAAAAATATTTCGTTCGTTTACTTATCCTGAGCAAATATTTTGTTCTCGAAATCCATACAAAAACAACACCACAACCTAATTCATGGTAGGTTGAATTGGTCATCGTTTATAGTATGAGTTGTGCGAGTCGTGAAACGGCAAGGAAATAAATAAATAATTTTAATGAAAAAGTTTTTCATTTTCTACAATTTGGCATAATTTTTAGTTATTATGATAGATTATATGATATGATAACAACATATATTTCTTGTAAATTGCTTTTATTCATTATTTTAAAATGTTTAATGTTTAAAATTCATACAAAAAGAAGACAGCAACCTAAAGGTAGGTTGGTTTCGCCATTGTTTGCCATTTAATTATTTTTTAACTCTAACATTTTTTACATAATTTACAAATATAAAAAATAATATAATATAAAAAAATTGAATATCCAATTAAAAGTAGATTTTTATTGAAAGTTCAACTTCTAATAATGTTTATGTAATTTTCAAATCATAAATGTAATTAGAGATTCAATTGAATCGGATTTAACTAAATATTGATTTTCATACAATCTTCAAATTAAAATCACATCTGATTGCAAATTTTAGTTATTTTTTTAGCTTGTCTTAATATTTTTTACATAATTTTCAAATTATAAAAAAGATCGAGTCAAAATTAAACAAAAGAAATTTTACAAACTGTTTGTGTTAGTATATCAAACCATTTCTCCTTCTGGGCTCATCAGGCCAACAACGATACATTCGTTTAAGGTGAATAACGTAAAGAGTAAAGTTTACACGATTCCATTGCGATTTGCTTACAAATCAGAGGTTTATCCAAATTTTGTCTTCGAAAAATGTATCCACGTTTTTATTTTCTATAAAATTTGTTAAAATATTTTTTTTCATATCTGCCATAATTTGTGAAATATATATTTCAAACAAATCAAAAAGGAAACGGTATTCGATTCAATTGCAATTTGTTCGCAAATTGAATGTTTCGTACAAATTGTATTCTTAAAAATATGTCGACGTTTTAATTTCCTATAAAATGTTTTTCATATCTACCATATGTTCTGAAATATTTCAAATACATCAAAAGGAAAACAGTGTACGATTCAATTGCAATTCCCTTGCAGATCGAAGATTTTCTGCAAATTTCGTATTTTTAAAAATTGTGTCGCCGTTTTCATTTCACATAAGATATGCAAAAATATTTTTCCAAATCTTCATATTTATTTAAAACGAACTGCAACTTTCCCTTACTCGGAACGACTTACAAATTTGCTTTCTTAATAACCTGACGCAATTGCGTGGCGAAACGAAATTTGACGTACATTTAAATCCGTTCCGCGAAAAACAAATCCGAATTTGGGGCAAATTAGATTTAAGCGGCTGCACGCGGCAATTTTTCGTGTTTTTTGTGCGCATCTCGGCACGAAAAACATCATACACGTGCCCAACCGTATAAAAGTTGGGAGTCCGTCTAATGCATTAAACATGGCCATCGATCGACCGAATATTTTCGGCGTTGCGTTTTGCATCTGTCAGGTCCAGAAACCGCTACTTCTAGGTCCACATATACCCGATAAATATGTATTTGTTACATGCGCTGATGCATAATTGCAATTGCCCCTTGAATAATTCGACTTAATAGGTGAATTTTCGACCGGGCCGTGGTTTCGGTGTGCAAATCGACGGCGACGGAGAATCTCGACGACCCCCACTTGAACTCGAATTAACACGTCTTAATTAAAATTCGACAAATAATGAAAAAGAAAATAGCAAAAGACGAAATAACGGCAAAACTCATTGAAAACAACCATGAAAATAGTTCCCCTCACATTATGCTCATTATCGGCAAAATTAAAATTTTACAAAATTCTTCTATTAAATGCCATCTCAAGAGCACAACAATTAAATTTAGGAGAAAAACCGAAAATTTATTTTCATTTTCATTAAGTGTTGTGAAATTTACTCGAAAATAAACATCGCAGATACTTGAGATGGAATGAAAGGTTTTTTGAGTCAGTATGTGACAAGAGCTGTCGGTATGTTGTGCGAACTGTCAGTATGTGGCGAGAGCATTCCGTATGCAACAGGACCTGTCAGATGTAATGCGAGCTGTCCCTACGTGATAGTACCTATAAGTGTGTGGTGAGAGCTGTGAGTACGTGGTGAGAGCTCTCACTATGTGGTGTGAACTGTACGCATGTGACAGGAGCTGTAAGTATGCGGTGAGAACTGTCTGTATGTGGTGAGAGCTATCAGTATATGAGCTGTCCGTACGTAACAGGAATTGTAAGATGTGGTGCGAGTTGTATGTACGTATGTGATACGAGCTATGTATGGTGAGAGCTGTCAGTGTGTGGTTAGCTCTCAATATGTACTGGGAGCTGTGCGCATGTACTGTTGGTATGTGATTAGAGCTGTCAATTTGTGGTGAGAACTGCCAGTATGTGATGAGAACTATCAGTAATGTGGTGTGAGTTGTCTATACGTGACAGAAGTATGTGGTGAGAGTTACCTATATGAGTAGAGAGCTGCCAGCAGCTGGCAGTTTGAGCCTGAACGTAGCACTATATGCTGGCAATCGATAATATGATCTATCAATGGTATAAGCGAGGCGCCAATTGATTACAGCAACTGAACTGGCAGATGGTTACAGGAAGTTTTAATAGATGACAGTAGCTATTACTATACTACTGGAGCTGTCAGTAAGTAATAGTAACAATTAGTATGTGATAGGAACTGTCAGTAGTTCATTCGAGCTGCCACTTAATGACAGAATCTCTTAGCAATTTGTACGAGCTATCAGTTAATTACAGGATGTGTCAGCAATTTACTTGAACTGCCAGTTAATCACAGGATCTATCAATGATATAAGCATGGTTTCAATTGGTCACAGTTTTTGCTATACCTCAGAAAGTGTAAATGACAAGAACTTTAGATAGCTGGCAAGAGCACGCAGCAGTAGCTTGCTGAATGTAGCCGTAAATGCTTTATACGAATTATGTGTTGATTAATGTAGTTGTATGTGACGTGGCGGAAGTTTTTGGTGCGTTACTGTAATTGTACGTTATGGTATTGGTCAGTAAGTGACAGGAGCTGTCAGTAAGGACTAAGTGCTACCGACATGTGGAAGTAGCTGTGTCAGTATTCAAATAGGGTGGTCACTTTAGCAATCAGTAATCATCTATTCTATAACGATAGTAATACATCTGAGAGTCAGTTCGTGATAAGAGCTATCAATAGTTATAAATGTAGGTGCTAATGGGTGCCAGAAATTATCCGTAGGTTATGTGAGTTGTCAATAGATTGTAAGAGATGCCAATAGATCATAAGAGCTGACAATAGATTATAAAAGCTGATAGTAGATCATAAAAGCTCTCAGTAGATAACAACCGCAGTCGGTATGTAGCAGGCATTGTTATAAAGTGAAAGTACCTGCTAGTTGGCGACATGAGCTTAATAAGTGCTAAGTGCCGCCAGTAGACTTAATATAGCAGTAAATGATAATTGTTGCCAGGATCGGTCAATTGGTAGTAGAAGTAGGAATATGACACTTTTACTCAGCAGCAGTCATGACGTAACAGAATCTACATATATGACAGAATCTGTCATCGGGATCGACACAAGATGAGATGATAAGTTTATTATGAATTCATTAGGACACACACATCAAAGTATTTTTTATACATTTAAAATAATATTCAATGTACCATCAAAAAATACATATTGTCGTTGACAGTTAGATGGAGATGTTAAGATTTTAAACGAGCTGCTACTTGTTCACTTGCGTTGTCATAAGTTTTTACAAACTGTCAATTGGTGACGTGAGCTATCAATATGAGAGCTAGTTGCTTGATAAGTGATAAGAGTGGTAATTTACGTAAGCTCTCAATTGATCTCACGATCTGCAAGTTTGACTCAAGAGCTATCGGTAAGCGTCCTAACATTTTCGTATATGTCAGCAGGTGAAAATAATTATCAGCACGTCCCAATATCGGACAATAAGTAATAGATACAACCCATCGGAGGGGAAATCTCGAGATGGGAAGAGAACAGACGCTATATGGGCGAAAGCTAGAATATCTGAAGGCAGTAAGAACGGTAGACGAACGATAGCGAGTTTCACATGCATAAATGTTGAGAAAGGATGAAGTATATACGATTTGTGGATTTTGTGCAAAAGTGATGGGTGTGGATGAGGTGGAGAACGAGACCGGTACAGATTAAAAGAGGTGTCAGGGTGTTGGGGGTGGAGACACTAAGGAAGCTGAAAGGCGTACATGAAGGAGGAGAGTCGAAAGGAGTTGGCAGAAGAAGAAATTAGCGGAGCTGGAAGGAGAAATGACATATTTGTAAATGGGTTGTTCGAATGTGACTATGCTAACAAAGGTTGTCACTACTTAATACTACAATCCATCTAAAAAATTGTAGTTGCTTTTACCTAAACAAATACACATGGAACTTGTTGTTAAGAATTAGGTTAAGGCATCTATTCGTATCTTAAACAAGCTGCTAGTTGTCAAACAAACTGTCAGCATATTTTATTAGTTGACAACCGCTTATCAAAACTTTATGACAGAAGTCAATCGATAGTTGACATTGTTTTTGATTTAACTGTCGGTAGTACGCGTGTCGTACTGAATGTATGAAGAATTGATACACGTTGACAGAAGCTGTCAATAACTATTCAGTGACAGTTCAAAGGGTGTTATCAGTAATTCGCAGGTTCTATCAGTAAGTCAGGTATAGTCAATTAATCACAGAACCGATCAGTAGGTGAGAAGAATTAGTAATAGCGATCTGATAGCAACAGCGGATAGTTGGTGATGACATTATCAAAGGTATTCAAGGATGACGTTGGCAGTTAGTAGGCGACGGAATCGACACAAGATGAGATGATTATGAATTCATTGGGAATTCATTGGGACCCACTCATCGAAGCATTTTTTATACATTTAAAATAATATTCAGTACATCATCAAAAAATATATATTGTCGTTGGGAAGCACGCTCATTACTGATTGATAAATTATAAAACAACACTTTTAACAAGTACACAATTCATCTTCTGCTATTTGGTTTGAGGGTTTTTCATAGTTAGATGGAGATGTGAAGATTTTAAACGAGCTGCTACTTGTTCACTTGCGTTGTCAGGATGAAGGATGAAGTATATACGATTTGTCGATTTTGTGGAAAAGTGATGGGTGTGGATGAGGTGGAGAACGAGACAGGTACAGATTAAAAGAGGTGTCAGGGTGTTGGAGTGGAGACACTAAGGAAGCTGAAAGGCATACATGAAGGTAGAAAGTCGAGGAGATAAAAACGATCGAAAGGAGTTGGCAGAAGAAGTAATTAGCGGAGCTGGAAGGAGAAATGACATATTTGTAAATGGGTTGTTCGAATGTGACTATGCTAACAAAGGTTGTCACTACTTAATACTACAATCCATCTAAAAAATTGTAGTTGCTTGTACCTAAACAAATGCACATGGAACTTGTTGTTAACAATTAGGTTAAGGCATCTGTTCGTATCTTAAACAAACTGCTAGTTGTCAAACAAACTGTCAGCATATTTTATTACTTGACAACCGCTTATCAAAACTTTATGACAGAAGTCAATCGATAGTTGACATTGTATTTGATTTAATTGGCGGTAGTACGCGTGTCGTACTGAATGTATGAAGAATTGGTACACGTTGACAGAAGCTGTCAATAACTATTCAGTGACAGTTCAAAGGGTGTTATCTGTAGTTCGCAGGTTCTATCAATAAGTCAGGTATAGTCAATTAATCACAGAACAGATCAGTATGTGAGAAGAATTAGTAATAGCGATCTGATAGCAACAGCGGATAGTTGGTGATGACATTATCAAAGGTATTCAAGGATGACGTTGGCAGTTAGTAGGCGACGGAAGTCATCAGTCGGTCACGATACAGGCCAGCCTGTGGTACCATAAGGTCAGCAAGTTTAATGTGACTGTTTAATGTAACAAAACGTTGCCTGATTATTGCCCGTTACTAGTTATCAGTAGTTGAGGTGACAAAAGCTTTCGGTGAGCAACGGTGTTAGTTTATAGATAAGGAGCACTCCCTGTCTATCAACAAGTGCTAATAGGCGCCAGTTAATAAGTGGTGAATAGAGCTGAAAAAAGAACTGGTTACTAGGACCCATGAACCAGTAATTACGTAAGAGTTGGGTTGGGTTTGTGTTGCAAGTAGTTGACGTAAAAGAAAATTTTAGTCGGTTGTGCCTTTTTTTAACAGGATCTGCCAATTGTTATCAGTAAAATAAGGTGGCAGATAACCTGATATATTGTGAAGGTACTGACTAATACGATTCATAAACTGCCAGTAAATGCAAAGCATTTTAAGTAGTTGAAAGAATTTGACTGAAGGTACCAATAATCGATATTAGGTACCAGGAGCGACCTTGGTCACAAAAGTTCGCTAATGCTTTCTGTGAGTGATGGCACCGGTTACTAAGTGACATGATGTGCCAATAGCTGTCAATGCGTTATAGTGGCATGAAGCTATCAGTAAGTGAGAAAATTTGTTAGTTGAGGATAGCATGCTGTGGGCAACAGCATTTGGTAATATGATAATATAATCGGACAAACTTCAAAACTAAAGTTTTAAGAGGGTAGATTTGAAAAGGCAGGAACATCTAGTAGAGAACGAAAAAAGAAATTACCGTTGGAACCAGGAAAATTTTTCGCAAAGAGATATTGAAAATCTATCTACACAGTTCACAGAAAAATCGAAATCGAAACCAAAGAAAAAGATAGAAAGCTAGCGTTATATGCTTAACATATTCTTAAACATATTATTGCTTAAAAATATGAACCATTTGAAGACGAACCTCCTGAAAATGAACCCATTGATGACGAATTTAAGAACAACAATGTATGTGAAGAAGCAGACGTAGTGGAATTGAAATATTCTAAGAAATTTCTAAATGGTTTTTGTTAGGCATCTACTTCCTAGTTGTAAAGGTTTTGTTTTTGTTTAAAAATATTTTGACATAATGTTGAAATATGAATACATTTTGGAATGAGCTGTAAAGTTGTAGAATGATCACTTTGGGAAAGCAATGGGAATTTAATTTTTGCTAATAACACCAGAGCTTCCTTAGATTTGAAAGTTTAATAGAATGATTTTGATTTTTGAATAAACTTAAGTTTCCAAAAAGTTTTATTAAGTTCCATTTTACGGTAATCGAAAATTTTTCAGCTACAATTAGAGAAAACCATTGCGAAACTCGTTGGGGTTGGTCGAAGTAAATGCCAGTCTTGAAATAATTTTTAAAAAATCCATGGTGTAATCATTTACTTCGCCCATTTATCTAATTGAAAATTATGCTAATATTCGCATGCTTTTCAAAACCGGGACACCGACGACGCAATCGTTGCGAAACGCGATCGCGACACCTTTCCAGAAAATAACGTTTCCCAAATCCTTAACATAATCCGGCGCGCAGTCGCGCTCTCTCGCCGCGCGCCCTCCATCCATGAAAGAAAAAACGAGAGCATACGTTATGCAAAATTTCACACGTCGATTACCATAAGCAACGAGATCTGATCGCATATGCATCGCGCGTCCGATCACTATAAATGAGGCGGACCGGCCCGGTCACGCACAGACAACGGGGGTCGACCAACGCGTCTCTTGGATCTGCTGAGTCGAGATGTTCGAATCGTTGGTTTTCACCGAGCTGTCGGTGGCTTTGGCGTTCGTCCTGGCGGCGGTCTTCGCGGTGGTCTTCTGGGACCGAACGGGGAAGAAGCTGCGCGACGACGGACTGGTCGAACCGCCGAGTCCCAGGTCGCTGCCGATCGTGGGACACCTGCACCTGATCGGAGGCTACGAGGTGCCGTACCAGGCGTTCACTAATTTGGGCGCCAAGTACGGAGACGTCGTGAAGTTGCGGTTGGGTGGCGTGCGGAGCGTCGTTGTTAACGGGCAGAGGAACATCAGGGAGGTTCTGGTCACCAAGGGGAACCATTTCGACAGCAGGCCGAATTTCGAACGGTACCGGATGCTGTTCTGTGGAAATAGGGAAAATTGTGAGTAGAAGTTCGGTGAATTTCTTCATTTTTTGCATTTTTAAGTAGGTTATGTATGATCAGAAATGATCGTCGTGTCACTTCCTCTTCCAGATCCAAATGTCTCGGGTTAAGAAATTTTTATTATTAACTATTTCCTCCTTAAAATCGTACCCAACCCAACCCTTCCCATAAAATGAAGTCCACCTTTCCACCTTTAATGACCTTAATAAGAAATTAGTATTCTTTCCAATTTCTTTCGTTGCGTTCGGTTGGATCAGGAAGGGATATTTCTTTCCTTGAGTTGGGTTGGATTGTATTGGAATAGTTTGAGTAGTAACCAATCACCAAACTCTACAATTTTCAAGAGGAAAAGATTTTGTTAAGATGGGTTGGGACTGTTTGGGGACCAACCCAACCCAACCCAACGAAAAAAATGTTCCTTCCTGATCCATTTTTTTCTCTTCATAATCGTACATTTTTTTCATATAGTTCTAACTTTCCTTACGATATTTCTAAAATTTCAACGTCAACGTCTGCATAATTTATCTACTCTCCTCCATACAATGTATCCAATTTAGCAATAATGGGTTCCAACGAATGAGCCTTTTATTGAAAGTAAAAGAATTCCTCGTCAAAGACCACATGCGAAAAAAACAGTTAACTTTACTAGACTCGAACGGACAACCCTATTTGGTAAAAAAATTAAATATAGTACTTAAAAACAGCAATTTTATAGGGAGCAGATGTCTAATTTTGCACTTAATTCCTACCCAATGAACCAGAACAATTTTTTTTCGAATTTTGATGAAAACTTTTTTTATTATTAACGAAATTTATAAACATATTTTTCTTCGTTGCCTTTATTTTGTCTCGTAACAAGATTCTCAAATCTGCTCGTCAAATTCCAATCGCAACCTATTTTGTATGCCATTTTGTGTATATTTTTTATTATAGCATTTTGATATGCAATGGATATTAACGATGAGAAGAAACGTGAAATATCTTCTTTGTTTTCAATTAATTAATCGTCGAGTTCTCTGGTAGGTGAAGTCTAATGGGTTTCTCTAGTGAGTAATATTTTTTAATAAAAAGTCAACTTTCGTTTTGCTTTGCTGGCTGCTAATTAATAAGATACAATTATAACTAGAATTATATGCTGCTACTAATAAATCTAATAAATCACAATACTAGAGCTCATTCAACCGAAATTGAAATTATCGACAATTCGATAAATTCTAATCATGGGTCTCCACTAACGTTTCAAATTCTCAATTTAAAATCCACTCGAGTTACTTAACTGTTAACATTGTTTTCCCTGGAAGTGGGCTTAAATTGTTTTACTTGGAATACGTTGAGTGGAATTGGGACGAGTTGGGCTTGGAATGCATTTGGGTTTACCCTGAATAAAATTCTCGAAAATCATGGTTGGGTTGGGTTGAGTTGAATTGTTCACGTTAAAATTTTGTGTTTCAAGATTTGTTCACTTCTAAATTCTTGTCTGTTTCTTTTTTGAAACAATTAAAATTTATATATGCAATAAATAAAACTAGATATTTTTTAGAAAAATCTCTCTTCAGTAATTTTGAACAGAAATGCGAGTGTGCGGAATCTGAATTTTGGAATTTGTGGCTTCTAAGTCACAATTTTGAGTTTAACACGACCCAAATCCAACCTAATCCCAATAGGTTCCCAGAGACTAGCAAACTCTCTTGGAGCCTATTTGGATTTGGGTTTAAGATTAAACAAGATTTAAGTTACAAAATCACAGAGTGTAATCGAACCCAACCCAACTCGACCCAATCTAAGTTATCCTAACCCAACCCAATTCGATTAAAGATTGCAATGAATGTTAGATAGGTTTCAGAAGATTAGGGGAAAACCAAAACCTAAAACAAATGGGACCTCACTCGACCCAACTGAACCCAATCCAATAAAAAACAGATCGTTGAGATTATAAATCAGAAAGTAATATACCAATTTAAGTAGTAGACGAAATATTTTTGTTCAAAAATTCACAACCAATTTTTTAAGTTTTTTTAACACTTTTTAAATTGTTTAAATTAGTAGGTTTTCAAAGAAGCAATCCAAAAATTTGTCAAAAAGGTGATCAATTGGTTTCGAAAATCGACTCAAAATTTCAAACCTTTAATCCTGTAACTTCAAGTCTCTTCAATTTTGATGCACAATCGCAATCAATATAGACTTACTTTTAATTTCAATCGAAAAACCTTTTTATTTGGGTTTTAATTACTAGTTTTTCATATGCATTGTTTAGGTTTCTAGGATATGTTTTTGATTTATTGTTTAGTAATTTTTTGAATTTATATTTCATCAATTTGCTCAGTACGAATACAAGTTCAAAAAGTGTTTATATTTTGGGTATACACCGTTGACTGTTGTGTACAGACCAACCAATGGTTAGACTGCTTCGATTTACGGGTATAATTTCCAATTGTTTATATTTTTAATTTGGGTTTTGATTGCGTTATTGTGATGTACGAGTACAATTTCAAAATGTGCTTATATTCTGTTTGGGATTGTGCTCTAATTTTATGAATCATAATCTTTGTGTGTTTTTTAAATAATTCTGTTCAGCTGGGCTTAAGTTGGGTTGGGTTGGGTTGTAGGACTGTAGGATTGTAAAGTACTTAAAGAAAAACCAACAATTCTTTCCTTTGTTGCCAAATGGTTCACTGATTTTTGGTTTTTGGTTTTAAACATTCTTGTAATTTTTGTTAGTTGAGTTGGGTTGGGTTGGATATTTTATATACTCTAGTCTGATTAATATTTTCGAAAATCTTGAAGATTTTCGTGGATTCACATTTTCAAACCCAGTTGTGTTTCTCTTTTAACTGGAAATTATTTGTGATTTTAATGATTTTATAGGAACGGAGATTAGATCGATGTACAATTGTAAAGCAATTACATTGTTGATTAATTTTTGCACAAAACTTCGGAATATAAATTTCAACGTGTCCAACAATTTTAAAGATTGTTTAGATAATTGCATAGCATAGTTTTAGATTACTTTTAAATATTTCATGACTGGTCTTTATGTATGTGAAAAATCTTTCCAGCTTTGGCCTTTTGCGACTGGTCGCACCTCCAAAAGACCAGGCGAGACATGCTGAAGGCGCACACTTTCCCAAGGTCGTTCACCGCCAACTTTGACGCCTTGGAGGACATCATCTCCGTGGAAACCGACGTGCTTTTGTCGTCGATCCGCGCCGGTACCAAACTAAAAACCAACGTCCTGGAGACATGCGCCAACATCTTCACCAACCATTTCTGCTCGACGAACTTCACCAGAGGTGACCCAGACTTCAAAAGAATGGTGGAAAATTTCGACGACATCTTCTACGAGGTCAACCAAGGCTACGCCGCCGATTTTCTCCCGTTCCTGTTGCCGTTCCACTCGAAACGTCTGTCGCAGATGAACACCTTGACGCATAAGATAAGGGATTTTATTTTGGAGAGGATAATCCGCGATAGGGACGGTTTGGGGGACGACTACGTGGATAGCCTGATCCGGAAAGTTAGCGAAGCGAATGGGACTGAGATCAGCTGGGAGACCGCGCTGTTCGCTTTGGAGGACATCATAGGGGGACATTCGGCCGTCGGGAATTTTGTGGTCAAGATTTTGGGTTTTTTGGTGAACGAGGACGAGGTCCAAAGGAAAATCCAAGAGGAAATCGACGCCATCACCAATTTCGGGAGAAGGAACGTTCGAATTTCCGATAGGAGCTCGATGCCTTACACGGAAGGGGCGATTTTCGAGGCCATTCGGCTGATCGCGTCGCCGATCGTTCCGAGGGTGGCCAACCAAAATAGCTCGATCAATGGTAAGCAAATTGTTTCGGTCGACCAATCCACTAATCGTTTCGTTCTAGGGTATCGAATCGAGAAGGGTTCCTTGATTTTCCTCAACAATTACGAGCTGAGCATGTCCGAGGAGTTGTGGGTCGAGCCTAAAAAATTCAAACCGGAAAGGTTCCTCGTTGAAGGCCGATTCGTCAAGCCCGAGCATTTCCTGCCGTTCGGCGGGGGACGAAGGAGCTGCATTGGGTACAAAATGGTCCAACTGGTGACGTTCGGGATTTTGACGGCGCTGCTGCAGAATTTCAACGTGCGGCCGTTGTCCAGTGAAACCTACAAAGTTCCCATAGGTTCGCTTGCGTTACCCCGGGAGACTTTCGAATTCGATTTCGTCTCTCGCCCCTTGGTATCGTAAACGGCTGTGAACCTACACTTTTGAGAACAACAAAAAAACATAAAAAATAAAATGCGAAAAAATAGCGAAAAACAAAATGAAATAAAAACAAATGAAATTGGGTCGTTGCGGCGCCCTCTTAATTTTTCACGACGTAATATTCTAATACCTCATGAGTATTTTTGGATCGCGATCTTCCCAGCCGGAAATCCGATCCAATTAGTTGTATTCTTGTTATATTTATTGAAAATGTATTTATTTGTACTGTAGTCCTTTTAAGAGCCCATCGATGATGATTAAAGTCTGAAATTTAGTTCCAATGTACTAACCTTAAATGTTAAAGTTATTGAGCGGAGCGTCATCTACCGGCAGTTTCTGCGATCGGGTTGTGGAAATCGACGGCGAGATGTCGCCGCGCTCGAAGTAGTTTAAGACATATTTTTATATAACATAATTACGAACGTACCAAAGAGAAAATAAATATTTTACGTAACTAGTTGTTTTCTTTCAACCGTTCGGTTGGGATGAATGTAGGGGGGGGGGGGGATAAAAAAGAGATAATTTAGAAAATAATTTATTTACTAATCTACACGTATCAAAGTCGGCTTTATACAAAAATTCTATAAGAATTAAATTAAAGAAACGCTTAAGCTACGACTAAACTTATTATAAAGGGCGAGCGATTTTTTTTTGATTTTTTGAATCGTGGAAGTTACAAATTTTTTGGCAGATTTTTCTTACAACTATGGAAGGGGGATGGGAAGTGATTTTGAAACGAACAAAAAATCTCCCACCCAAACCCTTTGTGAATTTTGATATATTTTGAGAGAACATTCAACCCTATTGGACCCCAAAGCTCCTTTTTCCCCAAACATATTGGATTTAGATTCATATTTTCGAGCAGTACACAATATTCGATTGAGATAACGTTAACTATTCTAACTGACCTCGACGTTGGACTTTACATTTGGATTGGAGCTTGCATCTAAAAGTACTTTCCACCGAGACCATTTTTTCCATTTCGGGATTATGTTTCGGACTTTAGTTACATACTGAAATTTTTTGAGTTGCTCTTTGGATTCAGAGCAATTTTTTTAGACATTGTTATACTTTTCACACTTCAGAGTCCAAACAATATGTTTAGCCAAACGGTATCGGTTCTGTATTTTGGCCTATTCTTAAGTGAAACCCCAAAGCTCCTTTTTCCCCAAACATATTTGATTTAGATTCATATTTTCGAGCAGAACACAATATTCGATTGAGATAACGTTAACTATTCTAACAGACCTCGACGTTGGACTTTACATTTGGATTGGAGCTTGCATCTAAAAGTACTTTCCACCGAGACCATTTTTTCCATTACGGGATTATGTTTCGAACTTTAGTTACATACTGAAATTTTTTGAGTTGCTCTTTGGATTCAGAGCAATTTTTTTAGACATTGTTATACTTTTCACACTTCAGAGTCCAAACAACATGTTTAGCCAAACGGTATCGAAATTAATATAAAAATGGTAATAAAATACATTCCGGACGATGATCAGCAAAAGCCGAGTCAACCACATTTTGATTTCAAAAGTTGGACTTCATAGTTTAAATCTTTTGCTTAAAATTCTAATTCCAATAAATGAAATACCGTTGAATTTTGCAGTTCCGCCATTTGGACTTTATATTTAAATTGCTTTCGTTTAGATTTGGACTTTGAACAGAAAATGATTAAAGTTGATCTTTGTCCGTTAGATGTCACAGCAATGGAGGTTGTATTCGACAGTTTTGAAATTCGATTTGAAATTTTGACTTAATTTTTTTTAAGTTGAATGCATTGTTTAAGCCCTTGTGCCTTTGGACTTCATTGTATTCGATTTTTTTCTTCGTACTTTAGACTTTGCACGACAGTGATTAGACCTTCTAGTATACATTTTGTACTATGATACTTAATAACTGTTTGGAATTAAAGGTTAAACTTCTCTATTTTTGGACTATTTTCGAATTACGAAATTATTCGAACCTCGTGCATTATATTTTGTGAGGATTTTGAAGGAATGCATTATTGCCCGGCATTTTGGACTTAGAGACATACATCATATTCTGAATTTTGAGAACTCACGTCAATTGGGATGGACATTCTATTTTATAAATTGGACTTTGAATTATACCATAGAATTTTGATAATGGAATGCTCGTTGCTTGAAGATTGAATTCTGAAAATTAGACTGTAGAGCCTTCGAATTTTGTCAATTGTACTGTGGACGTACATTGCATATATTCATTCTTGGACTTTAATTTGTTTAGGCGCACGTTTGAATTTTCTAGACGTTGAGTTTGGACTTTGCACATTTTTGTTTCGCAAATTGTATTTTGAATTTTATACTTTGGGTCAATTTTTCGAAGTTAAATATGGTGGGCTGTGTTGGGTTGGAATCAGTTTCATAACATTAACAAGACTAAATTTGGACTTTGAAATTCCGCCTCTTTGATTTGGATATGAAGCACATATTAGAAATTTTTTACATTCGATTTAGCTCGCGCTGTGATGGAATAGATTTTCAATCGTTTGATTTTGATCATTAAAGTCGTTTCGAATTTGGCCCTATGACATTAGGACTTTATTTTGGACAGCTTGAAATTTGCACTTTGGTGAACGGAAATTGAGTTTTGAATATTGGGCTTTAGTGTTCTTGGACAACAATTTTCTGTTTTCGACGTAACATATTGCCGGTTGGAGGTTGTGGTGCGTTTCAATTGAGTAGAATTTGTAGATGTTGTGTTGTGACAGCGAGACAGTGTTAACTTTGGACTTGAAATTTTGATTTTACGTTTGAGGATTGGACGATATTTTTGGTTTTTGCATTTGTTTTGCAATAAAATTAAATTTTGGACTTGTTATTGCAAACTTAGAATTTGGGATAACTAATTGAATTTACTAATTTGAACGTTGAATATTAGACTGCGCAAATAGTTGTATTGTATTAATGTGGACTTTCAAAGTTGTTTTTGTAGACGTTGGACGTCTTAAGCATTGGCCGCAACAATGTGGATTTTGAATCATTAGCATTTGGACTTTCAACGTTGACTCTTGGAATTAGCCTTAAAGTGTGATAATGTGGGTTTTTCATTTAGAATATCGGACTGTGAGACAGGTTAACTTTGATAATGTGTTGTTTGTTCGTGAAAGTCTACCCTGTTAAAATTTAGACTTTATGCTTGGTGTTTGTACCTTTTTTTTCGTTTGGATTTAGATCAATTGCATGACAAAATCAATTTTGAGTATAGAACTTCAATTTTATATTTTGGTACAAGACTAGAGTTTATTGAATCTCATACTTGAACGTGCAATTTCGGTCTTGAAATTTGTTCCATTAGGCTTAAACATATAATTGTTGAATTTTGGACTTTGAGCATTGAGTCTTTTACTTAGCAGAGGATTGAATTGTGAAATGTGGATTTTGAATCGTGGAGTTTTAGACTTTGAGTGGCACATCTTAGACTGAGCAATGGTTTTGAACTGTGATAACCTGGACTTTGCATCGTTGAATTTTGGACTTTGAACTTATAACATTACACTTTGCAAATTCATGACGATCATACTATATTATTATTAAAAATTTTTGAATATCGTACTTGAGCGTTCCATTTTGGATGTAGTTTCGTTTCAAATGGTTATAATTCCCTTACCAAAAACTTCGCCCCAAATCATTTGGAAAAGTACTCTTGGACTAATCGATGTCAGAATATTAATTAAAATTGTGGAAGACTCATTTTGAGTTGCAAGTGACCAAAAAATGAACAAACATTGCTTAATTATTGGTTCCAGCGACCAACAAATTAAATCTGGGATCGAATAACTAAAAAAAAAAATCCTCGCCCCGCAGTATCACAAACCTACAACTTCATTGTTTTTTCACCACCCGCACAACCAACCATTTTAAGTAACCTGTATCGTGAACACATTTTCCGGATTGCACCCACTTCCGGTGTACCGAATCAGCTCCGGTTTCTCGTCGAACGCCTCGTTGTCGACGCCGGATAGCTTCTTCCTTTTGAAATTGTTCTCGATCTCCTCCAAAGTCTTGTCTTTGGTCTCTGGCAAGAAAAACTTCGTGAAGAGCACGGCCAGGAACGACGCACACATGAACACAACGCACGTCCCGCTGAACTTCAAATGCGCGATCATGTCCGGGTAGATCTTCACGCAGACGAAGATGAAAAACTGGGCGATGCAGATGATGACCCCGCTCATGATCGATCGAACTTGCAGCGGGAACATCTCCCCGATCAAGATCCAAGGTATCGGCAGCATCCCCACCATGCTGAACAGTACGTTCAGCAGAACGCCCACCAACGGCAATGACGTAAAAACAGGTTCTTCCCCGGTGATCTGGTAATATTCCAGATAAACGACGATCGCCAACATGCTCAGTCCCATCCCGACGCTCGAGACCATGCACAGCGATTTTCTAGTGTACTTGTTGATCAAGATGGCGGCGAAAATCGCCATGACGAACCTGATCAATCCCACGATGATGGACGAAACGTTTTCGTCGACGCCCACTTTGGAATCGCGGAAGAAATTGACGGCGTAGAATAAAATCGAGTAAATCCCCGATAGCTCTTGCAACAAGAACAGCGTCACCAATATGAAGAATGGCTTCACCGTTCCGACGCTCAAATAAGGGGATTTTTTAGCGCCGCCGTCGTCTGTTTTGTTGGCGCGCACGTTCTGGTCGAATTCGTCTTGGGCCAGCGCGTTGTTTCGCCTGAACCAGAGCAGGCTTTCGAAGCATTCTTCTTTTTTGCCGGTGGAGAGCAAATAACTGGGGCTTTCCGGCAGAAATTGGACGGTTATTAGGGTGAAGACGGCGAAAATTGTGCTTAGGTAGGCTACGAGGTTCCACCGGACGAAATAGCCCAAGGTGTACGTGAGCAGGATGCCGAAGGAGGCTGATATTGGTCCCAAGGCTTGGAGGAATCCACGGGTTGTTGGCGTCGAGGTTTCCGTTACGTAGGTGTAGCTCGCGGCCGACATTCCTGCGAAAAGATATTAGAAATTAAATGTTTGCCTTACCCAAATTTTGGATAGGAATGGGAGAAGGAAACGTTCATGGACTAACTAGTAGTTGGTGACAAGTTCGAAAATATTGGTCAAGAAGAGGCGACGGACTCTACGTGGCCAAAATCCCTTCCAAACAATCGAAAATAACGGGGACGGTCGAAAAGACATGAATTTGAAAAAATCTCTAGCAATAATTTGGACACAGAATGAAGAATCGATTTAAAATACTTCTTTAATGAACCACTGAAATACTATCTAGAGCAGGAATAAATAAAAAGAAATGTTGATGGACCAACTGATATTTTGCGATGGCAAATTCTGTCTATACATTGAAAATGGTGGGGAAGGTATGAAGAAACAAATTTATAACCGAGTGGAGTCCAAAGATTTCAAAGAACAATAAGAAATGCACACGAAGAAGAAATGGGAAACATTTGGAGTGTAGGTTAAAAATATGGGAAAATTCAAAAAAATTTAAAACGTGCCTCACACAAGTTAACAAATCGTAGTGAAAATTCCCATTTTTCTGAAATGAACCCACAAAATGGTTATAAAATAAGGTCTAATAAAGAATCTTTATACTCGGTTACAATTTACATTGGATGAAGCTGGACGGAAAATTCATGATGGTTTCGAAACTATCAATTCCCCCCCCCCCATATTTGGATGACTAAGATTTAAAATTCGAGGTATATCTGAAGGACAATGCAAAAATGTTCAGAAGACACAACAGTTCCGAGCTAACTTAATCCAGCTTAACCCAACCTGACGTAAAAAGGATGGGTTGGGTTGGGTTGGGTTGGAAAAAAAAAATTAATTTACGCAAGGACGAAAAACCGAACCCTTTCAAATCCAATCGACCAATCAAAATTCGTACTAGACTGACAAGTTACACCAACCCAAGCCAACCAATCACAAGTAAGATTAAAAATTGATATAAATATTTGGGGCACAAGTTGCGCAGATGCAAACGAAGAATAATGATAAAGACAGAATTCCAAATAAAAGCAAGGATAAATTAAAAAATGAAAGATAACGCTGACCAACAATAAAATGGAGAACTAAATGTTTTATATACAGGTGTTGACATTATTTTAATCTGCTTTCGTTTGTGTTGAATGAGTTTTTTTGTTTTCATTTGGAGCAATTAATTTTCATTTGTTTTTGTTGATTTTATTTTTTTTTTATTTATTAATGACCAACAATGAAAAGAAAACTAAATGTTTCATTTACAGGGGTTGCCATTAGTTTAATCTGTTTTCATTTGTGTTTACCGAGATCCATGTCCTTCCATTTGGAAACATTGTTTTTGATGATTTTATTTTTGCCATTGTCTTTTATTTAATGTATTATCGGTTCCAATAGCCTGTCGTGTTTCTTCATTTATTTTCCTTCATTCCAATTTTTTTTCAATTCCTTTTTTAGTTTTCATTGCTTTCGTTTTTTTTTTCATTCGTGTGGTTTCACTTTTTGTCGTTGTTTGGTATATTTCACCGGCATTAATTTTCCACTTGTTTCGCATGCTTAGGTCTGTTCCACTTTATCTTTGTTTTCAGAAGTTTGTAAGTCGCCATTTGTTTTGATGTATTTTAACTTCACATAATTTGTTTTCATTAGTTTCGTGCGTTTCATTTGTCTTCATTTTCGTGCATTTGCTCTTCTATGGTTTGAAACATTTTTTTATTTGTTTACGTTGTTTTTCGATATTTGTTTCCGTTTTAGTTGGACTAGGCTCGCTTACATTTGTTTTAGCAGATTTTTACTAATTTTCATTTGTTTTATTTTTTCTTTTATAATCGACCATGTTTATTGGTTTCTATGGTGTCATTTGTTTTCATTTATTTCCGTACTTTTCGTTCGTTTCTCAATTATAGCAATTCAACTTTGCCTTCGCTTTAATTTGTTTTCATTTGACGTAATTTGGTTTTCAGTTGATCTTGTGCATTATACTTGTTTTCGTTGTCACTTTTCGTTTTGTGTGCATTTTTATTTGTTCACGTTATGTGCATTAGCTTTAACTTACCTTCGTGGGTTTTCCGTTGTTTTGCTGTGTTTTTTCATTTGTTCTGGCTCATTTCAAATTATGTTTAACTTTAGTTTATTTTATTGTCATTTATTTTTATTCCACTTTGGTTTCGTTTTCAGTTATTATCATTTGTTTTCATTGATATGGTTTGGTTCGTTTTTATTAATTTGTTTTTCGTCATTTTAGTTTGTTTTCACATTGCACCATATTCTCATCTGTTTTACCTGGTTTTGTTTTTTGGTTATTTTTTGTTAATGAGTGTCAATATTTAATTTGTTACGTTTGTTTTAATTTATTTTCTATTATTTTATTGTTATTCAATTTCGATTTGGTTTTCAGTAGTTGATATTAGGTTTCGTCTGTATTGGACATAATTGGTGTTCATTAGCTTATATTCGCTCATTTGTTTTTATTGATTTTATTTTGTTTTTTATCGGCTTTGCAAGGTTTTCTTGTGATTTCGTTTGTTTTCATTGGTTTTCGTTTATTTTTCCCGAATCTCTGCGATTCCACATATTTTAATGGTTTTCATGTTTTTTTTCATTTGTTTTGAGATTAGTTTTCCTTATTTTCATTTGTATTGATATTGATTTTCATTAATTTTCATTTTCCCCACTTTAATTTGTTTTTTTTGCTTTTCATTTCTGTACTTTAATTTTCACCAATGTTATTTAGTTATATATTATATGTTTTCGTTTGTATTAATTTGCAATAATTGTTTTTCATTCGCTATACTATAACTAACTGTATTTTAGGATATTTGCAATCGTTGGGTTGGGTTGGATTGCATTGGTTGGGGTTGGGTAGGGTAGGATTGGGTTGAATTTGTTTCATTGGATTTCAATTATTTGGACGTGATGTCCCTTGTTTTCATTTTGATTTGTTTCAAATAATTGTTTTTCATTGTTTCCATGTATTTTTTATGTTTATTTTATTCCCTAGATTTATTTTGCTTTCGTCGGTTTTCATTTGTTCCGTAATTTCGTAATTTCTTTTACAATAATCCATGGATTTCTTATGGAAAATGTTTCCTATATACAGAGAATATTGGAACCAAACGTTGAAGGAACATTGGTGTTTAGTGACAAATTTTGGACAGGAATGGGAGAAGGAAACGTTGATCGACCAACTGATATTTTGTGATATGTTCGAACATATGTACCAAGGAGATGCGACCGTGTCTTCGTTGCCAAAATTACGTTCACCAATTGAAAATATAGGGGAAGATATTAAACAAACGAATTTGAAAAAAGGAGGAATAATTTGAAAATGAAATGAAGGAGAATTATCAAAATTGATTTAAGACACAACAAAAAAGCTTCCATGAACAAATGATATGTTAGCAGGAGAACACAAAATTAAACTAAAATATGTATTGCTCTTCGCTAATATGGAAGAAGAGGAAAAATATATGGCAAACAAATATTTGATCATTTGCCCATATGGTATACGGGCGAGAAAAACGGTGATGGGCGAATGCATATGTCGTCACAAATTTGGCTCAAGAAAATGCAAATTATTCCTCTTGACCAAATACTCGTTCCAACTTAAAATAATGGGGCAGTTCATAAGGAAACTTGTAACCGGCTGGGACAGCAGCAAGCTTGCAATGAACGCCCAATAATTTATTGGGAGAATGAAAGAAAAAAAGTTTGAAGTTAACGTTAAAAATATGGATAGTAAAGATCTAACAAATTAAATCTTTGTTCACTCAAATCGACAAATCAAGTTACAATTTACATTGGATGGAGCTAGAACGAAAGTGTTTGGTCGCTCCCAAACACACATAATCATAAATAAATCTAAAATATAATTGGATGCACCTGAACTTGCATGCAACAACACTTGAAGCATTCAGAAGGCACAACTTGGGTTGAAATAAAAATGATATATAAGAATAGACAGGAGGCAGGGAGGGACAGAATTGAGGTAGAAGCAGCAAGGAGGAAAATAGAAGAAAAATATATGAAAAAGTGGGACTGTCCATACAAGAGGTAGAAAGAAGGAGGAGGGAGGCAGTGGAGTAGAGAAGGTGGTAGTGGAAAGGATGAAACAGGTGGAGG